>VZTX01030728.1:0-80577 GCA_013400915.1 Pardalotus punctatus | reverse complement strand
GCTGAGCCGCAGCGGATCGGAAAGGGACGGGACGGAGAGGCGGCCGGTGTCCCGCCGGCGCTGATTTGGAGCCTGGGGTGAGTCTGCGGCGTCGCGGGGAGGAGTTGGGGGGCGGGAATGAGCCGGCGTGGGGATCCCGCCGGTGGTGGGATGGGGAAGGAGCGGTGCGGGGGGAGCAGCGGCCACGCAACGGCGGAGATCCCAGGTATCAACGCCGGCTCGCTCGGTGACCTTGGTCAAGTTGTGTCCCTGCTCCGGTCTCGCTTCGCAGCCTCTCTGGCGAGGTGGGGTGTAGGGGAAGGCACCGAGTCCTTCCCGGGCGGGAGCCATCCCGGCGCGGGGCCCGACAGGTGAGGGGGAACCGCGACCGGCCCGGTGGGACCGGGTGCCGGCGGGCTACGGGGATAGACGGGATGGCAGGGATGCTGGGACCTGCCGCTCTGTGCAGGGTGCGCTGCTCGGTGGGAGATGCCGGTGTGAGACACCCCGCGCCCGCAGGGACGGGGGAAGATACCCCCGCAATTGTTAAAATACACATTTCTCCGATGGGCACCGATCAATCAATAGCCTGTGGGGAAATCTCCCGCTCCCCGCACCGCAGAGCCCCGCTCCACCGCCCGGAGCATCGGGTCGAGCAGCGGGTGACCCGTCGGGAGCTGTTTGCTCGCCGCGGGCGCCTACCCGGCACAGCACCAGCAGCTCCGGGAGTGGGGGGGTGTCCCCGCTGAGAGGCTCCGTTCCTTTCCCCAAACACTTATCTTTTCAGTAAGAAACAAAACTCTGGCTCTTTAAAGCGCTGGAGGGCATCAGCTCTCGGCGCAGCGATGCTCACCCTCCCCTCTCCCTCCCCCGGGGACCCGCGTGTCGCT
Source organism: Pardalotus punctatus (assembly GCA_013400915.1). Classification (NCBI taxonomy): domain Eukaryota; kingdom Metazoa; phylum Chordata; class Aves; order Passeriformes; family Pardalotidae; genus Pardalotus; species Pardalotus punctatus. The sequence goes on along the minus strand of VZTX01030728.1, from coordinate 79,708 downwards.
GCCCTGGAGCGGCGGTGCCGAGTCCCAGGGTGCCCCCGCTGTGGTCCCGGGCACGGTGAGCCTGGGCGCTGCGGGGCCGGGTGGGACCTGCCGGCAGATGTCAGTGTCCCCTCTCTGTCAGCAGCCAGGAGGGTCCCTGCCAGCCCCGGAGATGTTGCAAGGAGGCCCCTGCACTTTTTCCGAAGCGGAGCTGTGTTTGGTGGCCGTTCAGTGACAGTTTGGGAGCAGCAGGGTGCTGGGAAGGGGAGTGTCCCACTCTCACACCCCAGAGGAGGGCTCCCTCTCTCTGCCCAGCACCAGCCACCCACCACCTTATTTATCCTGTGCCTCTAAGGTTGAGCTACACTTGTGCATCACTGCCCGTCCATGACACTTGTCACCCGTGTGAAGGCAAGGGAGGGAGGGCAGGCAGTGTTCCTCACCTTGCACTGCCCCCAGCTCCTGTATGAGGCTGCTACTGGGCTTGTAGGGTCTGTTAGGGGGAAGAAGCCATGCTCCCTGGGGAGGAAGCTGCAGGGGTACTCTCTTTCCCTGGCCCCTTGTGTGCAGGGCTGCTCTTTTCCCCCATCCCCTCATGTGCAGGGATGCTCTTGCCTGGTCCCAGAGACCCATCTGCAGGAATTCTTTAGGCTGAGATCTCAGTGCAAGGTGGGGAAGCCGGAGCTGCTGTTGCCGTCACTGTGCTGGGGGGGAATTGTATTTTGCACATTGCTTTATTTAAGAGGCTTTTTCCTGTAGGTGTGAAAGTCTCGGGTGTGCAAAGCCAGAGGGCAGAACACATGGCACTGGTGCGACTCGCTGCACGCAGCTGCCATCTCCCCTGACAGCGGCCCAGGCTTCAACTCATTTGATGTCTTATGCAAATCCTTGGCTCTCTGAGTCCTGGGATTTTCTGCTATTTTCCTTTACTCTCATCTTCAAGTGCCTCGCTCCTGAGGATGTGAAGAAAAGCTAATAAAAGGAACCCAAGTCACTGAGTCTTAGAGGTTTTCTAACCAGTCTCATGAGCTGAGAGGGGGGCAGTGACTGAGTCCCTTGGCTATAGCACCTGAGCAGGCTACAGAGGGTGTTTTGCGGGAGCCCAGTGAGAATCTGTTCACAGCCACCATTGTGATCTTCAGCGCTGCAGCTCTGGCAGGACAGAAGGCTCCGAGGTGGCTGTCCCCACGCTCACCGCCTGGAGCCGTGTCTCCGAGGCCGGCTGCCAGGTGGCAGCCAGAACCCCGCCGTGCCCACTTTGCCAGCGATTACCGCGCTGCTGTCGCTCCGGCGGTGCCTGCTTCGCTCTCTTAATTACCCCGGCAGATCAATGAGGCCCTGGTGTTTCCTCGGGAGCGTGTGGATGCAATGCAGCTCCTCGCAAACCACAAGCGAGCCAGGGCGGGGGGCAGAGGACACAGCGCAGGCAGGGAGAGGCAGGGCTGGCTGTAGGGAAGCTGGGTTCCACAAAGCCCCAGCCAAGGCTGGTGGCTCCAGAGCAATGGGATCATCCTGCCAGAACTGAGCCCTTTGGGATTGTCCCGGGGTGTGCAAGCATCAGAGAAATAGGTGCCCTGGGTGCCTGCATGAATTCATAGACGTGGCTCGGATGCGTCAATCCACTTCAGAAACTAAACTGCACTTAGCCTTTGCCCAGGCTCTTCTAAGTGGCCTTAATTTGATAAAGCTTTTCCATGTTTAATGAGAAAGTGACACAGTCACTAGGTTTGATGTTCATTCCCACCAAAAGGCATCCCCAGGGAGCTCGAGACCCCTCCCTCGAGACTCCTGCACAGAGGCACCTTTGCTCCCGCTGTGCCCCAGGGACCAGCTCCTGTGACTGGGCACATTCCACAGCTCTGCCACCAACTGCTATCATGTACCTGGCACAGGCAGTGGGATTTGCTTTTGCTGTGGGCTTCGGCTCAGCGTGTACAGAGGCAGTTCCAGGGTCCATCTGGAATCTTCCCATGCTTCCCAATGGCACCTGGCAAACACCACTGCCCCTTTCCCCAGTGCATGCTTCCCAGTTTCAGTATCTCGGGATCTGCTCCTGCAGCATGAAAGGGCACAAATCAATGTTAATGTCCCTAACAATTAGCTAATGTCTTAATTATCGAACTCAGCCTGATTAGTGGTGGAGCGCGTGGCTCTGGAGATGCCGTCGGCATGGAAGCAAGCAGGACCTTGGCATAACTCCCATGCTATGCTGAGGGTGTTGCTGCTGTCACCATCAGCTCCAAGGGCAGTAGAGAGGGGCTTTTGCAGCTCACCTGAGCCCCCCCATCCCCACCTCACCCCCCCTTCAGGCTCTTGAGCCATTTTGGATGAGGACACGGCCATAGGAGTGACCCCACTGACATCCCCAGGTGGGGGTGCCTCTAGAAATTGTCACAAGCTCTTTTTAACATGTAGCTCCTGACAAGTGACAGCGAGGGCCATGCATCAGCCATAACTGGAGGAACACCAGGGTGTTCTGCAGGCAACAGGGACATTGTGGGCTGCAAGAATCTCAGGAGGACTTGGCCATGAAGGAGGTTGTGGTCCTAGGAAAATTTGCCAAGAATATTTGCTTTAGCACTCTTCTTCCATTGCTTTGGGGTTTTTATAGAAGGGGGAAGAGGAGAAAAAAAATTAACAAGCTGGAAGTTTTCCAACTTTTGTGATGCAAAACCCTAAATCAAAAGGAAGGGGGGAAAAAAGAGTTGTCAGATGCTTCTCATCAAAACTTCATTTTTTTGGATCAAGGAAAAGTGATTAGAAAGTTATTTCCAGCTCTAGTAGTAAGGTCAAGGGGGCTACTTTTTTCTAAAGGACTTTACTCTCCCCAGCATCCCAGGAGGATGCTGGTGTGAGCATGTGGAGGTGCACCCCAAAAAGTATTGCCTCAACCCCACAGAGCAGCAGTGCAGCCCCCTTCCCCCCAAAATCAGAGCCAGTTCCTCCCCAGCTGTATGAACTGAGGACTATACAGAGCTATGGCAATATCTGCATATATTTATTTTATTTAACTCCTGATCGATAGGAGGAAATAAATTATCCCAGCTCACGGTGGTGCAGGAAAGCTGCTCCATGGGGATAAGCTGCTGCATAGCTCAGCACAGCCCCCACACAGGCTCTCCTTGCCCGTTCCTGCCTGACTCGGGGCTTCCAGTTCCCGTTGGCAAGGATGCTGGCGTGTGTCAGCACCCGTCCCCAGGCAGGAGCCTCCCTCGGAGGTGCCGGCACACATGGTGTAAATAAGAGGGAGGTGTAAATAAAAGCTCACTAAGCAAGGCTGGAAACTTTGCTTCATATCAGGAGGGAACCTTCAGTGGTTTTGCACCAGTTTGCCCCAGCCAAGTGTTGGAAATATCAAATCCTATTTTTATTGCTCTGTAGTAAAACATGAAGTAGCCACAGGGAAACATCCCATGCTCAGCCTCGAATCTCAGAACAAGCTCCCCAGGGAAGGCATCAGAGCAGGCTGAAATGGTTTCTAGCTGGTTTAGGGACCACCACCTAAGGGAAGAGGTGGCCCAAAGTGGGTCTGTCCATAATATCCATCCCCATGACGGTGAGCCAGGTGTGTGCTGCCTTAGCTGTGGTGGGAGAGGGGGTTTGGAGGGGAAGGACAGCCTGGGGAGCCCCCCTTGGGGAAGGCACATCGAGGTGCCCCCCAGGGTGGTGACAGCAAGGGGCTGGTTAGTGCTGGTGGGAAGCAGTTAGCACCTAGGGTGGTTTGATGGAAAAGACAGTGCTCTGCCTGGGGTGTCCCCCTATAAAAATCCCCTCTGTGCTTGAATAAAAGGAAGGATACTTCTCATGTCCTTCTGATTTACACCAGGAAAGCCTCAGGGAGGGTCGTGAGGTGACTGGTGCAAAACCATCCCTACCAGTCTGTGGTGGTGTGAAGTGGTGATGGATGAGGCTAATGTCCCATGGCACTTGTGGAAAAGCACCCCCTTTAACCACTTAAATCCCCTTTAACATCCCCTGTAAGACCCAGGCTCTTACAGACCCGTGTGGAGGGAGTGGGGAGAGGGACACAGCCGGGGAGCAGCCCCTGCCCAGCCCCACCTCAGCTGGCACTGGGTCAGGAGCCACTTAAATCCCACAGATGGTGACAGGGGACGAGGAGATCGGCTGTGCCAAGCCTGTTTGTGAGGCAACAGGCAAAGTCCCAGTGCACCAGATATTTAAACAAGGTGTTCTGCTGTCACAGCCATATTTAATGCTACAAGCAGTGTGTTTCCACAGGCAGGATTTAGAAAGATGCTGTTCAAGGATTTCTACCCTCGCCTTCTCAGATGAGATCCAGAGTGCTGCTTTCCTCCCTGCTGTGTGGGAAAGGGATCAAATCATGGAGGGTTTAGCCCATGGTCAGTATCTAAACCATCCATGGGGTTTGCTGCCAGACCCTGGCTCCCACCATTCCCTCCTGGACATGGCAGCTGGTCCTGGGTCAGCACAGCAGCAGGACCCGTGGCTGCAGGGCAGTGTGGACTTGGGGGGGTTTAATCCTGAGCTTTGCTGGTCCCTTTGGTCCCCAGGCCACATCAATATTTAATTGTACCAGCAGATATTCCTGCGGAGGGGAGCAAGGTGCAGGTCTGCTTCGGGCATCCCGTCTGCCTGCTTCCCCTCGGCCCAGCTTTGGCTGCGGGCAGGGAAGCGGGCAGGGAGGATTACGGAGCAGCCAAAGTGCCTCAGCTGCTCAGCCATCACCCACACGTGGCAGCACACGAGCAGCTCCGTGAGCCGCCGGCATCGCGTCCTGCCGTGTTTTGGGGGTGACAGAAGCCCCCTCCAACACTTGAGACGCAGATTTAGGAAACCAGCCTGGCATTGCCTGTCCCCCACCCCAGCATGGGGGCTGATGGTTTGGGCCAGGATTTGGTCACATCATGGCCGTAGGGGACTCCATATGCCAGGAGCAAGAGGCAATGACTGGGCTGTTACGTGGCTGCCTGCCAGGCTGGGAGAAACCAGGGTGACATGAGAAAAAAGTGTGGGGGAACAGAAAAAGCCCTGCCTGCTGCTCCTGCCCACCCCACTGCCCTGGCACCCCAGCCTGGTGATGCGAAAGTCTCAGCTTTTGTTTAAAATTCACAGGGCCCCAGCCTCGAGGGCTGAGCGAGAAGCTGAGAAAGCGTAATCAAAGGGCACCCTTAAGGGTTTAAAAATAGAAGAGAGAGAGGAAGAAAATTTAAAAACCGTATTATTACATGTTAAAGCATGATGATTCATCTGGCAAAGCCCTGTTTGAGAGAACGCAGGATTGGTGTGCACTCAGCAGGGACAAGCGTTTGAGCTCCAGGCCCCCACTGGCCACCTTCTGGAATAAAAACCATCTTCCCTGGCAGCACTGCAGCAATGGGCTCCCTGTTTTGAGGCAAACAGCTCTTGCTGCCTGACAGCACACCTTGCCTTGCCCCAGGCTGGCCAGACCCTGCCGCTCCCCATGTCCCACCTTCACTAGCAAATTCAGGCTCTGGCTGTGTGGTCACTGCTCCTAGGAAAGCTCCATCTTTATTTTACACTCAAAACACCACTTCCATCAGCCCAGCCAGCCTTGGCATGGACATCCATCCATCCATCCATCCATCCATCCATCCTTCCATCCTTCCATCCATCCTCTCAGGCACTAGCAGGACACAAAGAAAAGTCTAACATCAACCACACATGGCTCAATCCATACCTGGAGAAGCTCATTCCCAGTTCCCCATGGTTATTATCTTTAGCCCCCCTGAAATGAGCTGCACGTGCTCATGACACGCGTCCCCACAATGCAGGGTGCGAAGGCAGCCCACAGCAGCAAGCTTGGCTTGACAGGCTGATGTACGGCAGAGAAAAGCATAAAGAAAAAGCCAGAAATTCCTCCAACAGCCATTAGCCAGGATTTCACTTAACTTCAGCAGCACCCGCGCCCCCAACTCCATAAACTCTTATTTCCTGTGGCATGACCAGTATGTGCCTGATGCGTGGCTCTCCCTGGAGCGCAGCTTTCCCTGTCATCATCCCAGCACACATTCCAAAGCTTGCGGTTGCTCCTGGTTTATATCTGTGCCGCTGTTTGGCGTTGCAGGGTGGGGCTGTCCCGGAGGATCGCCGCGGGGTGAGAGAATGAAGAAGCCGGCCGGGCAGCAGCAGGATGGGGCGGCAGGACCTCCCACGTGCTGACGGGCCCCCGCCGATGCTCCCGTGGCCGCTGGCCCTGCTGGCCCTGAGCGCGTGCTGCCGCTGGGGAGTGGCCGGCGGGGCGGGCAGCACGGTGGCCCAGGGCCATGCAGCCCCCGCGACCCCCTCCTCTTCCTCCTCATCCTCCTCTCCCACTGTGCGGGCACCCCTCGACTGGCTCCTCACCGACCGGGGACCCTTCTACCGAGCTCAGGAGTACGTGGACTTCATGGAGCGCTACCGGCAGGGTTTCACCACCAGGTACAGGATCTACAGGTGAGAGGCCGTGGGCAGCCCGAGAGGGGGCTGTGGGGTGGGGGGCTGCAGGGGGCTCGGCAAAGTGGAGGCAGACCCTCTAATCCACACGAGCAGACCCCCATGTGAGGGAGGAGGCTGCCCACCAGGGCAGACAGCAGGCAGGTGGATGTGAGATGCCGCTTTTCCAGGGAATATAATAGCAGCCCCCCCAGGATGCTCACGGTGTGGCCAGGCTGGGCTCCAGGCAGGATTTGCCCTAGGCTGGGAGGGATTTGGTGTCCAGGTTCCGATGGAATCAGCCCTTATGGCAGGAGGCACAGAGCCTGCTGGGCTGGATGGGTCTCATGCATAATCCAGTCCCTTTGGACATCTTCCACCTACTGATCTCCTGCCCCGAGGTGGAAACTGGGGACAGCAGAAGAGGCAGTGTGCATGTGTGCACCTTCCAGCCCCTTTGGACAAAGATGCTCTTTTGTCCTTTCGCTGTGCACAAAGACATCTCTGTGCCAAATTACTGATCCTGCCTAGACTGGCAGTCCTCTGGTGTTGGGATGCTGCTGGGGCTCCAGAAAAGCCACCCTGACTGACCCCCTGGCATGTCCCCAGTGCCATCAGACTGCTGCAGTGGGATACTATATGCATGGGGGCCGAAGCTGGAGGGGGTTTCTTGCCCGCAGAGAACCAGGTTTGGCAGCAGCAGGGTCCACTCATCACAGGAAAGGGCCACCCCATGACAGTCTCTGTGGGAAACCCACTCCACAGCCTCCAGGACCTAACTGGGGCTGTCACCTCTGGCTAATGAGCCCTTTTCCCTTCTGCTCCTCACCGGTGCTGAGCCCTGGGGGTTTCCAGCAGCGGAGCAAAGCCTGGCCACTGCCTCTTGGGAATGCAACGTGGGTGCCGGGATCGCAGCCTTGTTATGCAGCCCAGCAGCCCCAGAGAGCTCCTCTCCTCTCTCCTGTGTGCTGACGCTGCCATGCCGAGGGAGCTGCATCCTCCAGGGATGCTGCTGGTGACAGTGGTGGGACAGGAAGGAGCAGCCGGAGGGACAGCAGCTGGCTCACACCTCCCCAGAGGCAGAGAATCTGCTATCAGCCTTCGGGGCTTGCTTTGCCTGTGGGATGGGAGGGGGAAATTGGCACCCCAGCCCTGAGAGAGTGTGCGTGCAAGGGGAGAAGCAGCATCCACCCTGTCTCATCCCTGATCTGCTACTGGCCCCAGCATCCCATCTACTGGGCCCAAAAATCATGATGGGAGGCAACGTGTCATCTGCCAAGCCTAGCAGCTGCTTTGCACCCATCCACACCCCCCTCCGCCTCCCTCTCCCTCTTTTCCCATCCAGCCCTAGTTAAACTGTCTGAAAGCCACTGCCTGGCTTTAATTAGAGCAAAATACCAAAGATTAGGCTGAAATGTGCTGCCGGTTGTTTACGAGGCCATGGGGTTTTGGAGGCAGTGACAGGCTGGGAGGCTGCTCCCTGGCACTGGGCAAGGCCAGGGGGGTACATTCACAGCATCTGGGGCTCTGATGGAACCCACCATCAACCCCACCACATCCCAACACCCCCATCTTCCCACAAAAATGCTGCTGAAACTTAAAACCATGATATCCCCAGATGCTGATTTTTCACCTGGATCTGTAGGTATGGGGCTGGAGGAGGGATGAGATCCACCCAGCCCAGTGGGCTGGAAAAGGGTCTAGCCCTGCCCTGGGCTGTGATTAACGCCTGCCGGAGGTGCTGGATTAATCAATATCAGGCATCTGCACTGCTTGTAGCTCTTTATCACCATCAATGGCTCAGGGAGGGACAGTGCTTTTGTCCTGGCTGGATCCATAGCTGGCAAGCACGTGCAGCAGGTCCTGCACTTCCAATGGGGAGGTCGGGATGATTCTAACTGGAGTTTTCCTCCTGTCCTGAGCTGAAAATCGGGGACAGAAGGAAGGAGAGCATGCAAGGGGCATGGCCAGACCCACTTCACACCCTCTCCCCACTGCTGCTCTCCTCCCACAGGGAGTTTGCTCGTTGGAAGGTGAATAATTTGGCCTTGGAGAGGAAAGACTTCTTCAGCCTACCACTTCCCCTGGCCCCCGAATTCATCCGCAACATCCGGCTGCTGGGACGCCGGCCCAGCCCCCAGCAGATCACCGACAGCCTCATCAAAAAGTATGGGACGCACTTCTTGCTGGCCGCCACGCTGGGAGGTGAGTGCCGGGGGCGCTCAGTCCTGCTCACCCCCCTTGCACAAGGACTGTGCAGAGGAGGGAGAGTGGGAAAAGAAGCACTGCAGGAGAAATACGGCCAAGAAAGGGAACGGTGGGAGCCCAGCAGCCTCCCAAAAGCATTGCGTGTTCCCCCAGGAGAGGAGTCCCTGACCATTTTTGTGGACAAGCGCAAGTTGAGCCGCAGGGCAGAGCCCGCCGGGGGCGCTGGGAACAGCTCGGGGGTCTCGCTGGAGACCCTGCACCAGCTGGCAGCCTCCTACTTCATCGACCGGGAGAGCACCCTGCGCCGGCTGCACCACATCCAGATCGCCACGGCTGCCATCAAGGTAGGCGAGGGGGCGAGGGAGGGGACAGCGCTGGGACACAGCAGCCCCGGGACACAGCAATGTCCCCTCACCGCTGGCCAGACCTAAACAGCATCACCTACAGAGGGGAGAGCAGGCAAAGTTAACACATTCCCATTATTTATGGGAAATCGGGCAGGCTAATAAAGGCACATTTTTCAGCGGGCTGCAGGCAGGGCTGCCGCCTGTCAACAAGCCAATTAGCAGATAATTAGTTCTCCTCTCCGACCATCACCCTGCTGTGAGGAGTGGGGCATGGCCAGCCTGGTCAGGGGTTATCTGCAGCACTCTCATCAGGGTTAGCACTCCCTGTGTCCCTGACCACCCGTATGTCCCCCCACCTCAGGTGACAGAAACACGGACGGGGCCACTTGGCTGCAGCAACTACGACAACCTGGACTCAGTGAGCTCTGTCCTGGTGCAGAGCCCGGAGAACAAAGTGCAGCTCCAAGGTAGGACTGGGCTGGTGGGGATGTGGGAGCAGACAAGTGCTGCCATGGGATGCTTGTGGGTACACAGGGGGCTGCAGGGGAGGATGCTGGCACGAGATGCTGCTTCTAATTTCAGGGCTGGGGAGGAGAGGGGATGAGAATAATGAAAGCTGGGCAGGATGAGGTTGTTGCTTGTCTGCCAAAAGGAGCGAAGATCGATGCAGAGCCCAGACAAGCGGCTCCACAGCAAATTGATATGATAATTGTGCGAGGGTGGGAGCCCGGGGAGGAGGGGCGCTCGTGCCCTCCTCGCCCAGGCAATGTTTGAGGGGCTCCATGCGGGCAATGTTTGAGGGGGTCCATGCATGCCCTGACGCCCTCGGGGCTGCTCCCTCTCGCAGGGCTGCAGACGGTGCTCCCCTCCTACCTGCGGGAGAGGTTTGTGGCGGCTGCCCTCAGCTACATCGCGTGCGGCTCTGCCGGGGAGCTGGTGTGCCGCCGGAGCGACTGCCGCTGCCAGTGCCAGCCCGCCTTCCCCCGCTGCAACTGCCCCGAGGCCGACATCCAGGCGCTGGAGAGCAGCCTGGCCCAGCTTGGGCGAGCCTGGGAGAGCCACCACGGCCAGTTCGAGGAGTCAGGTGAGGCTGACCCCACCAAGCATCTCCTTCCCCATGCAAGCAGCCCAGGCTGGGTGTTGGGTCTCCTGGGTGGTCTTCTCACTAAGAAGACCTCGGAGCTTGGGTGGAGGGAGATTGCTTTCAACCCCACCTTCACCGCTTGCTCTCCTGGATCTACTGATGCCATCTCCTTCTCCCCACAGAGGAATTTCAGGCCCTGGTAAAGAGACTCCCCACAGACCGTTTCCTGAACAGGACAGCCATCTCCCACTTCTGGGCCATGGATCTGGATGTCCAGCATCGCTACCAACAGCTGGGCACCAGCCTGAAGCTGCTCTCCAGGAAAACCTACCGACTCATCCGGAGGCTCTTCAACCTCAGCAAACGCTGCCAGCGGCAGCCTCGCTTCAAGCTGCCGAAGGAGAGGTAGGGTGCCGTGGCATCCCTTGCTGGGGATGCTGCCCCGTGCCCCAAGGGGGCTCAGATCCAGGGCCTGCCTCCCTGTGGCTGGGACTGGAGAAGCTCCCACCTAGGAGCGATACCTGGGGATGAGCAGGCAGCAGGAGCGGCTGGGCCAGCTTGGAATGTGGCCCTGAGAGATCAGGTCCAAACCCAAAGGTGAAAAATAGGGCTTGGTTCATGGGGGGGCCACCAGCAGAGCGGAAAACAAACACAAGGTGGGCAGCTCTTCCATGCCTAGGGAAGGTCAGTCAGGTCCCAAAAGATGCCATCTGAGCCTCTCTCCTCCTGTGCCTCCCTCCCAGGTCCCTCCCTTACTGGTGGAGCCGCGCACAGTCGCTCCTGTACTGCAGCGAGACCACCGTGCCTGGGACCTTCCTGGAAGAAAGCCACAGCTGCACCTGTCCCTCCGAGCAGCCCTCCTGCCAGGGGTCCATTCCGTGTGCCTTGGGCGAGGGGCCAGCCTGCGCCAGCTGTGCCGAGGACAACAGCACCCGCTGCGGCATCTGCAACCACGGCTACGTGCTCACCCAGGGCTTCTGCCGCCCCGAGGTGGCCGACTCGCTGGAGCACTACCTGGGGCTGGAGACAGACCTGCAGGACTTGGAGCTCAAGTACCTCCTGCAGAAACGGGACAGCCGCATCGAGGTGCACTCCATCTTCATCAGCAATGACATGCGCCTGGGGAGCTGGTTTGACCCCTCCTGGAGGAAGCGCATGCTCTTGACCCTGAAGAGCAACAAGTACAAGCCCGGGCTGGTTCATGTCATGTTGGCCCTCTCCCTGCAGATCTGCCTCACCAAGAACAGCACCCTGGAGCCTGTCATGGCCATCTATGTCAACCCCTTTGGGGGAAGCCACTCGGAGAGCTGGTTTATGCCCGTCAACGAGGGCAGCTTCCCAGACTGGGAAAGGACTACCGTAGATGCCTCTGCCCAGTGCCAAAACTGGACGATCACCTTGGGCAACAAGTGGAAGACCTTCTTTGAAACGGTCCACGTCTACTTGCGGAGCCGCATCAAGTCTCTGGATGACAGCTCCAATGAGACAATCTACTATGAACCCTTGGAGATGTCAGATCCCTCCAAGAACCTGGGGTACATGAAAATCAACAGCTTGCAAGTGTTTGGCTACAGCCTGCCCTTTGAGCCGGATGCTATCCGTGACCTGATCCTCCAGCTGGACTACCCCTACACCCAGGGCTCCCAGGACTCAGCCATGCTCCAGCTGCTGGAGATCAGGGACCGGGTGAACAGGCTGTCACCCCCTGGCAAAATCCGCCTTGACCTCTTCACTTGCTTGCTCCGGCACCGGCTCAAGCTGGCCAACAACGAGGTGGCGAGGATCCAGTCCTCCCTGAGAGCCTTCAACGCCAGGCTGCCCAATGCGCTGGAGCAGGAGACGGGCAAGCTGTGCAGCTAACGGCCAGGAGTGCTCGGACCTCGGTGCCAGGGGGCTGGGAGGACGGAATTCCTGGGGAAGAGGGGGAAATAACCACCCTAAAAATTTAAATCAAGGCCTTACCTTAGTGCCAACCGCGTGCTTCCATGGTACACCCAGCGACTGGCCAAAGAGACACAGGGCTCGAGCGGATGGAGGATGCCAGTGGGACTAAGGCGGAGGGATGGCTCATGCAGTGCAGACTGGCTCCGAGTGCGGGGACGATGCCGCTGTGGCTACCATGGAGGTGGCTAGGGAGGTGTGCTGATGGTCCAGGGGGATGTGGCTTGGCCAGAGGCAGCTGCTGGTCCCGCAAGAGCAAATGCCCAACCCACCGTGAGGATCCCCCAGTGGCGACCTCCTCACCACCCCAACTTTTGTAGTCTTTTTAAGAGGTTTCTACTGGCACCTTTGCCTTTGCATCCCCCATGATCCATCCTGCAGCCCTACCCTCGCAGATGGTGCTGGATGGGGGGCCACAGCGCAGGCTCCCAAGACCTGGCAGATCTCCCCTGGGGCCTCTCCACAAGCACCTTGTGTCTGCTGTGGTGCCGAGGCATCGCCACCCCTTGCCTGGGAAGGACGTGGCACCTGCACTGGGGACGCTGCCATCACAGACACTGGCAGGGACCTCTGGGCCACAATTCCCTACAAAACAAAAAAAAACAACAAAAAAAACCCTAATGCACCTAAAGAAAAAGGAAAAAAAAAGTTTTATTTATGTATTTATTTATTTGGTTTGTTCGGGATGGGTTTTTTTAAGCCTATTTATTTGGGGAGTGTAATTTCTTGTCAGTGGCTCCAGCCAAGAGACATCTTAGTAAAATGTATCTGTTTAATATATTTTTTAAAAAATGCCTTTTTTGAGCAAAAGAGCAACCAAAACCAAGTGAGATTAAAAAAAAAATAAGAAAAAAAAGAAAGAAAAGAACAGAACAGTTACTGTCATCCCTAGCCCTGGCTTTTCCTGTGCTGGGAGGCTCCCCTCCCTCCCTTCTTCCCGGTGCTGCTGCTGCTGCTGCCGTGCTTGGTGCCTGACTGGAATATCAAGCAGTGAAGCTGCCCAGCTGTCAGATGGGAAGGCCGGGTACCCAGACAAGCAGAGATCACTGCTCTGGTGGCTGCCCTCATTCCTTGGCCAAGGATGAGCCAGCGAGAGGAAGGAGCCGACCCTCTGACTGCAGTATCCCCAAGGCAGGGCATGTGGACAGAGGGGATGGTGCAGGGAAAAGGAGAGGGGTGGGAAAAGTGTATCAGTGTGCAGATCTGAGCCCGCTTCCTAATCCTTCACAGCTGGCAAAACTTGCCTGCTTGGATGCTGCAAAAGCAGTGGAAACCCGAACCCATCCATCCTGCTTCTGTCACCCTCCTCTCCTCCATCCTCGGGCTGGGCAGATGAAGAGATAAGCGTGAGGAAAATAACACCAGGGGAGATAAAGAGACAGACAAGAGGAAAATAAAATGGGGATAGATAAACCACACTTGCTATTTATATTCCTTGTCTAATCTATCAATCCATCAGGCTGGCTATTGTGGTTATAGCAGCCCTCAATCTGTCACCTGGACTTCTATTTTCCACACATCTGTCTTCCTCTGCCCACCTCTCCTCTCTTTCTCCCAGTCCTAAAGGGAAAAAAAACAGGCAATTAAACACACCAGGAGGAAATGAGAAGTCTAAGCCGTCCTCTGGGCTCCCCAGGGGAAGCCCGCAGACATCAGCCCAGGGATGGGGGAGGGTGTAGGCAGGAAGGCCGGCAGTGCTCCTGAGCAGGCAGGGCTGCCAGGAGCATTCCCAGCTGGTGAAATTATTTTGGCTTCTGCTGTACATCTTCCATCTCATCACTGTGTGGTTGTCGAGAGAAGCTGTGGCTGCCCCATCCCTGGAAGTGTTCAAGGTTGGATGGGGCTTGGAGCAATCTGGTTTAGTGGAAGGTTAAAACAAGAGCTTTAAGGTGTCTTCTAACCCAAACCATTCTGGGGTTCTCACCATCATCATGTGGGCCATGTGTCAGGCTCAGCTCCATCCTGTCTCATCCAGACAGCATTTCCTACCATGTTTGTCAGTGCCCTGAACCAGTCCCACATCCTAAACTCACCGGAACAAGAGCTGTTGGGATAACTGGCAGCATCTCAAGGAGCATCTGTCCAAGGCATGGTGGGGCAGCTTCCACCCATCAAGGGATGGACTCTGGCCTTCTCTGGCTTCGTGCAGGCACCAGATGGGGGCAGGTGATCTAACAGTCCCATATGTGAAGACTTTTAAATTTAAATTTACTTAATTTACTTTTAAATTTACTTAAATTTACTTTTAATTTGATGCAAAAAATAAAGGGGGAGGCAGGCAGCTGGAGGGAGGCATCATCAACTCTTTGCATCCTCAGCAGTTGCCCCTAGGGCTGAACTCTCCTCTCTCCACAGCCCCCAGCAAGATCCATCATCTATTGCCCAAAAGCACCAAGTCTGGCCCAAATTGCCAATTCCCATTAGGAATGAGGCTGTGCATGGCATTCCAAGGCTGGCAGCCGGCACAGCACTGTCCCAGCAAAGGCATCCCATTGGGAAGCACAGGGAGCAGCAGACAAGGCCTTGGTCATCCACTCCCAACACCACGGGGCTGCACCCCTCTTTAACCCAGTGGAGGAAAAGACAGAGTTAGGTCCTTGAATTTGGCTGCTAAATTGCTGTATTTTGGGAGAGAACCACTTCCACCTTGTTTTGGGGTGTGTGTGAGTTAAAGGAAAAGCAGCAGCAGCAACGTGCACGTCGTGGGAGGGCCTGCCAGGTTGCATGGGAATCTCAGGTGAAAGCAGCCAGTTCTCCCATCCCTGTTCAGCAATTAAGGCACTCAATGGAGGTGATTAAGAGGATGAGGTTAATAAATGGAGGTCAGCATTTGATTACCTTGCAGTGCTTTCCCCTGCACAGAACAGTGCTGATGGCAGCAGGGCTGGCTGGAGAGCTGCTGCTGCACAGCACCAGCAGGATCTGGCCTCAGGCTAGAAATAGCCAGTGTGCCACCCTGAACCAGCAATTCAGCATCAAACCCATTAGGTTTTAAAAATTGGTGTGTTTGGGGTTGTCCTTTCCTGGGCTCTGTGTTTTACACGAGATTCTCTGCAGTATGAAAGCCAGAAAATGGCCTTTAAATAACGAGTTGAGCTCTTCACTTGCTTGACTGCAGACACTCTGGTTCCCTCCAGACACGTTTAGCAGCTCTGCCAGGAAAAAGGAGGCCAGGGAAAGGCCAGGATGTTTCACCCCCAGCCTGGGCAGCAGGATGGGGTTATCTGCACAGCTCTCCCAGGGCAGAGAGAGCTCACAGCCCCCAGCTTGGGGCTGGTCCTACCTCCATCTCCTGCCCTGAGACAGCCACTGGTGGGCTGTGATGGTCTATACCTGAACAAACTGCTCACCTATGGAACCTACATCCTTTTCCCCCTCCTGTCTTCACCCCTTTTCTGCAGCACTGGCTCAGCCTCCAGCGCTGTGTGCCAGGAGGTGGTGCCTTCAGTCTCCTGGCCAAGGGCATCTCCACATGAGGCTGGGCCCAAACAGCAAGGACAGCTTTTCCACGAAGAGCCAGGATGGAGAGAGGCTGTGGGGTTAAGTCTGCATCCTTGCTCCAGCCTGCCTCAGTTTACCCCTTGTAGCTCCCAGCTGATGCTGTGTCAGCCTGGGAGAAGAACATGGATGCATAGGAATTAAAACATCCCAGGGGAGGAGGCAGGGCTGGGAAGGTTCCAGGTAACACACTTGCCTGGCAGAAACTCTTATGCTTTGCATGCAAGCAGCACACTGGTGCAGATGTTGCTTTTAATGCATCCCCATGGTCTCTGAGTTCAGGCTGCAGGACGGGCAAGAAGTGGGAACCAGAGGTTTGGCTTGGCAGGAAGCTTCATACTGAGCATTTTGCCCAGGGCTCCTCCGGCTCCGTTAGCCACACAGAACCACCAGGCAGCTGCCAACAGATCTGCTCTGTGTTTGACAGCGTTTCTGGGGGAGGCAGGAGATGCCAAGCTGCCTGTGGCCCTCTCTGCCCCAGCACAGGGCTGCTCTGGCTCCTTCCTTATAATTCAGTTTCACCACGGGTACCAGAGATGCTCCTGGGCACACGTGGGATCACCCCTCACTCTCCCAACGAACCCAGCAGATGGTGGGATGTGATCCCCAGGAATCTGGCATCCCTAAATCAGGCAGTGCTGTGGCCTAGAGCTGCTCTGCCAACACAAGCCCATGGAAACTTGTCATTGTTCTCTTCACACGCCAGGCTTGTGGATGGTGGGGTTTGCCACCAGCCCCCGCTGCTCCCCCCGCTTCTCCGAAGCCCAGCGACATCTGCATAGCCGAGAGGCAAACCAAAACCTCACCGGCTCTTTTTGAGCCTCATCTTTTTGTTTTTCCTCCCCCTTCTTCTGACAAGCTCAGAAGTGCAGTCAAGGTGGCAAATTAGCACCAGAGCCTTGTTAATTGGCAGGCAGGAGCCTTCTCCTGCTGTTTGGGCTGCCATCAGCTGCTTCAGCACATTTTCAGCTTCTCTCTCTTTCAGTCTATTTTCTCCCTTTGCTGATGGTGGGCTGTGTTTTTCCTCTCTGCCATCTCTTTCGAAGCAATCGAGGGCTCTCATCCCCCCATGCTGTGCTCCCTGGTGTTTTCTCTCTGGAGAGGATTTACAGGGCCTGCGGTAAATGGCCACTTCTTAAGGAGCATGAGGGGAAAATTAACCTCTTGAACCTCAACTTCTTCCTCCCTCTTCCTCCTCCTTAGCCTCCTGCCACAGTCTCTGAAGGAGGCAGGAGAATCAGCACTTCAGAGGCAGGAGGGAGGTTTCTGCAAGCCCAGCCATGCAGGAGATGTCCCAGCCACCCTCCTGTGTCCCCACTAGGAGCTCAGTGAGGACCTGGGATGACTCAAGCTGGTGGGAACCTCAGAAAGCCCAGCCCCAGTTCCTCAGCTCCCTTCTTCCCTCCCCACCAACTCCTCCTTAAGCAAAGATGGAAAAGCATAACCTCATCCACCCAACCCCACTGCCTGCACCAGCCCTCGGCCTCCTTGAGTGCCCTCAGCTGCTCTCAGCTCTTAAGGAGAACTTGGAGACTTCTTTAGGCACCATCAGACAAAGTCTCTTCACAGCACCCCATTCTGCAAGTGGAAAAATTTGCAGAGGACCAGGGATGACGATGGCAAATTGCTTTCTCCTCCCTGAGCTCAGGGCTGAGAGCTGCTGCTGCCAGCAGCCATACCCCCATCCATTAAATACGGGTGCCCTGCCCTGGGGTGTCACCAGAGCCGGTGTAAATCAGCCGGGCTGGAGCCAGGGACACAGCTGATCCACAGCCAGGAGCCCGGCTGGAGGACTTACCTCATCTGCTGGACCCTGACCCTGCTCCCAGGACAGAGCTCTCCTGGGACCCTGAACCCTCAGAGCTGCCCCCAGGACAGTGCTCCCACGGGATCTCTGGGCTGTGCTGTGCCAGATCTCTGGGCTCTGGATCAAGGGTTGAGATGGTCGAATTCTGCTGGGATGACGGGATGAAGTTTGGAGGGATTTTCCTATAGGGCAAAGCTCTGCAGAATAAAATCCCAGACAAATCTGCGAGGCAGACCTTTTGCTCCTGCTGCATATGCCAGGAGTGGAGACTGACTGGGTGGAAAGAAAGAAGAAGAAAAATCAGTCAAATTATTTTTAAAAGTGTTCTCCCAGCCTACAGCCATCCTCTTCTCTGTACACAAACTCTCCTGGGATACACAAACCCTCCCAGCCCATCTGCCTCAAAATCAGCAGTGGTTGCTACATCAGTTACCACCTTCCAGCTTTTCCCTTAATGTGATTCCCTGCGATGGTTCCTCACCCTTTCCTTGCCCCTGGTGGTATCGATCCACTCAGGAAGATGGGAATTGAAGGAAATAAAGGGTCTCAGGGGCCTATTTCTCCACGTGTAGCCCATTTTATTGCTGGGAGTGCCCATGCCACCAAGGATTTATCTCTCACCTTGTTTTCCCAAACTAGTTTCTGTGGTCGTTTCACCAACATAACAGTAAAAAAAATGTGGCACATAAACCACCCCAAACAGTGTCCAGGGATGTGAAATCCTATAAATCCCAGGAGGTTGCTGGGAGAAGAGTGTTGTTCGGATCAGGCCTGCTCCATTCAAGTCATCTCCTCATTGGCCGTAAATCAGGGGGCTCCCCCAAAGCCCATGAAACTCCATTAAAAAGAGATTCCTTCTCTCCTGAGCCTTGGAAGTGGTGTTGGGACCAACACTCTCAGAAAGGCTCCTGGGGGAACAGAATCAGTGATTACCCAAATTAGTTTCTAATAGCTTTTATCTCCTAATTTCTACTTTGTCAAGTGCTAAAATCCATTAATAATCAAGAGACCATGTGGAAAAACATTTAACATCCCAGCTGCCAAGAGCTCCCACCCTGTCACACTCCAACACAGTCAGAGAAGAGGAGGAAAAAAAAATAAAGTATTATTTTTTAATCTTAAATCCAGCTCTACATTTAAACTGTCTCCTGCTTTTGCTGATCAGCAGGATGAGATAAACTCATGTATGGAGCAGTAGGTCCTGCACCTCCTACCTTGCTCCTCTCCTGCCCTTGCTGGACTAAGGTTCCCCACCTGCCCCGTCCCTGTGTTGGTTCCTCCCTAGAGTGACCCAAAGGTTGGTGGCCAAGGTTTGTTACACCCTTGACCCAGCCTGCACCTGGTGCTTCCCATCCAAACAAAGACAGGATGCTGCCCTCCACGGGATGGGTGCATCCACATGGTCCTGCATGGGTTGGGGTGGGGGTGGAACCCTTTCCACTCCAGGGCTGGTCCCTTCCACTCTCCAACAGCTCTGCCAAAATACTGCGGCCCTTCATTCCTCCCTGCCCCCCCCCCTTTCAAGTTTCTCAGCTTTATTCACTCCTCATCTTGGCCTTGCAGAGCCAATCTCAGCTCTCCAGCCACAGCTCTCCCTGCTCAGGTGGAAATCCACCCCACAGCTCCCCCTGCTCAGGTGGAAATCCACCCCACAGCTCTCCCTGCTCAGGNACAACCCTCCCTGCTCAGGTGGAAATCCACCCCACAACCCTCCCTGCTCAGGTGGAAATCCACCCCACAGCTCTCCCTGCTCAGGTGGAAATCCACCCCACAACCCTCCCTGCTCAGGTGGAAATCCACCCCACAACCCTCCCTGCTCAGGTGGAAATCCACCCCACAGCTCTCCCTGCTCAGGTGGAAATCCACCCCTGCCTTCCTTCAATTTGCATTATCACCCCTCTCCTAATCACCTGTTTGAACAGTTTAATGGGCTTCTAATAAAATATTGCATTTCTGAAGTTTCCCATGATGGAATGATTCCCCCCGGCATCCCCTGAGGGATGCACACAACTGCTGCATCGCCTGTGGCCTTCCCTCTGTGTCTGGGCTGCTTCCCCAGCAGCAGCATCCTGGAAAGAGGAGGGAAATACAACCCTGCATCCAACCCAGAGGTTGTTGCCTGAGCAACAGCACAGGTGGGCACAGGGATCCAGGAGGCACAGCCAGAGGTGAGCTTCAGACATGATTGCCAGAGGGTTCCAGGCACACTGTGGGGAAAAAAGTGGGAGCAAGCAAGTAATTGGGATGTTGCTGTATGAATTGATGGCTGTGAGACCTGCTGGGAGCAGGGAGGATAGGGGAGGCACAGGGAGGCTGGGCAGGGTCAATGCCTGCAGCATCCTGCAGCCCAGCTGTGTGGCTATGGGGTGATGGTGGGGGGCACAGTCCCAGTATCAGGGTGGATGTGGACAATCTGGTTTAAAGAACATTGTCCAATGTCCCCTGGCCTTATCACATTTGCCCTTCCTCTCTTGCTGGGAGGATGGTGACCCGAAGGAGATTGAGATGCTTTCCTTTGCAGCTTAACCATTGCTCAGAGGCAGAATCAGGAGTGATTGACCTGGTACAGCAAACCCAGTATCCCCATAGGACCAGTAAGTCCTCATTTCCACCTGACTGGGCATCCATCGGCCTGTCCAAGGCCTGATGGGCACATGCAGACCCTGTCCTGAGCCCCTGTGCCTCAAGCAGCCCAGGTTCAGGTGCTGGCCTCACAGAGGTGAGCACATTGCAGAGGCACCGTGACCACCTTGGGGCTGGACCCCTGCCAGCCAGGGTCTGGCCTTTGTAAAGACATCAGTCCCTCAGTGACCCTGCTGGTAGAGGTTGGGACATCACTACCACCACACACGTTCATCCCCCTGCTTCCTTCACTGGCTCTCAGCAAGGCTCGGCGCCTGGTTATGGATTTATTTGTGTTTTGCTGTTGGCTCACACATCATTAAAGAGCCGCTGTGATGTTGGCTCAGGAGCTGCAGGCTCTGGGCGCTCCCGAGCCACCTGCTGACAGCCACTCTCTGGTCACATCCATACATGGACTTAATGGATGCAGACTCCACCATGGAAATCCCTCTGGGGCATCCCTGGGGATAGACAACATCACCCAGGAGCAAACCCCTGCACAGGCTTCCTTGCAAAGTGGTGGAATCCACATCATCTAATCACAAGGTGATGGGATCCGGATGCTTTCCAGGGTTTTGCCCCTAACCAAGAGAGATTTAGTTGCTGGGGGTGGGGTGTAGTAAGGTCACAAACTGAAATATATCCAGACACATACAGTACATAAAACTACAGTCTGTTTCCCCTCTAATTGGTAATAAATGTAAATGTTTAGTTATGCCTGGCTTGGGAGCTATGAAAAACACATCTGGCTGGCTGGTTTTCCTGCCTGCCATCTGTAGCCGAAAGGAAAGGTAAGAGGTGCATGTGTGAGCACCTGAGGAAGGCGGCAGCAGCAGAGAAGGAGTGGGAGCAGGAGAGAGGAGGAGGAGGAGGATTGCTGGAGTGGGAAGGTTGGCACCAGAGGGTGGTTTCTGGCCAGAGCTTTTCCCTGCTCTTGCATTTCCGCTCAGTCCTTGTTCCCCTCCCAGGTAGTGCAGCCCACAAAGGGAAGGCCCATGACTTCCAGAGCTGCTGACACAATATTCCCTGGCACTGGCCGGGGGAAACAATGACAGAAAGCCCCAGGAGATCTCCTCCTGGCCATTAATTATCATTAACCAGAAGCTCTGATCTGATCAAACCCTCAGCAGTGCCTTATGCATCCCTTTATCCACCAAAAACACCTTTCAGCTGAAACAGTCAGACCATGCTGGCAAGGAAGGGATGCCCTGTCCCCCATGCTCCTGTCCCAGAGCTGTCCTCAGGTTGGTAGCACTCAACCTGCAGCACCATCCCCACCAGTTAAAGACTGGGAGGAAACCAATGACCCAGAGAAGCAAATACAGCCTCTTCTCAGCTCCAAAAACTTTTTCAACGGCAGGTCCCCAGGACTGGGGAAGTTTGGAGAGCTGAAAAAGCTACTGAGTACAGAAAAACAGGTTTGGTAGGGAATTAAGCACAGGGGGAGGTGTACATTCCCCCTTCTCTCGGACCTGGTTTCCTGCCCTCTCCCAGAAACTGCTCCAGCTTCACAGCAATGCCATCATCACCATTCCTTGCTGGACTCATACCTGCCCCATCCCAGCTGGAGTTCTGGGCACCCAGCAGCCTTCCTCCTCCTCCTCCTCTGCCCGCCTGGTTCACTCTTATTCTGGCAGCACCGCCTCTTACTTTGAAGCAGGCTTTTCTTGGAGAAGGAGCTTCGCTTCCCAGACCGTCCCCAAAGAGCCTTCGAGTACTCGCTCTCTCTCGTCCCTCCTCCTGCCTTGATCAAGGCTGAAGGCTGAAATCCAAGTGCATTGATCAAAGAGGCTTCTTCGGGCGAGATTCACTGGCGAGGAAAAGCAACAGTTGTTGAGGAGCTGAGGAGCTGCTCCCAGGGACTGGCAGTTCCTTGCCAGGAAGAAGATGGTAGGAAGTGAGAAGGACTTCACGGCAAGCAGGGCAGCAAAATAGAGGGGTTTTCCCTGCCCAGTGAGGTTGTAGGGTGTCACAGGAGAGAGCAGTGCTGCCTGCTCCTGAGATATTGGGATTGAGCAGCAGCCAGATGTCCTACTTCTGAGCTCTCCTAGGGGAAGATGCAACTTTACATATGACTGGGACAGAGATCAGTAACGCCTGGGCACCGTGTGCCACGTCCAAGGCCTTTTGCCTTGAGACAAAAGCCCCCCATTCCCAGGGGGCAGCCTTAAACTGGCTCAGACTCCACAAAGCCCCTTGAAGAGCAGTGGGCTGGCAGCCCCAGACAGCAGCCCCTGGTTCGGTGCCGAGCCGTGGGGCTGGGTGCCAGGTGCTCATGCCAAGGTGAAAGCGGAGAGATCAGAGAGCCAGATGGCATCCTCCCACAAAAACAACCACCGGGACACAGAACAGCTCATCTGCCACTGAGGGCTGCAGCCGGCCCGATGCAGCCGGTGGTTGCCCCGAGGCGGGTGTCCCAGGAAGGGAGGGGGCAGCAGGAGCAGGGGTAAAGCCCTGTGTAACTCAGCCAAACCCATCTACAGTCCCCCAGCAAAACACACAGCCTTCAAAACACCGGGACAGGCCCTTCTGAGAGCTCACACCAGCCCCCAGTTACTGGGGACACCCACTTGGGTCACTGCTGCCAAGCTGGCAGACTGCTGGGGCCGCACTGCCGTATTCCCTGGTGGAGTCAATCCCCACTAGCTCCAGCTCTCGGAGCTGGTGAATCCAGGTCTCCAAGGTCAGGCCATCCGCAGGTGCAACTCCAGATCTGCACCACCCATGAGGTCCATCCATCTGTGGGAAAGGGTCACATGTGGCTGGTGCGGGAGGAAAGGCCAGCAGTGACATTGGCACGCTGCTCCTGGCAGCCTCCAAGCTGCTGCAGCAGCTGTCTTTGAGCACTTTTCATCTAATTCAATGAAAATGAGATGTTCGAGTGAATGAAGATAATTTAATAATGAATAGCTCCAACTTATCGGAGAAGCTCTCCATCCCTGCCTGACAGTCGCTGCCTCTAAGTGCAGTTTAATAAGGGAATCACCATCATTCAGCCCTGTGGTAGCAAATCAACATTTTGCTGCTCAGGGAAAAGGCTCTGCACTTTCCTAAAGGGTGAAGCTATTTCGCAGGGAGCCTAAACTCTGTTGGGCTTTAAAAAAAAAAAGAAATTTTAAAAAAAAAGGCAGAGGAAAATAATGAACCAGCAAAGCAGCCCATCTTCAGAGGCAAAATGTAATTAAAAATAAAAGCCAGCTTGAAGAAGGCTGTAAGTCATCACAAGCAGCAGCCAACGCTGCGAGCAAAAGCGATGCTGGCAGAGCCTGTGAGCGGGGACACAGGGGGTCCTGAGGCTGCACTGAGCCAGGGCATCATCTCAGCAGGACATTTCAATCCATCAGGGTGCTGCTTTTCCCAGCCAGGACTAAGATGTCTCTGCTGCTTGCCCTCCTCCCTGGCTGCCTCCGTGACTGGGACAGGGCACCACCATCCAGCTGCTGCAGCCCAGCCACCCCGTGCCGGCTCTGGGGATACATTCCCAGCCTACAACTCCACAGAGAAGCACTGCCAGTCATCTCCACCCAAAATCACCCTGTCTGTACAGCAAAACCAGAAAATGCCCACAGACCATCCTCAGTGGAGATGGATCGAGCTGGGAAACATCCCTGCAATGATAACGAGCCTACAAAGAGATTTCAAGAGCCGGGCAGGCAGCCTTGGGTTCCCATCCCTGCCCGACAGCAGGCAGCCCTCATCCATGCTGGGGAAATTCCACCAGTGAGTTATTTCCTTAAGGCACGGATCTGCATCCTACCCAGTATCGATCCAGGCAGCGAAGGCTGCATCCCGCCTGGCGCTGCCTGCTCCGGCGCGGGCAGAGGGAGGTGTTGAGGCGGGGGATGCCAGGCCCTGCGGATTCCTGCTGACACCTGCCAGCGCTGAATGCTTAATTATTAATTGCATTTCCAGTAGCAATTGTTGCTCATGCCGATGGAGTTGGACTAGACATCACAAGCAATTAGCAGAACCCTCCGCTGGCGTTCGGCCGGTACCTGCTTAAAGCTCCGCTCACGTCCTCCGCGGGCTGCGGCGCAGGGAAGGAGAAACCATTTCCATCTCTGCTCGGAGCCCAGTCTGTGCGTGGTGGGCATGGGCTGCGGTGCTGCCACCAGCCATGGCACTGGCATTGTCCCCTCCTGCAGCCACGTGGAGGAGGACACGTGGGACATTGGCTGCCATGCATCCGTGTGCCACCGATGGCCATCCCCTGGAGGCACCAGGGCCTCACACAGGTCTCTTGGGCAAGCAAAGCTATGAGCAGGAGAGGTGGGAGATACGGCAGAGGAGCCAGCCCCAAAACCAGTCCCGAGCAGAGTGATCTCAGGGCCAACTTCACCTCTGCCATGGCTCAGGCGTTCAATCAAATTAATTTTTATCATAACCAAAGTGACTGGTCAGTGGAATCCAAGCAGGCTTTTCCTACTCATTGAAACCGTTTCATAGCTCAATTTTGGGAGCTTATTTTCCACTTCATTGAGTGCCATGTTACTGCAAATGAATATTCCTTGGTTGGTGTGATGGAAAATACAGCTGTAAATGCTTTCTGCTTCATTTGGGTAAAGAGCTCCAGATAGGACGAAGTATAAAGAGAATTTAAATGCTCAACTTCATTAAAAAAGTTGTTTCCCATTCTCTTTCTTCCTGAAAATACAGGGCTGCTAGCAGAGAGAGCAAAAGAAGGCTTTAAATTTACATCAGTGTCATGCTAACCCAGATCACTCCCCACTCGTGACTGATGGCAGATGTCTGCCAGCAGCTTGAGTTCCAGAGGTTCAGAGGGGTGGGAAGATGAAGGCAGAGGATGGGATGCCCAGCGATGAAGCCCAGGGTCATGTCATGCCCATCTGTTTACCTCTACAGCTACCTCTGTGATTCTTTTCAAGCAGTTGTGGAGAGAAACATAGTGCCCCCTGAGCCGGCTTTTCTCCAGGACAAACACGCTCAGCTCCCTCAGCCACAAGGACTGTGCTCCAAACCCTTGTCCAGATCTGTTGCCGTCCTCTGAACACGTTCCAGCACCTCAATATCTTTCTTGTAGCAAGGGACCCAAAAATGAACACAGGATTTGAGGTGCCTCAGCAGTGCTGGGTACAGGACTGAAGTGCTACCTCATCCCACAGCCATAAGCCCCCAGCTTGCCCTTCCTGGATCCCTCTCCAAGCTACCCAGCAGCCTAGCAGACTCCCTGGTATCCCCCTGAGAATCCTCCTGCTCCAGCTGGGACTGGCAAAGTCATTGAGAGCAATCCCATGCCATGCAAAACCTGAACCAATTTCTCTGCTGAAGGTAAAGGGCCACTGCAGCCCAGGGAGATCACCTCAACAAGTCTTGGGAATCTTGAGCCTTCCAAATCCCATTGGGCCAGGATGTTGTACTCTGCTCTTACTCAATACCAGCAGAGGAGGCTTTCATCTCTGCTAAATCCAATTTTAACCCAGGAGGAAATACATTCTAGGTTCACAGGGTTTACCCAGAAACAGGCCATCTCAGCAGGGCTGTGGCAGAGTGGGACGGGATGAGTGAGAGGCAGCGGGATTACAGCTCCCTGCAGGATAAACAGAGTTCACTTAACTCACAAAGTAACCACCTATTGCAATTTTGCTAAATTTCAAAATGCAACTTCTTACCCCCCCAAATATTTATGTGGAATTGGCAGGAATGAATTCCATGTAAAAGTCATAGAAATACATGAAGTTAATCCAACCTCCCATTTGAGTGGGGAAGCCAGGAGCAAAGTGACATCCATGGCTCTCTCATCTCTAACAAGCTGCTTCTCATAGCTGGTCAAACCATAAACAGGTCCAACAACACCATGGATAGCAAGAAAGTGCCCCAACAGCCTCATGTCAAAGACTTCCCGTCCATTTCCCCTCCTCTGAGCATGAAGTTCCTCACTCTGTTGTCCAGCAGAATTTAAGGCACTTTATGAAGGTATTAAATGGCACCATTTCAATCTCCAAGGCATGGGGACAACCCTGATGTGCAAGGGCAGGACAGGGTACCTCCCACCCATCACCCAGTCCCAGAGAGAGGCACTGATTCCCATGTGGCCTGGAGGGTCCCTGACCAGCCTGGCACCAGCACATTATCCAGCTGGAATCCCATCACCCACTATGCCACAACCCTCCCTTGCATCTACCACCATTTCAACAGCTGGCAGCAGGTGTGAACAATCACCACCCAAAATCTGGATGAAGGACAACGTGATATAATTATCACCTTAATGGCATTTCAAGACTATCACCACTGGCTGGAAGTAAAACTTCAGCTGAGCGAGTTTAATAAGCATATCTAATGTAATATTTGCAGGGAAGGGCAGGCTGGCTTTAGGAAAGATTACAGTAGCTTTGCAGCTTTGCGTAGCTTTACATGGGATATTTCACATGCAACAGATAAAGCAGGATGAGCCTGTGATAGCTGCAAACCCTGATAGCAGCAGCAGCCTGTAATGCTCCCTCCCATCTCCTGTTAAGTAGGAGATTACACGCTCAGAGACCGGGTGGCACTGGATCCCTGCTCTTGGTGCCTCCACGATGGTGGCAGCCAGCAGTGTCCCCACCCTCTTGGTCATGGCCAGATGCTGCATCACCTCCCAGGCAGACAGCTGAAACCTGCTGAAGGCATTGCATCGTTTTCCACCAGTCCGCAGCAGACTCCAGCCCTGCAGATCCAGCCTCCTTGGAGGTGCTCCCCCATCTTTTCCCACTCTAGATGGGAACAGATCCCAGCGACACCTGGGACTGGGTTAACTGGGCTCACAGGAGCCCAGCTCTAGGTGCAGCTGGTGTGATGAGTCCACATGCCCTCTCCACTTGATGCCTTCTCCAGCGTGGGAGCCTTCACCAGCTCTGACTCAATGGCTTGGACCCCCAGCAGCAATCAGGCACCTCAAGCCTTGTGCTTCCCTCCAGCATGAATTACTGCCAAGGGAGCCATGGGGAAGGAGGCACCAGGGATTTTCAGCTGGTCTTGCCAGTTTCTGCACCCCGGGACAGAAATCACAGGGAAGGCAGGTGATTGCATACAGCTCATGGGATCTGTTGCACATGTCCAAGCCCTGAACCACCCAGCCACAGGGTGCCAGCAAGTGGGGGTTTTATTCAGGCTAAGGGACCTTCCTAAGCCTAACAGATATCCAAAATTATTCTTTATGAAGAATGAAAACCAGAAAAGAACTTTGCAAGTCTCAAATTCCAGTGTGGTTATCCAAAGCAGAAGGTGCCTGTCAGCACCTGAGAGCCCAGACTGCCCTGGGGCCAGCCAGGCCTTAGGTAATGTCCTATATAAAGCTCCTGCCACCACGTGCTGCCCCAGAGAGCTCCTCAGAAACCCTGCCTCACCGCCTTGAGATGCATCAGGTTTTGCTCAGCTTTGAACCACCGGGTCACCTTGTTGTTAATTAATGCACCGCTAAAATTATGTTTGGGGGCTACTAAGGTTTATTGGGTAGAAAATTATTTCAAATACAGAGAGCAGGCAGTAAAGACTGGAAATATGTTTTCAGGCATAAAGCTAATTGCTACAGGGAATCCCTCTGGGATCCATTTGGAGCCCTTGCTTTTTTATTTCCTTCCTCCGTTAACGACCTGGCCAAGGTTTGTAGAACAGCAAACGCACAAGTGATAGCTGGTGGTGCGGTGCCCTGCACGCTGGCAGCCGGCACGGGGGGGATCCACAACGTCTCCACAGGGTCCTCAGCCACGTGCCCTGTCACAGCAGACCAGGGCAGCCTGGCAACCACAGAATCATGGAATTGTTAAAGTTGGGAAAGACCTTTAAGATCGTTAAATCCAACTGTTAACCCAGTGAAGTGCCCATCTACCCATTTTTTGAATATTTCCAAGAATGGTGATTCACCACATCGCTGTTCCAATGCTCAACCACTCTTTCAGAGAATTTTCTTTTTTTTTCCCAATATCCAACCTAAACGTCCCGTGGGGCAACTTGAGGACATCCCTTTTGTCCTGTCACTTGTTACTGTGGTGTTGACCTTGCTGGATCCAGCTCTGCTCTCAGCCGTGGGGTGGCTTGTCATCATTCTGTTCTCTGGATGAGTTCAATGAGCCATGGGAGAAGCCCATCCCACCCTCCTGCTGACATGGGTGTTTCTGAGGAGGACCCCCAAGAAAGGGATCTGTTGCTCCCAGGAAAGCCCTGTGCAAGTCCCACAGCCACACCAGCGCTGGCAACTGCACTTGAGGTCTCCATGGGTTGTCCAGAGGCAAGACTGTCCAGATGCTGCCTTGAAAGTGAGACTGGCCTAAGACCTGTGACCAAAGGACTTTGCTTTAACATCCCACAGACCCCAAACCAGCTATTTGTCTGAGAAAAGATGACCTGCCTGAGGGTGACATCCTGCAGGCCTTCAGCCATCCCAGCAGGAAGGAGTGAGTCCTCATTTCCAGGAAGGGTTCCACCTCTCACAGGTGTATGTAAAGTGAAAATGAAGTAACTTCCCGGCCCAGGCTCAGCCCTAACTGGATCAGGAAGGGCCAAGAGGGATTATCTTGCTGAGCATCTCATGAGGCTGCTGAGAGGCAGGGGCTCCCAAATTCCAGGGCCAGGCCCTGCTGCCCTGCCCTGGGCAGGGACACCACACACTGCTGCCCGGAGAAGCATTCACACACACTTAAGTGCTTTTCTGGACCATGGCCCAAGTCGACTGAGGGGGCTTGAGTGGCACAGATGGCATTTTTCTTCTTTCTCCTTGTTTTTTTGGTTGTTTTTTTTTTCCCCTGGTGGTGCCCTCTGAGATGTAAGTAACTGCATAGTGGTGACCCAGACAGGTGCCTGACCTGGACACACACAGCAGTTTTATTCATAAAATCATCTTGTTCCCCACTCAGTTTGGTGATGGGGGAACTCACTGAACTGCCTTCCTTGCTATATTCAGCCACTGCTTTGCTCTATTTGATTTTGCTTCCTAGAAGCATCATCTCTCCCTCTAACTGCTCCTTATTGCAGTGCCTCTGAGGCACGCAAGGTTCCAACACAAGCCGGGCATCAAGATCCTGCTCCCAGTCTGGGCTTGGAGGGTCTGGACAGGAGCAGGGCCACCAAGGAATGGGAAGATCTGCTCACCCATCACCTGGAGACTTCGATGGTCACAGCCACAAGCCAGACAAGGCAGGCTGGAATCACTCAGAAACTGGGATTTGCTGGTGCTCCCTCTTCCCCTAGCGAAGCTGCGCTCCTGGCTGGGAACACGACAACAGCCAGCAGTGCTGTGGAGGAGATGCTCCATCTCCCACCAAGTTGGCCAGCACAGAGAAATGAAAATGGTGCCACGGCTGCCCAAAACCACCCATTCTCTAGGATTTCCCCTTCCAAAAAATACCAACAGAAAAAACCCAATTCAAAGCCAAAACCAACCCGCTTTAAAAAAAAAAAAAAGCAATTTATGGTGAAGGAGGCTGTGTCCAGCAATCATGGCCAGGCTCTGGCTGTCATTCCTGACTCAATCCCTGCTATAACTGGAATACAAACCCGAGTAACTTCATTATCACTGGATTTTATTTCACTTCCTTCTCCCATGGCTGCGTCTCCTGCCTGGACCAAAGGCTTTTGAGGCAGGAACTGGCTCTCCCTAAGAGAATCTCCTATTGCTGGCATGGCCAGCCTCCACTCGGGTTGTCCTGTGCAGGGCCAGGAGTTGGACGCGATGATCCCTGTGGGTCCCTTCCAACCCAATTCTATGACTCTGTGGCAGGGATGCTTCTGTCATTAGTAGCCAAGTGAGGGACCACGTACACTTGAAAGCAAAGCACAGTTTCAAGACATCTTCATCTGCTGCAGCCTGTGTTAGGCAATGCCGTGCCCAGCCAGCATCACCTCACCGTGCAATTAGTGTGGGGTCATAAACCTTTCCTTTAACCGTGCCCTGAGCGTGGCGTGGTGCTGACAGGCTCCACAAGACCGCAGTTCAAACAGCTTGGTCTCTGCCTTGGCAGCAGGAGCACGTCAGCTCCCGTGCTACAGAAACAACGTGCTTTGAAATGCAGATCCTGCCCTGCTTTGTTCCCGCATCTTTGTAGGCGCCGGATTTACAACGCCCTCACATCTTGATCACTGGCCTTACACCAAGGCCCCCTGCACCGTCCGTGTGTGATGAGCTCTTGTTAGCGTTCAGGACCACGCAAACCCCAGGAGCCTTTTGTTTCCCTTGGCTGCTCCTGACTGATGCTCAGGCAGGGGGATGTGTGGTGCAAGCCCAGGGTCAGCAGCAGCTGGCCGGATCACAGGATGCTTTTCAAGTTCAAGTCCTTGGTTCAGAAAGCTGCTCAGAGGAGCAGCTGTTCACGTGTCTGTCCTGGTGCCATTGCAGGGGAGATCACGAATGAGAGCAAATTACTGCTCATGCACCAGCAGCTGGAGATATCAGTCCCCCTCCGGGCACGGGCAATCCTTTCTCAACGGGAAGCCACATCCAGAGAGCTTCAGATGGAGATGGATTTGGGATCCCCGTGATGCTGATCACCTCCCCCCAATGCAGGTGTCTGCCCCAGCCTGTCCCCCCGTCCTCAACCAGCGAGCTCAAGCTGCCAAGGGGAATGTGGCTCGCAGTCTGCTGGCAGACGCCCCATCCTTTTCAATTACGTGCAGTCCAATTCCCATCACGAGGAGGCGAGCCAGGAGGAAATGCCACCGAAGTCAGCGGAGTCGTGCTGCATAGTCTGGAGTGAGCAGGATGCTAAGCCTGGCCTACACACATCATCCGGGCCTCTTGTATGTGCCCTGTGCCGGCTCAATCCTCATTTAAATTTATGGCATCCGTTCCCAAACCAGCAGGACGTGTTTATAATTAATAAAGGGACGTGGGGAGATGTGTCCTTTTTTTCTTCTTTAAAGCCAAACATCAGACAGTGTTCCAGCCTCTGCTCCCTGTGATGCAAAGGCTGCTCCAAAACCTGGTCCCCAGCTGCCAGCCTAAAAGCCAAACCACAGGGCCTTGACCCCAGCAAACATCCCCCACTACAACACACAGAGCTGATCTAAACTTCTCCCAGGATAAAGCCTTAATGATTCATCAATAATCCTTGGAGCCCTCAGCCTAGCTTAGCCCACTCACAGAAGTGGGCACCAGCACCGCACCCTCTGGGGTGCAGCCAACACACCCCCAAAGTTTGGCAGCCACCAGCCCAGGGAATGGACGCTACAGGGCTGCTCCTGGTGCCCAATTCCCACATGAGAGGAATGAGCCCCGTTTTCACTGCCTGTCCTCTCTCCAGGAGTAGGAGAGCACAGAAGGGCAGATAGGATATCCAGCAGCCACCCAGGATTCCCATCCCAGCACATCTGTTAGATCTGGACACATGACCATGCCCCAAGCTGCAGGACAGGCCCAAGGGAAGTGCAAAAGCCACCACTGCAATGTGGCAGGGGAAGCAATCAAGGAAGATAAACAGCTCTGTGAATTTTCTAGGGCCCTGTAATAGCAGAGGAATTATTTCAGAAAACTGTAAGATCTGCGGAAGCCTCCAGGCACCAGAACCTGGAAGCCAAATAAAGCCCTGTGCTCCCTGTTGGCTGACCAGGGAAATTGCTCCCTGTCCCCAGGTGTGGGTCCAGCTGCGGCCATTCTCCACCACCTCAGAGAGAGACAGGACCACCCCAAACCCAGGAGCCAAATTAGGCACCAAGGGAGACGAGGATTCCTCCCTGGACTCTGCAGAGGACAGCAGATGCCCTGAAGCAGGGGATTAACATAAGGCAAAGACAGCACAAACAAAGATCAATCCAGTCTCGCTTCAACACACCAGATACCCAAGGACTCTCCCCTCTGGAAAGGCTCTGAATGAATAATCCTTCCCATGAATATTGAGAGCTATCTTGGAACAGTGGCTGTCCCTTCCCACCCACCAGCCCTTTTGAAGGCTGCTCCAGAAGGATCTCTTTCAAGCATCAGAAATTGCTTCTAAAATCTCATCTAAACTTATTTATGGCCAGCTTACCACACAGGGATGCATCTTTCCTGACCAGAGTCCTCACGGAAGGCAGTGCATTAACAACTGGATGTCTTTTAAGCCCTACTGGGGGTTACACCTAATCCCACTTACTGTGGAAAGTCTGGGATACAGCCGAAGGACTTGCCCTGTTCTGAAGGGGACCTTCGACAGGACCCCCAGCCCCCTCCTTCCTCTTGGGAGGAGCAGGGAGGGACAGTTACTGGACACCTTAAAGCCTACTTTAATGCCCAAAAAAGATGTATTTATAGACTTTGTGGCTGAAACACCATCAATTTTTATTTCTCCTGCACCAAGGCTATTTTGGGTTTGTCTGCCATGGAGACCAAGCCAGCAGAACCTGGCCCTTCCATGTGCAGAGGCTGATGCCAAGTGAGGAGGAACAAACCCAGACACCTGGGATGGGAGGAGGTCCCTGGTACCTGCAGGACAGCACAGCTGCCCTTCCAGCCCATCCCACAGGGGTTAAGGATGTTCTTTAAACTCCTCTCCGCTTTCTAAGTGATTTCTAACTCCCACTTCACTCCAGCAAGGACCATTAAGCTTCTGAGATCTCTTGGAAACCTAAATAAAAAGTCAGAGACTGTCAAGAGATTTGCAGTCAGTGGTGGAAGGAAATGCTATCCATCTCCAAGAGTAGATGCTGAGGGGATGGAAAAACCAGTGTGAAGCCTCTGGGACCTCCTGGATATACACAGAGTGTCAGGGTAGCTGGAGACCCGGCCTCCAGAAGGACGCCCTAGACAAATAGCACACCTGGACCATCTTTCATAAGGACACAGGAATTCAGAGGGTCCTTCCACCCCAGTAAAAGTTTGGGATTTAGATGCTCAGTGATACGGTTGAAACAATTTCCTTGATCTTTTATTACCCTGGTAAATAATTTATTGGGACAGGCATTTTAAAAAATCCCATAAAAGACCTATAAAACATATTTATCACACAAAAAAACCCCCGCTCCTTGGCTCCAGCCAACAAGCTGAAAACTTGTTTGTATACTTCACTGCACATAAACTAACCAATGCCTTGTGACAGCTTTAAGCTTTTTAACAGCTCTCTCCCTGCTGCTTTTTATTTCCATTTTTCTCTCTGTGACTTCACAAGGTAAAAAAAGAAGAACCCACCACAACAGGAGAGCCTTTTGTTCTTGGACAGATATTGACAGTCAGGAACTGCCCTCCCAGTTTTCCTGACACCTGGGAAATTTAACAAATGATGCTTCTTTTGGCTGAAAAACACAACTCAAAGCTGTGGTTATTCAGAGTATGTTGGGACACAGGGGCTGGCAGATGAACACAGAGGGATGGACGCACGTGTGACTGAGGTGCCAGTGGTGCGGGCATCGAGCCACCGCTTTGTGCCTCAGTTTCCCTCCTGAGCTCAAGAGCCCTTCTATCATCTTCTGCTGGCAGAGGGCAGGGTCCTTTTTTTTCTGTCCCAGCCTTGAATAAAGGGAGAATTCAAAGAAAAGGCTGAGGAATGAGTTTTCCCACTCAAATCATGCAGCAGCCACAGGCACCAAAGCTTTTTGGCATTCCCTTGGACACCACAGGATCCAGCTGGATGAAGCCTGGCCAGAAGGATGAGAGCTCAGCCTGCTGCCAAAATACAAAACCAGACCCCAAACCACATTTATTGCTGCAGGCAGGATTCCTGGTGCCAGGCAGTCGCACAGATCCAAAGGCAGACCTTCCACATCCCCTGCACTGTGCCCACAAACCCAGACCTTGTCCGGGGCAGCTTTGCCAGCGAAACGCCAACAAACACAGGTGACCTGGCACGGGGTGACCTGCCTGGGGATGGGCTGAGGTGGGTTTCTCCTCTTCCCAGGAGCAAGGGGAGCTGTGGGAGCAGCAGTGAGGCCGGACTGAGTCCGGAGCTACTTTGCATCACTCTTCCAAGTGTGCAGAAACGCACTGGGAGGAGGGAGAGCACAGCCCTCCCACAGTGGGTCAGCAGAGCTGGCCACCAGGGCTGCCAAGACACACAGACACCCAGGCGTGCACAGAGCCTGCTCCAGACAGCATCTGGCAGAGGGAACCAGCAGCAGTCTGGGTCACAGTGCTCCCCATGCAGGACTTGGCTCTTCCCCATCCCCAGGCATCTCCAAAACCCCTCATCTTGGTCCTGGTTCTAACACAGGAGTGATATAATCCAGTTTAAAGCCTTTTCAGGGCTCAGTTGACACTCCAGCTGTGCTTTCCCCTTCACTGGGCTTCCCTTCTGCCTTCCCAAAACCCACACCAGGCCCTTGAGCTACAGCTGCTTTCATACCTGTGTAAGCCAGAATGCTCCTATCCACACTGGCTGGTTCTCCATCAGGCTGCTCTCTGTCTCCACCATGTTCTCTACAGAGAGATCAGAAATTGAGAGCAAATTCAACCAACAGGGCCATTTGACAAAGAACAAGCTCTGAGAAGGAGGTCAGTGGTGAAAGTAAGCTGGGGCTGGGATGTCTGTATGCTAGGCATCACTTCAGCCCAGCTCCAGTGCCACCCTGGTACACTTACAGGGCATGTGAGAGCTCATTCAAGCCAGGGAAGGTTCTCCAGCTCCAGTGCACACCAGTCTCCCAAGCAGATTAAAGCCCAGCAGAGCATCAGGTGGTCCGTGCTTGTGGAGGCTGGGATGGATAGTGTGGATCAGAGGCACAGAGAGAGCCTTTCCTATCAGATCCTCAGTGCTGCCACTTCTCTCTCGCATTTTATCTCCTTCCTAACATTTCTCCACTTGCCAGTGCTGTGACAACCTTTCCCTAATGCCAGCAAGACCCCCAAAGCCCAGCTGGTCTGGACAGCCCCTTTCCCACCATCCCACGCAGCTCAGACACACCATCCTGGGGGGAGCCCAGCAAGGACCCATCACCCACAGCAGCACAACAGGGACATCAGGCTTCCCTCCTGCCTCCTCACAAGAGCTTCATCACTGCCATCAGCGGAAAGAAGCAAAATGGGCACCATGAGCTGCAGTATGGATTTGATCTCTCCAATTTTTCCTGGGATGGAGTTACAGCTGTGGACCTGAACGGGTCCTTCTGGCCAGGAAAGACTGTGGAACAGTCCTTCCTGGGACTCCAGGCTCAACTTTGGGACCTCTCCCACCTTCACTGAGTCCCACAGCTCCTTTGGCTGCCACTTCTGAACCGATGAGCACATTAGCAGTTAAGTCCATTTGCAGATTTAAAAGTCAAACCCTGCCACAGGAAATTAAAAGATAATGCAAGGAATTATTTAAAAAAATTAATCTTTATTACTCTCCACTCCCAAGCTGCTAATAAAAAAAATGTGTTCCTCATGCAGTCTCTATAAAAACAGGTTATAAAGCAGAGGAAGAGAGGAAGGCAGATGCTTTAAAAAGGCATCTTTCATCCCTCCGCCCTGCCTGCCATAACCATCCATCTGCACCTGCGTGTCTGCTCCCAGCAGTTTCCAACCCAGCCAGCCCCCTTTACCCTGCATGGTAATTATTCCCCATTTTCATCTGGTCCCCCTTGTCCTCCCTGTTTTACATCTCCAGGAGATCAGCAATCCCAGGTCCAGAGAGCAGTCTAGAAGGTAGTTTAATGGCACACCCCCCTTGCTCCAGGTATCTCCAAGCCCTGTATAAACCAGGACGAATTACAGCTCATTACAGAAAGGGCAGGCACTCGGGAAGTAAACAACACAGCTATTACAGATGCCAGCAATACCTCCACAACACCAGAGCAGGGCTGATACATGCAGGAAACCATGCCTGAGAGAGAGGTCAAGGATGCTGGCAGCTCTCAGAAACAAGTGCAGAGGCTGAGAGGGAAGTGGCAATTGCAAGAGTTTCCTCTGAAAATGCTTCTCTCTAAGGCTGTGCTCAAGAAAGCAGCTCAGTTCTTGGTTTTTCAGCTGGAGCTTGAGCCCATGGACTCAGAAATGAGGCTGCAAACCACTTTTGTGTCATGACACCAGGAACAAGTCAGCTGGGTTCTGATAGGTCCAAGAACCACCACAGTTGAGGAAGAGCACCCAATTTAGGACATGAGAGAGATGAAGAAGCAAGAGGAAGCAAACCCACCAGCTATGTCCGTGCTGCAGGAGAAGAAATAGCCATGGGCACAGATCTGTGTCCCACCAGACCTCTGGTCAGTCTAGGAATGTGCCTGGCCAGGAGAAGACCCACCATCAGTGCTCCTGGATCTGGTGGAAACACAGCTAGGCCAGGAAGGAGCAGGGGGCTTTACAAAAAGAGAGATGAGGGACCAAAAGCTGCTGCACTGCACCACAAGCACAGCATGAAAGCTGCTCCATGCCCAGAGCTGGGGCAAAGGAGCCAGTCCCAAGCAATCCCAAGAACGTGCCCTGATGGCTCCAGGGGAGCTGCAAAGCCCAACCTTCCCATCCTCAGCTGAGCAGTACAGGCACCAAACCCACCCTCATGCCTCCCCCAGGCAGCACACAGTGGGTTTATCCCGGGTAAGGCAGCTCCACACCTTCTCCTCATTGGGGATAAAGGGAGTATTTGGCCTCTTCTGACTTCAGGAGGGGGAGACACATCTGGAAATGAAGTGCTGGCGAGGAGCAGGTGTCGAGGGTGGAGGAAGGAGAAAGGCAGAAGCACAAGCGGGCTCAAACACGATGAAGGAGAACCTCCTGGGAGGGACATTGCCTGCAGCACTGCTGCCCGGGACACCTGTGGTCCCCAGCACACTCAGGAGCACAGGGGGACACCACAGCACAGAGAGGCAGGAGGTGGCTTTCCGAGGGGAGGTTGACTATGATTGATGGTGCTGTGCTGTGCTCTCACTGATGTAGAAAATTAGAGAGAGATCGCTTCAGATACCGACCCATCTGAGACACTTGTTGTGTCCATCTCCTGTACGCAGGCACCTCTCCCAGGAGCTCTCCCTCCGGCTTGCAGGCTCATTATCCAGAGTGCTGAACTGGGAAAAGCAATGCTATTTTATTCTTACTTCTCCCCCCAAACTACTGGATTGAATTATTCTTGGGAACACGTAAGGTGCTGATTTCCTTGCTCAGATACTTGAAGGAAAGTTTGATTCTCCTCAACTAGGAAAAAGTAGCCCTTCACTTTTTCTTTTCTCTCCTCAACCAAAGCTTGGAAGAGCCTTTATAAAATACAGGAGGCATTTTTTCAGATGGAAATAGCTTCTTTAAAAACAGTGAGTCATGCTCCACAGCGGGATGGATCTGATGGCTGGTACTCTACTAATGTAGCCTTGTGCTATTGTCCTCCTGGCAGGATGGTCCCTTCTTGGCTTCCAATCCCTTTGCCATTTAACCAGCTCCTGGTTTATTGTAGCTGCTTTTGTCCTTCCACTCTTTTGTCTGCCAGGTGACAAAAGAGTTTTTAAATGGTCCTTAAGTGGGTTTTAAAAAAATCGACAGGGGTTTCCATATGAAATGATGAAGCCAGCAGTCTAGATCAGCACAGGCTGGTGTGACTTCAGGAGAGGTGTCGCACCACAGACAGGACACCACTGGGCCTTTGCCTTCAAACAATGCTGTCCCTCAGTAGCAGGCAACCAGTTTCTTTCCAGACAGGCACAGCATCTGAGTTCGCATTCCTTTAGTCCCAGTGTTTCCATGCTGGTCTAGAAATGGTAGAGGAACCTCTCTGACTGCTACCAAAACAATCCCAAACAGGCCTTACAGTCCTGCAGCCAGTCACCTTTCTTCAAACTCCCCCAGAGCTCCAGGCACCTACACCAGCTCTTCCACTTTGCCAGCATGGCTAGAGGAGACTGCTCAAGAGGTTGGATGTGGGAACTCCCACCTCTGGAGAGGGCAGGGAAATGGCTCCGTTTCCTTCATGACTCCAATCTGATCCCCTGGTTTCTCCTGCCAACTCTCCAGCTTGGGGCAGCTGACCTTGTTCCCATGGCAAAAGGGCAGGTTTCTTTTTTTACCTCTTGGGCATCTCAAGAATGGCTTCAAACTTCCCTGCTTTGAAGCCCACCACCCAACACAGATGTCCAGGCTCCTGGATGGGGGAGCCCCTCCCAAGACAACAGCAGCTAAACCTGACCCTGCTTGTGTCCTTGCTGAAAGGACAACGATGCCACCAGCTGCAGCCCTGCCAGCGCTCTGAGTATCCCTTGGGTCACAGGGCACAGAGGGACAAACAGCAAACACCAAATTCAAGCCAAAGTCTGAAGCACTCAAGAAACCCCAACAGGAAGACGATTTGGAATAAAGAATTTCTCTTCCTCCCTCCCTCCCTCCCTCCCTCCCACATCCACCAGAGACTGACCCCAGTGCCTGCTACCAGTTTTCCCAGTGGTGATTAGTCATCTGCCCTTTGGAAGTCCCTTCTGGGGGTGCCGAAAAAATCCCCACACATCCTCCCTTTCTCCATCTGCTAATGGCTTTCCTCCACCCAGGCTGAGCCTCCCCCAGCCTGAGCTAATGGTAGGAAATTAGCATCAAAATGATGGTTTGCTATTAGCGGTGCCTCAGCTCCCCATCACGCTCCAGGAACAGCAAATGACAGGCTGTGATTTCCCCACTGCGGTGCAGAGGAGAAGGAACAACGGCAGCCAGAAGTGCTGAAGATACCCAAGGAAAATTTCAGGCTCATCTCTTCCACCCCAGCAGCCCCTTCCCTTTGCCATCCCCGTTGTGCTCATCCACCGCACAGGCAATCCTACAAACAGATGGCACCTGGGCAGGAAAGCAGACAAATTGGCTCCCACCTGCAGGAGCACTAAGAGCTTTCAAAGCAGACGAGCTCTCACTCGCCAAGAGCCCCGCGGGTGGAGACGCCGGAGAAATCTGCCATCGGTCGCCTTCCTCGTGGCTCAACGGCTCCGGCTCCGTCCTCGCCTGGTTGCAGGCGTGCAGCTGGCTCCTCGTGGGAGCTGGTGGTGGGAGGAGGCCGTTGCTGTGTCCCAAATTGAATGGAAGAAGCAATTCAGGCTGAGCATCAATGGAGCGATGTTTTTTTCCATGTCAGCACAACGCTTTGGTTTGGAGGGCTCGCAGCCTGGAGCGAGAGGGTTTTCGTGGGTCCCCACTGAACATCCATCTGCTTGTTGAAAAACCAGCTCAGCTCAAGCTGCCGGCTCTCTCTTCCTGCCAAAGTGGGGGTCTGCCCTCCCAGAAGCCTCCCCTCCTTGACCAGGTAACTGTGGCAAGAGCGTGGACAGACTCATTTCATTTTCTGCCTGCCTGCTCCTCTGAGCCCACCTGGCTGAAAGCTTCTCTGAACACAGAGGTGAGGGAAGCAGCTCACGTACCAGCCTGCAGAAAGCCAAGAGGCAGGAGCAGCTCAGCAAATCCATGGGTGTCAGGGCAGGCTGGCAACTCCTTCTGGCACCTGAGTGACCCTGCAGGTACACACCATAGATGGTGAACTCCTTCTTGCAGAGCCCCACGGCACTGGTCACCTGCAGCAGGGAAAGGGGACACAGTGAGGCTGAAAATGTGCAGGAGCACTTGGGTGCTTTCAGCGCATCTTACATGGAGTTGTGTACAAAAATTCGGAAAAATTCCTGCTGAAAAATTCCAATCAAAGCTGCATTTGAAGCCCCTTGGGAAAGGTCAGACTGGTGACCAGCAACAGGACTCAAAGGAACAGCATGAAGCTGTATCAGGGGAGGTTTAGGTTGGATATTAGGAAAATGTACTTCACCCAGAGGTGACTGGGCACTAAACAGGCTCCCCAGGACAGAGGTCACAGCCACAAGCCTGCCAGCACTCAGGGACTGTTTGGACAATGCACTCAGGCACATGGCAGGATTGCTGGGGTGTCCTGTGCAGGGACAGGAACTGGACTCAATGATCCTTGTGGATTTCAACTCAGGATATTCTATGATTCTACAAAACAATGGCCTTCCTTCTACCTCATCCTTAACTCTCTTTAAAAGTACTTGGAACAGTGAATGTCTTCAAGCCCCAGCCTGCCAAATGCACTGTCATGGGCCTAAGAGGTGGGATGCAAAAGGCAGAGGGAAAAGAATAGTAGTAAAAAGTAAGATAAAATAGTTTTCCCCTTCCCCAGCATTCCCATCAGCAGCTGAGATGTGGGAGCAAGGAGGACTCATCTGATGATGGATGAGAGAGAACTGATCCTTGGTAAGGCAGAGCAGGAGCAGAAGGAAGCACTGCTCCCAAAGGCGATTCTCACACCTCCTTGGGATAAGAAAAACAACCATCAGAGGCAGCAGAAGCCCTTCTCCCTGCATGTTTGGAATTCATCTCCGGCCTGTCAGGGGGGCCACGATCCAACCACACATTTGTATATTCACTGAGCCGTACACCCAGCTTGGCAGACTCCTGACAGATGCAGATGGGAAAGCCATTTTTCATAAGGTGAAGGGAAAAAAAAGGGAAAAAGAAAGAATATCAAAACAAAGAAAGGCTCAGGCATCAGCTGGAAAAGGTACAAGATCAGGACCGAGAGAGAAGCAGAGTCAGATTAAACTCTTGGGTTTTTAAGTGCAGTCAGAGTCCAGTCCCCTTCCTCTGTTTTCCACTGTGGCCTGGCAGCTGCAGGTACCTTCATCCTTTTCTCCACAACCAGCTGGAAAATGAAAACCGGACCCAGAACAACACCAAGGCTTTGCTGAACAGGCCTGTGGGGACAGATGCTGGTAGGGGGGCTGCCAGTGAGGGTGGGTACAGGCACCTTTCTACAAGATCAGCTCCTGCTCAGAGGTGAGGGACAGCCCACAGACAACGTGAACCATTAACCTGTACGTGTGCCCCTCAGACCCTGACTCAGCTTAGGCCTGGTCCTAAAGAACACAGGGGCCCTGGGGCTCTGAAGGGACATCCCCAGCAGACCTCCTGCTGGTATTGATGCCTGCTGATTTTTTGTCTTTTCTTTTTATACAAGCCTGCCAGCATGGCAGAGGACCACTCTGCACAATGCTGCCATGATGGCAAACACAGCGGCTTCCAACGGCCCCAGTTTGTCCCAGCAGTGACAAGGGGTTTCCCTCTGTCCCAGGTCACCATGCAGCCAAGAGGCACCAGTGACACAGAGCCCCTCACCCAGACAGCAGCAAGTGCTGCTCAGCACAGTAAGCTGTCCCCTGCGCAGCCTGTGTGCCTGCCCCACCCAGCACAGATCCTGACATAAGCCAAGGGGAAGGGGAAGGAAGAATTACCCTCACGGAGGGAAAAATTTCACCTCTGCCAGTGACATTCTGCTGTTGTCACCGCCAGCCATAACATCACCCTCTTGATGTGAAATCTAAGTTGACAGTGATACAGGAAAGGAGCCGAGAGGGCAGCAAACTCTGCCCAGCCCTCTTTGTAACCCCAAATCTCCCATGGCTTCCAGCCTCTGCATGGAGCAGAGCCAGCACCTCATTACCAGGTTACTAAGCAAGTAGATATTCCTTTTCCAGAGCCATGGAATAATATTTTCTTGCAGTTATCTGTCCTTCCAGGCAACTCTGAGGAGGACTTAATTTTGGTCTCTGCCACATGCTCTTTGTTTCTGAAATAAGACACAGATGCAGGAGCCCACACCTCCTTTGTGAAACAACACATGCAGCCACAAGCTGAAGTCACCAAAGACTGACGAGCAAGTCCAGGTGCCTTCAGACTCACTGGAGGTGCATCAAGCCCCATCGATCCCTGCTGCCTGTGGCATTTCCAGCTGATATTCGTTCTCTTTTTCCCAGGGAAAGGCAAGCACAGGGCTGGGCAGCAAGGCTTGGTGAAGGTTACTGCTGAGACCTGGTAGAAATGTCATCCAGCAACACGTTTCAAGAAAGATTCATCCCCAAGCAGCCTGGCTCCATAATAAAAGTGTCAGAGCAGCTGACTTGCTTCCCCCCATTCTCATTGCATACAGATTTATCCTGTCTCAGGTCTCTCTCCCTCCATAAGCCAGCACGTGCCTTTCCTTTCAATAGGCTGGCACTGAAACTCAGCCAGCTGAGATCGTAGGAGAAAAGGGAATACAAGAAAGGTGAAAGCATCATGGGGGGAAAAATGTGCAGGAGTCAGGTTTTCCTCTCATTTTGGCTGCTCTGAGTTCTGACATGGAGGAGGGTGACATGGGAGGTAACTTAACATGACAATGCTCCAAAACCAGCAGCCATTTGTTCTGATGCTCCAAACCGATTCCCTAGCTGCCAGGCTGTGTCACCTCCCTCTCAGCAAGCTCAAATCCCATTCCTGATAAAGCCCATCCCAAAAGGGATGAATATCTCTAAGCCTTCACCCTCCCAGCCAGGGAGCCCCTTCTCAGAGAGCTGTGCATGTGGTGGGAACTCAGGGAAGGGGTAGAGATGGGGCTCCCTCCGAGTCAGAGTCTCAGGGTGCACTGAGAACCAGCTTACCTTCACCACAGAGATGTGGTTAATGCAGCACCACAGGCAGCCCCTGAGAGACAACAGTCTGCAAGGAATTAAAAAAAAAAAAAAAAAAAAAGAGAGAGAGAGAAAAAGATATTAATGGTCCTGTGCAAACAACTGGAAATACCCACAAGGGCCTGAGTTTCTTCTGGATTATTTTTTCTTTTCTTCCCCCACCTTCTGCCCAAAGGAATGTGCCACACAAATTAAAATGATTTCCCTCCAACCTGCAAGATAGGACCAGGCCAGGCATCCTTCAGCTGTGAGTGAAAGAGATGGAGCCTGCCTTTGTCAGGAGCACGCCAGCCCCAGGGAGATGAGGTGGTGGGGGACGGCAGACAGAGCTGCAGGGATCCTGTTGGTTAATTCCCAGTAAGTGGGACAGACAGGTCTGTGCCAGGCACCCAGCTGGGGTCCAGGGGGTGTTTCGTGAACACAAAGGAGACATCAATAGCAGGAGTGAATCCTGGGCACCTCAAC
Source organism: Pardalotus punctatus (assembly GCA_013400915.1). Taxonomy (NCBI): domain Eukaryota; kingdom Metazoa; phylum Chordata; class Aves; order Passeriformes; family Pardalotidae; genus Pardalotus; species Pardalotus punctatus. The sequence goes on along the minus strand of VZTX01030728.1, from coordinate 37,062 downwards.
TGTCCTGGGGGGATGCAGAGTAAGAGCAAAGGGCTGTGGAACAGCTTTCCACAGAGCAGAGAAAGCCTCAACTACCACCAAGAGAGTCCTGTTAAATTTGCAAAATGTATTGCAGGAAGCAGAGGCTGCGATACCTCCTGGATTCATGGACATTATCACCCAAGGACACAGTTTTTCTGGCCCTCAGGTATGTGCCCTAGCACACGTTTTCTCCTTTCAGTTGAGAGAGACAGTTTGTTTCTAGCAGTGAGAGCTCACAGGCAGGAGAAAAACCAAGACCACCCCCAGCAGGCTATAAAAGCACTGCTTTGCTGTGTCACAGCTGTTTCTCACATCTGGATGCAGCACTCAGAGCATTGCAGCTGGCCCCAGCTCCTCAGTTAGCATTCCCCGTCCTGTTAACACCAGGCAGGCGAGAGGTCTGGCAGCAGAGGTGAAGGGCCACTCCATCTCCATCACGTTCTCCTCTGCTAATGAAAATGTTTCTCCAGCGTGTCCTCGGGAAGGTTTCCTTCAGCTCCAGCCCTCGTGTGATTGAAGGCTAATCTCTGTTACTCTTAGCTGAATGGCAGCCCATGAGGAAGGTGATGTATTGTGTTTCCCTTCAACTCGACAGTTAATGGTGCTGGCAAAAGAAGAAAAAGCACCAGATGTTTCTAGACTGTAAGTGAATTCCTCCCAAAATGTTGAGAGGTCAGGGCAGGAACAGAGGTCTCATGGACTGGGACCAAAGTGCATCCCTTTAAATTCCAGTCCACTTTGAAAGCCCTCTTGCCATGCCAGCATCCTCCCTTCCAGGGGCAGTCCAGCTGATAGCAGTGGCCATAGGAGGCAACATGTCCTGCTGCCATCCCATGGGACATCACTGGCCTCCAGTGAACTCCCCATCATCAGTCTGGCCAGCACAGGGTCCTGGCAGAGACTCCAAGGTCTGGAGTGCACACTTTCTGGAAGGAAAGCATGTGACAAAGGCTTAGCACTCACAGGTTCCTCTAGCTGGCTCTAAATTTAGTCACTGAAGCCTCAAGATGTGAAGTTTTTCAATCTACAGTGTTGGCTTCCTTCTAAAATGCCTGGAGACCTCCTGTTAAAAAAAATTGAGAGAAGAAATTAGGGTTACAGCCCTCTTGCTGGTGGTGCTGCTCGCTCTCAAGGAGACACCTGGCCCCATGACACACTTTCTCCTCTGCTCCACAGCTCTGCAAACACACTCCAGACCATCCCCAGCACCTGCTGCTCTCCTGTTGTTTCTCCCCTCATTGAGCCACCCAATGATCCATCACAGCACTGTGCCCCGTCCACCTGCAGAGCTTTGCAGCTTTTCTGCTCCTTTTTTGCCCCTATAAAACCCCATCAGCATTTGTTGAGGACACCCAGACACAACACAACCTCTCCTGTTTGCTTTCCCTTCTCCTGCTGGCACTGCTTGTGGCATGTTTACCAAGGACCACACAGAATGCATCCCCCAACACCTAAACCTGGAGGAGAAGGAGAAATTAAGAAAACAGATAGGATGAAAAAGAAAAAACTTCCAACTACTAGCAATTAGTTGTACTTGATCACCCACTGTGCACTGTGCCCCAGACACAAATCACTCTGGCAGGGTGGCACAGCTGGTACCTGCACACACAGTGCACAGGTGAGCACACAGGCTGTTTGGTGAAGGTATTCCAACCTATTTGGGCACAACTGGCTCCAGCCTTTCCAAGGGTCTCATACACACCAGTCAAATCAGAGGTGATGCTCTCCTCTGCTCCCACAAGCCATGGCCCAGGTCCTGGAGCAGAAGTAAGGCACTTGCTTGGAGCTGAGGCCCAGCATGGGAAATTGCCCAAGGAATGTCCATCCTCATTCCCAGACCCACCTGTCTGCATTATCTGGCAGATTTTCCTTCCCAGGAGGCACACCAGTTACACAGAGCAGTTGCAGGCGGTGCCGCTCTGCCAGAGATGCCTTCCCCACCACGGGAGGACACGCTTTGCTCCCAGCCAGAGGGAAGGTGGAAGCACCCAGCATGCTGCTGCAGTGGAGGAGGCACTCAGCCAGCCACTAATGCTTCCTACTGTCTTGGAGCAAAGGGATGGATTAGCTTTTATTAGCTCTTATGGAGAGCACATCACTCCTGCCCTTTCCTCCCCACACGAGACTCACGCACAGGCTCAGCTGTGCTGCAAGTGAAGCAGAACCAACTCACCTACGTGCTGGCAGCCCCAAACTCCTCTTGGGTCCTGTATAAATCTTACATACCTTAAATCTTAGGCAAGCTGGGAGTTAGGATAGAGCAATCCTCCTAAGGGTGCTGCAGGTGCTCCCCAGCAGTACTTAAAAAAAGATGGATGCTTGGCTTTTACATCTGGATCTCTCAGGTGGCACCATGCATGGCCTGAAGGAGGGCACGGTCTCCACGCCAGCCAAACCAAAGCCAAGGCACAGTCCCCGGAGCAGAGACCCAGACCCGGGGCTGTTACCTGGGAAATGGTCCATGGTTTCCCGCTGGGTGCCCCTGCCACACGCTGTATCCCTGACCCCCAGCACCCAGCCAGCAGCACGGCTGAGGGATGGTGCTGCTCCAGAGAAGTCTCTCTAAAATCGCTCTGGGGCTTGTTAGCAGGGTGATAAAGGGGATGAATGGCCTCAGAGAAACGCTCTGTCTCCTGCTATGGCATTCATTATCCTTTAGCCAGGCAATTCTTCACACCAGCCAGGAGCTCTGGGCTGGCTCGTTTATCGTCCGCGGGGGCTGCTTCCCACAAGAGGCCACGCTCGGCACTCGCTGGTGGCCCCAGGCAGCTCGAACGTGCCTGAGGAGCGGCAGAGCAGCAGCTGGGTCAGAGCACTCTGAGCTCATCACCTTCCTCCCACACAGCCGGATTGCTTTCCCGAACACACGACTCCGTGATCCACAGCTGCCCCTGATCTGTGCACTTTCAGCCTGAATTCCCGAGGAGTGCAAAGCATATGCAATCCTGCTGCATCAGTCTGTGCTTTGCCCACTCCCCAGCAACTCCTGACACTGCAAACAGATTTCAAGCTGATGTGACAGAGCAACAGAGGTCTTGGAGACAGTCAGAGTCTATAAATTTCATGGGAACAGACTACCAAATAGAGGAGAGACATTATTAGCACCTTCCAAACTGTAGTGTATCATCCCTTATTAGACATCAGACAATTTGTGTGGGAGAGCTGCTATAAATATCCCGGGAAAGGGAGATGCTCCATTCAGCACACACAACTTACTGGACACCAGAGACTGCAAAACCGAACTGTACAGACACAGAAGATGGGATTTCTGGATCCCACTGCACACAGTACCAACAGGAGAAGGTTTCAGGCCCGTTTGGCTGATAGGAGAGCCAGCCAGCTAAGATGGCATGTTAGCCTTTGGAAAGCCCATGGAAATGGAATGTGTGCCCTTCCTGTGTCCTTCTTGTGGTGACCAAGCTGAGGTCCTTCTGCATTTCCAGCCCTAATTGCCCTCCCAGACTTATGGATGAATTCGGCTGCTGCCTAAAATGCAAGTGACATGCCCAGCTCCAGGGGGGAGAACTGACGGGCAGAGCAGCTCCCTTGCCCCCACAACTCTCCCATTGCCTCTCTGCCACCTGGACAGAGATTTCACCTTCCAGAAAGATGTTTCATCCCCAAGCTCCTGCCAGGAAATGCCAGGAAGGCAGCCCAGAGTCCGAGCAGTGAGCTCTCAGCAGGACCACTCACACATCAAGCTATCCATTAGTGAGTTGACTGATGGGCGGCACTGGTGAGCAAGAGGGAGCCAATTCCTCCACATGCAGGTCCTTGATACCCACCAGACCCACAGAGCAGCCCCAGGATGGAGCTGGCAGGCAGCAGCATGGGTGTCCTTCCCCCAGCAGGAAAGAGTGAGCCTCAGAGACCCTCCTTCTGAAGGCTGAAAAGGACACAGCAGCCTCCTGGCTCTCCCTTAAAGTCAATTGAACGTCTCACGTCCCACAGTGTGATACAACTCTGCAAAGGCTGAGCTCAGCATTTCAGGGTATTCTGACCCCTCTGTCAGAAAGCCAAACCTTATATGCAATTTGGGGACAGAGCAGGGTGATCCCTGTGCTCTTCAGGATCTGCACTGATAACGCAGTCATGTGTTCCCAGTGTCATTTCCAGCCTCAGGCATTCCAGTGCCCTGGGAGAAACTGAGAAGTGAGACAGCCTTTTTCCCTCCAGCTCATTTGTGACACTATCCCAGCTGGCCAGACACATTTTGGGACTTCCCAGATTCACCTGGTAAAGGTCAAGTCCCAGGAGGTGCCTTCAGCCTGGTGGACCATGTATCACTTGTACCTGTGGGGCTTCAGCTCCACAAAAAGACAATTTAAACATGCGCTACAGCACATTCTTTATTAAAAAAAAAAAAAAAAAAAAAAAAGAAAAGAGAAGGGATTTACACTCCAGGGGTGGTGACTCCCTACACTGCCCAATAAAAGGAGTGATGGGGATTGAATTCAAGCTCATGTTCATTAAAATAGAAGAAGAAAAAAATGAAAATCCTGAAATCCAGTCACTCTATCCTAATTGTTCTGATCCAACCTTTCACAGTGTTGCATTGAGCTAAAGGGCCGCACCTGAAAGTGTGCCAAGAGCGGCATGAAATGTTAATGTTGCAATTAAAACAATATGAATATTGCAGCACTGCTCTGCTGCTTCCCATCCACTGAACAATTCTCATTCAATGGAAGTCAAGTTACATTTCAGGAAATAATGAGGTCTGCTAATTAAGTCTGGCCTAGGAAGACAGCAGTCTTAAAAGGAGAAAAAAATATTCAGATCTCCCCAAAATGTGTACATTTGCTGCTTATTACCTGCAAAGGGGAGCCATTAACGCTGCTCAGTGCCAGGATAACAGGTCAGTGCCACTGTCTTATTGCACATATCTAGAGGAAATTCTCTTTGTAATGATAAAATGCATAAGTCATGACCTGCCTTGTCCCCAGGCACAGAACGGGGAATGCCAGGCTGACACATTCCACACTGAATGCAGATAGCAGGTCCCTGACAGTGAATGCCCATCCCAGGCTGGGCTAGAGAGGGGCACACCAGGCTCCGAGGGGCTGAAGGCAGCAAATCACCTTCAGCTGACACAGGACAGATCCCAGACTGTACACAGGGAAAGGAGTTTTCCTCCCAAGCCATTCACCCAACTGAGTGGCAGTGACACTGGCTTGGGCTGGTGGAAACCACAGGGAAAGTGACCACTGGGTCAGTCTGGAAGGACAAAGACCAGTCAGGGTCATTTTGTGTTTTAACTCTAAAAGGAGGCAACAGAGGATCCCCCCTTCCTGCCCCCTGCATCCATCAGACACAATCACGTGTTGCAATAGCACGAGGACACAGAACAGCCTGGAGACAGGGAACACTGGGTTCCAGGGGTCCCAAAGGAAATTGGTAGCAACACACTGCTCCCATGGCTTCCCCACACACTTGTTTTTCATAATATTCCCAAATTTCTTTACCTGTAACTGTTGTTGGGGCTGCCACCATGTCTCCCGTGTTCCTCCCAGCCTGATAACTGCAGGGAGAGGCTGGGCAGGGAGGGTCCATCAGGACCAGTAATGGGAAGAGGAAAAAACTGGGAAGAGGCCCAGCATGTCATGCTGCTGATTTGATTGCCTTTTCTCTTTCTCAGAGTTTCAGGAATACACAAGAACCACTCATCCTCCAGGCCTGAACTCTGCCACCAGTCCCAACCAACTGCCAGGGGACACAGAGGAGCTTGCTGTGCAAAGAAGAGGGAGGCTACAGCAGTCCAAACCTCTCCAAACCCTTCCCTAACCTACTTCCCCAAACTCCAGAAGAAAACTCGTCCAGTGGAGGGGTGAGGGAGGCCAGTGGAGTCCTGGTTCATTCCTTGGCCTTTGCTGACACTCCAAACTTCAGCCTGTCTTTAATTCAGACAACCTTCCTGGTAAGATCTGGACAGAGACTGAGCCATGCTAACCAAACTTGGCAACACAATGATCCAAATCACGGGCAGCTAAAAGCACCAGGAGAGAAACACTTCATTTGAAAGAGGCAAACAATCCAGATGAGAAGATCAGAAAGGACTTTCTAGGTCCTGGACTGTCCTAAGGGACTCAGGGACCATTTCTATATCCATCTGTGAAAAATAAACCTATTTGGTCCCAAAGGCACACCCGGGGAATGTCCCCACCCTGTCCCCACCAGAAGCAGCTCACTGTTTTGTGGATGAGTAGGTGGTCTCCTTCTTTCAGACCACTTCTCACTCAATTTCCAGACTAACCAGCACTTGCTGCTACCAAGTGTCTGTTCTGCAATAAAGAGCAATAAACATGCCAGAGTAATTAATGTCTTAACAACTTATTACAATCCTCAGATAATTAATCACAAAAGCTAAACATGCTGTCTCACCCTCCTAATGTGTTAATGCTCTAATTATTATGCCTCAATTAAGGGAAAGTCAGCGCTCCTTGCTTAGAAGTGCATGTTTAATAAGGGTGCCTGAATGCAGGCGAGTCAGAGTGGGAAGCGAGGGGGTGATGGGGGTTAAGGAAGAGGACACCATTTTTAATGAGGTTTCATGGGTGGCTCGAGGCAAGGAATTGACAGCTCCTATCTGGGATCTCACACACGACTGCATGTGTAACTGGGGGCCATCTGTGGTGGCTTTGTGCTCCGCTTCCCACCAGACTATTTATAGGAAAAGCGGCACGTGGGGCACAGAGGAGGCAGGGGCTGGGGATGAGCAGTCACACCACGGATCTGGCCAGCATTAGGCAGCAGAGGTGGCAGCTCTCAGAGCAGTCACTAAAGGAGTGGTGGTCTCCTCTATCCAGCCCACTTCTTGCTCTATTTCCAGGCACACAGGCACTTGCCACCAATCCTGACGCCTGCAGAGCACCCCCACCGGCCAAGCCTCTCCACCCAGTCCTGTTTCCATGGTACTCCTTGCCTCCAATCAAGCTAACTCAGGGACACCCCATGGAGATGATAAGAACAGCCCCCAAAAAACAGGATTACTCTTGGGATGTGACATATCAGCTCATCTGATTTCAGCCACCGCCTGGAGGTTTTCCACTGCTGTCTGAGAGAACAGAAAGCCATGTCTCAAAGAGCACACCATTTAAAAATGCTTGGCTTACAGATGGGGAAACTGAAGGGCAAAAAGATAATCTGCAGGGTACTTGTGGTGGTTACCAGCCCTGAATCTGCCTTCCTGGTGCCTGGTTCTGAACCTCTCTGGATGCTGGAAAACCTCAGAAAGACATTATTGGTGATGAAGATCTTGAGCAGACCCTAAAGATGAATGTAGGGCCTGGACCCCTCACCATGTGATAGCAGGAGATCCCTGCTGCACTCAAGACACAGCTCTGCACCCATATGGCACCTCTATGGCACTTGAGGGACAAAGTATAGCCAAGGCAAAAATGGCATCACCTCCATCCCACCCTGCAGAAGCAATTACTCCAAAGAACAAAGACCTCAAGGCACTGGAATCACAGAACTCTGCAATGCAGCAGGCGTGGGAAGCAGGAACTGGGGAAGCCAGGCTCCAGATCCTGGTACCACACAAAAAGCTGCAACAGAAGAATGGCTGGAGCCCAAGTCTCCCAAACAAAGCCTATAAAAACTTCTTTTTCCAATAAAAAGCTCTTAAAAGAACTCCCCCGCTAAAGTGGGTCTTCACACACAAGAAAACTCTCCATGAACCAGCCTGGTTTCTGTTCCATCCAAGCCTTTTTAAATTTCTCAGACAAATGAATCACCAGAAGCATTTCCAGCCTAGATTCAATGGCAAAACTATTGCATTTCTTGAAGAAATAACACACTGTGTAGGTTTGGATGGTTCCCTCTGAGGAATAAGGGAGAGGGAATAAGAAATAAAACAAAGTAAAGCAACCTGGAGGGGACATGAATTTTAAAACCCGTGAACAGTTTTAGTTTTCAAATAATCCAAATGAAAAAAATGTTTCACATAGTCACTTCCACAAAAATAATTCTGTCACCCTGATTCTTTGGTGATGTCTTATGAAAAATAAAAGATAGCTCTCCAGCTCTGAGACACCAACTTGACAGCAGCTTGACTGGTGAAAAAGGGCTGATGCTTCCTCACAGAGGCAGCCTGTGGATTCCCACAGGGATGAGAGCTCCAAAAGAAGACTTGTGTGTTGGGCCTCTTCCCACACTGCTTTCCATTCCAGCAGGAATTGTGACCTGTCCAGCCTCTCCTCCATCTCTTCACAGATGATGACTTCATACATCCAGCTCAAGTTCCCTGAACTGGGCTGGAGGCATCACAGCTTCACTTGGCTCTGTTGCTGCCTGGAGATTCCAGAACCCACCCGACCTGCAAAACCCAACCATCCAGGACAGGACCACCACAACCACTGAGCTAACACAGCCTCATTAGGAAGATATACAAGGGATGTGATACTTTTTGAGGAATTAAAGGATCTTTCTGCTGTTGTTTTCACTGGCTGGTGGAGTGGAAAGTTCTCTACGGATGTTGGCATCTGCGCTGAAGAAAGCTCTGCTAGATTGTTGCCTTCTTTTTTCCCAAACATACAATCCAACTCCCTCAGGCACTGCAAGAAAGTGGCTGACTGCTTTTGTACCTCTGCCTTCTCACTAGTACCATCAAACCAGTGGTCACCCGAAAATATGGGCCATTACTTCAATTCTTGGGCTAGAGATTTTGGCTTGGTTATACCAGATTTGACTTACTCCAAAGTGTGTCAAGTCAGTTGAACATCCAGTGCCAGGAGTTCCAGTGGAGAAGGTCCCTGGCTCATGTTAGCATGTTGTGGGGTTGGAAAAAGCTGTTTACCTAGAAGAGAGTAGCAACACAGAGCTCCTGTGCCAGGTATGTTCCCTGAGATGCTCCAGGCACCATTAACCTGTACTGATCACCAGTATGAGACTGGGAATCAAACTTTCCTCCCAGTACAGGGGACCCCTATCCCCAGCAACCCTCACCCTGCCCAAACTGGGCATGCTCCCGTTCCCACTGGAGCAGTGAAAACAGAGAGGGGAATTGCTGTGCCTCCCTACACCTTTCCCATCTGAACTCAGGATAGTTTTCTTGGAGCAAGTCACTGCTCCAACAGCCCAAGATCTGCTCCCAGCTGAGCTCACACAAAACACCTGCAGCCAGAAACCATGTGGACACGTTCCCAGAGCCCTAGAGCGGGGCTTGAATGGGGAGGGCAGCCTCTGGAGGACAGCAGATTAATCACATTAACAGATAAAACACGTAATGGCAATCAGACAAAACAGCATCACTGCTTCCCAGAAAAAGACAGCAGGCCCAAGGGGATTTGAGGGCTGGACCACAAAGCTGGTGCCAGCCGAGCCCAGATGCCCCAACCCCAACCTCACAGCCCCCTCCAGTAAGACTTTTCTGAGCTCATCTTACCCCCTCCCTCTGCCCCCTGCCTTCAAGACAGTGTGCAGCATGACAGCTGGGAAACCCAATCTGGTCCAAATTTTGTTACAACCCTGCTGGTTTTTATCCTTGTTTACCAGCATTAATTTTAATGGCTTTCCCTACATTAACTTTGTCCTGAACCAGTTGGAGGAAAATTCCTACTCACTTGCCTTCTGGAGAACAGACTGGGTAATTTTCCCTTGTCATTTAACAGCCCGCCTGGGCTGCTCAGGAATGACAGCCACACTGTGTACTTCGTGGAGGGCAATGAACTCCCCAAGGCTGGGGGAGGAGGATTTACATATTCCCGAATACACTGTCCATTCTTTGTTCAGTTTGGGTCTTGGCTTGTGCTAGCCCAGCAAGTAGAAATGTCTTCCTACTGTTCAGCATGGAAAGGAACTTCCTGAGCCCAATGGAAATTTCTTCTTCCTCCTTTTTGGCATGGAAGGGAACTACAGAGCCTGCACCAAGGAAAAGTAGTGCTTCAAAACCAAATGGCAACCTCCCCAAGTCTGGGCAGCTTTGGGCTGGGTTTGCCAGTGGCCAGCTGAGTCTCATTTTCCTCTGGAATCATTAAGAATGCCTGTAAAGCAGGTCTGGAAATATATAATGGTGCTAGAACATGCACGGGGAATGTTTCAGAGAACTGGAGAAGCAGGAAAATGCCTCTGATCTGCAATGCCCAACGCTGTCCATGCTGGCAGAGCCGGGCATCATCCAACAGGCATTTTCTCTGTTTGTGTTTCTCGTGATCCACAGACCCTTGTTTAAAGCAGAGAGCAGCAGTGAGGATGAGGCAATGCCTTGACCTCTCTCTCTCTCATCTCCATTCCTTCCAGCCACCATCCAGACATCACAGCTCCATCCAGGCTGGCTCTGCCAGAGAGAAAAAGATTCTCCTTCCCTTTGCTCACCAGATGTTGAGTGTGGTCCCACTCCTCTCTCCAGCACACAGAGAGATGTGGTGGCTCAGGCCATGGGAAGGAAGATAAACACTCAGGTCTTTCAGCACCTTTCCCCATTAAAAAACAAGGCAACAGCTCTTTCCACCAAAGAAATACAAGGGTCTGATTCAGGCATGTTTCCAAAGCTTTCTGTCTCTGCCAGCATAAAAAAGGAATATATTTAGAGCAAGTGAAGTTATTTGATGTATCACATGATGCCCATACTTTAAAAGTGCAGATGTTCCCTCCATGCTCCAAGGGGTGATTTGGAAGACAGAGGGCTCAAAAACTCCTACTCTATCCAACCACAAGCACCTGGACTGCTGTAGAGGGAGGGTTGCCATGGAAAGATGAGGAAGGCAGCAGTGAGGTGGCTGGAATATTCCTACCAATTATCATGAAGAATTTCAACTGTTCTGCTGTGTTTCCTGCAAGAGCCTAGCAACCACCTCCAAAGTGTTTCTCATGTCTGAGAAGTGTTTAAGCAGGGTCACACGCCAAGAAAGCTGGGTGAGCAGGGAAGGATAGGTCTCCAGACAAAGCCCCTTGGGCATGGACACCTGAATTCCTGCTCCAGGAGACTCCTGTGTGAGGTACAGGCAGCTGGATCACACGGACACCAGAGCAGGATGAGGGAGGGGGTGACATGCAGGAGACAGAGGCAGAGCAGCAAGGAGGGGAAGACCTGAAGAAGATGTCCCACCTTCATGGGGTGGAACAGGGCTGCTCGTCATTGCTCAGTTCAGAGTTCCCAGGTGGAGAACCCAAGTCGCTGGCAATCTCTTCTACATGCAAGTGAACTTGTCCATGGGTTCACTTCAGATGCACTGTTTCCACCAGGACTCCTGCTACTCTGCTCTAATAAAACAGAATAAAAAAACCTCCAAGATACTTTGCACTAGAAGGTAGAGAGACCTAGAGGCCACAGCATCCTAGCCTCTTCCAGCCCCTGAAGTAATGAAAAGGCAGATATTCCATGTGTGCCATTCTGGCCTCTTCCACAAAGAGGGCACTACAAACTGACAAAGAACAGCTTCTGCCCATTCATTAAGTTCTTGGCATTAACTGATTTCTCTCCAACCAAGCCATAAAACCCAAAGCTGCATGCAAGGAGCATCCTAAAATATCCTTGTAAATCTCAGCTACCACATTCATTAATTACAACCCAGTGATAGTTCAGGCCATTAGTTCTGGATGGTAACTTCATTTATTCCCACGTTAATGCTCGATGTCAGTGGTTATCTCATTACCACTCTATTACTTACCTACTTAATCCATCACTGCAACCCAGGCCAGACGGGAGGAGTGGAGTTTGCCCTGCATCTGTTGGGAGACGATGCATCAAGTGCAGAGCACCCAGGAGTCACAAACAAAGCACTTCTCATCTGCAGCTGAGGTTATAACTATTAAGAGGAGGAAATGACAGAGATGAGTGTTGTCAGAAACACAAATGCATTCCAACATTGAAAAATAGTGGATATTGAGGATTGAGTTACCTATTAAATCAGCGTCAAAAGCTTTGGTAAGAATGGAAGCAATATTAGCAGTCATATAGAAAAATGGCATCAGCTCTGCTCTCCTCCTCCTCGGATTCTCATTCCTCCAAACCCGAGGTTAAATTCGAACAGTTTCTGCTTGCTAAGTAGTTTGAAATGGCAAGTCAGAGTATGGGCCCTGGGAGCTGCTACCTGCTGAATGCTCCAGAAAACACGCAGGCATCATTGCAGAGACCACGAGCCCTGAGTGTCATTGAAAACACATCTCAAATGTGTACAGATACAATAGTTCTTGGCATTTCCACACATACCCAGCTGGAGGTCCTCTTGTGTGGTGAGCAGGCACTTCCAAAACTGTGCTTTATTGCATCTACTACACCCCCCCTGTCCAGGACTTACTCCACCTGCCAATCCAGTCCCACAGGTCTGACCAGGGTGTTTCAGCCTGATGAGCCCAGCAGCCTTTCCCTGTCACATTCCCTCCTTCTTCCCCCCAAACAGTCTGGCTGGAGACAGCGTTTCAATCTTCCCCTGCTTGACTCAGCAAAAGGGAAGCTGTTTTCACGTTGACAGTCTGTGGAACCAAGATGTGAGCTGGGTAAAGGGTTCAGAAGGACACTTCCCTTGCAGCAACACAGCTTCTCTTCAGAGCAAGGAAAGCACCTCTGCTCTACCAAGATATGATGCCCACAAAATAGGGCAGGTGACTGCTTTTCACTGTTTCCAAATGACAGAATATAGGACTGGAATCCTCTAAAGTGGGAGAAGCTGGAGCCACAAAAGCAAGGTAGAGAAAGAAGACACAGCTCCAAGATGATGGCAGGAGTAAAATACCAATGATTTCCTCTGTGATCAGCAACCCCCACAGCTAACATGCCGGTGTTGGCAAAAGCAGGCTCTAAATGGTGCTGTGCCAGAACAACTGACAGGGCAAGTCTGCAAGATGCCACAATCAGATGTAATTAAAACACCTTTGCTGCCCTGCTTTCCATTCTCTCAGCAACAAAATCCATTACAGAATGCAGTTAGAAAATGATTTAAAATGTCCCTGAAGCCAAGTTGTTGACACCAGCGTAGACAGATGGATTTTGATACACCCTTGATTAAACAGCTTTCTGCAGAAGGCAAAGAGGGCAGGAAGGTAGCTGCGTGATGAACCGGAGGACCATCCTAGAAACAGGGGCTATTCCCCAGGGAAAACAAGTGCTGCTGCAGGAGAAGGAAGCCACATCAACCAGCCAGAGGCTAGAACAGCCTCATCCCCCTGGGAACCTCGTGCTCCAGTACCAGGCTCCTGTCCCTGAGCTCCAGCTCAGCATTGGGCTGGCAACACCACACACATGACTGCTTCTAGTCTCTGATGAAAGGCTTCAGGGAAAGCAAACAACAGAAAGCCTCACACAGTTCTCACCCCCTAGCAGGGTCAGCAATAATTCCATTTCCCATGGAGCTACACATCGCAGTGGGATTCTCCAGGATGCAGTAGGGTACCGTCTCCAAGAACAGTTTTTGCCACAGGCATTCACGACATCTCTCTGCCTCATTCTCTCACACACAGATGCTCTTGGACTGATAAGGATTGAACTCCTTTGGCAGAGAGGGGCAAAGATAATGTCTTCTCCCTGGCCATCTATTTATATCAAGCTGGTAGGAACTCGTTATCTTTAAGGTCTCTGGCACACACAGCTGTAATCAGCCATCAGGGTGGAAAGTTATTAGGGGTGGGCAAAAAGAAGCCAGAACCACATTAACCCTCTTTTCTCAGGGAAAAAAGGCAAGAAGGAAGAGTGCTACAACTGAGTGTGGGCAGCTGCCCTGTGCAGTTCTTAGAGAGAGGAAATCCAGGTAGGACAGAGGGTTAAGCACAGCTCGGAGAACAACCTGAAGAGCCAAAGCTGAGGTGAAACACCTTGAGCGAGCAGAGGCTCTGCAGGCCAGGGTGCTGCAGGCACAGGTGTGGGATGTGAAGCTACACAAACTGCTGCCCACGGTCACCAACCCCATGCCATTCTGGCCCACTCTGGTGGCCGAGTGCTCTGAAGCTACTGTGACCTGGCAGCAAAGGTTTGCAGGCATGTCCCAGGAGAAAAGGGGCTTTCCCATCAAATATTCCTCAGACTTTGTGTACAAAGATGTTTGACTGAAGACTCCAGATCAGGAAGGAATTTAAAATCAGAAAGTATAAGATACTCAGTATCACCAGCTCCTGCAGTAATAAAGCCTCTGTTTATGCCCAACATTAATCTCTCCTTACTAATGTACATCAGATGGCTCAAATTTCCCCTGCTCCCTCTCATGGCCTGAAAGAAACTGAAGCAAGCAGCAAGAACCCTCTTATTAAATAATAAGCATCCATCTTATTACTTCTGGAACTTGCCTGTGAGTGCCCTGTGCAAACCTGACACTTGGGAACCCTCAGCTGCTTCATTTTATAGGCAGTTTGAGACTGAAGTGGCTTTTGGTCCCAGCCCTGCTCATGCAGTTCTGGTTCAAAAGCACAGTACCACTGATCCTCAGACCTGCAAACAGCTGAGGGGCTGCTGGGCTCCCTTCTGAGTCATCAGAAATTCAGCCTCAAGTTAACCAAGGCACGGCCCAGGCACCACAGAGAGCACTGTGGCTCCACCTTCCCCGCAGCCATTTAGTCTGGGTAAGGATAATCCTGTCTCCAGCAAGAAAGCGTTTGAAAAACACATTCACCAGTGCATTTCAACTACCAACGTTTTTAAACACTGTTTCACACCCTATGAAAATACAATCACACCTCAGACAGGGCTGCGTCTTCACAGGGTATCACAGCCACTTGCAGACCTTGTTTTTGCACCTGAGAAAGGTTGGGAGGAAGAACCTTTATCCTAAGGATGCCTTAAGCAAAGTCGCACATCTTTTAAAACAGGGCGAGAAGGTCACATTTACTGCTTAGCAACTTTTCTCTCCCAAAAGTCATGGCCCAAAACTTACCGTGGCTGCGTGGGCACCTGCACACAGAGCTGAGGGAGTGGCTGGGCCTTGCCTTGGTCTCTGATGGTCCATTCAGGAGCTGACAGTTGAGCATTTTATTCCCCCTGCAAACAGAACACATCAGTTAAACACTGCCAGGGAAGTAGCAGGACCAGAGCAAATTCCCAGAAAAAGCCTTGGCAGTGTTCCTCCTGCTCTGGGGCTGCGAGTGAGACGGAGTAACAGAGCACGACACATGGAGCAACAGAAGCTGAACGACGCACGTGTTACTGCAAGGAAAATTAACAATATTAGAGGGGATGGGGGAGGGGAAGGCACTTGCTAACAAATATTTATTAAAACGCAATCTTATCCTCATCTGACCCCAATTCCGATTAAAGAAAACGGGACAGCCTGGCATCACTGCTGGGGCAGTCAGGCCATGTCACTGACCATCCGTGTATGTGACTGCCCAGGAGGTCCCACAGCCTTCCCTCCAGCAATCTGAGATGGGTCACTCTATGTCACCTCCCCGTGGAAGGGGGTTGGAACTAGATGGTCTTTAAAGTCCCTTCCAACCCAAACCATTTGAGGATTCTATGACTACTTTAAGGCCACTCAGCCCCACTCCCCAGGCTCCCAGAGCCCTCTGACATAGTCAGAGCATCTTCCAGTCTCAGACCAGCCAGCTCTCCATGCATCCTGCTCACTGTGGCCTGTCAAAAGGACACTCAAGTCCTGCAACCCCCACAGATCTCCTGCCACCCACCTGTCTTCTACAGAGATCACCAAGGGAAGTGCTTCCCATCCCAGCAACCCAGCACGCTCCGTAAAGAGGAGGGAAAAATCCGCTGACCTCCGTCGGATTTGGAGGCTTCAAAAACCAACAAGTTTAGGAGCCAAGTGCGCCTGCCCTGCTAATAGCTACAGCACTTCACAGGAGCACGGGGAATCACAGTTTGGGAAGGGACATTAAAGATCATCTTGTTTCAAGGCCATGCCAGGGGCAGGGATGCTCCCCACGAGACCAGGGTTTAGAGACCATAAGCATAAGAAATCTTGGGAAATCTAGGCACGTGCCACACGGTTGGACAGACTCCTGAAATGGCCCAGCAAGCAACGAGCTTGGTGCAGTGTCCCCATCAGTCAATGGCTATCAAGCCTAATCCCATGGCATAATAACATTTCTTAAATATGCTTTACATTTTAAAAATAAGGAAGAAACAGGGTGAAAAAAATGCTGTGAGGGAAGGGAAGAGTTGAAATTCAACCCCTGTAAGAAGCCCTAAAGACAAAAGCACATTTCACATTCTGAAATCTGTAAGAGAGTTGATTTTCTGTTCCTCAGCTTCAATCACCTCTTTGCTAGTGAGATTTGGCACTAGCCCAGGTCTCCTGAGGAAGCAGAGGCAAGGATTTTCCGAAGGATTTGTCACCCACATCTCCTCCTGCAATGCTTCCTCGGGGATTTTTTAATGAGCAAGGCCCTCCTTTGAAAAAAAAATCTGCCTTTAAAAGATGAGGCCATGCCCATGAGAAACCCCAGGGCAATATTTCTACCTCAACCCCAGCTCCAAGCCCCCTGTTTGCCTGCAAGCCCTGCTGCCCTCCACCTGCTTAAGGAGGATGTTTTCATTATTGTTCAATTTGCAGTGAGTTTAGCTTCACGTCCTTCATTGGATTATTTTTATATTTAATGTCCTCTCCTCTCCTCCTCTTCTTTTTATAGACTGGTAATCCAAGTCCCTTGGCTAGGCTGAGTAATCTTGATCAGATTTTAATCAAAGTAAGCCAGATCCTCAGCTGCCAGTATTGATGCATCTGCCTTTAAATATTTGAACGATGCCGATTTACTCCAGCAAGGCGCAGGCCCCATCCGTACAGGAAATTTAAATTCCTTCCTAGTCATCAAGCTGAAACAACAAGACAGAACAAGCAACCTGCTGCGAAGGGGTTTTAGTTTATAAAACCAATACCCAGGATTTCAGAACTAAATGAAAATCTGAGATAATCCCTCCCCAAATCCAGCCTGGGAAAAGCACTCCGGACAGATAAGTATCAAGTAACTTCTTAAAACACACTTTTTCCTCTTGTAAAAGCTTTCATCAAGTCAGAGCCAAAGGGAAATTACCCACAAGGCCTCATTCCTTGACATGACCCAGAGAATTCATGTTTTCCACGCTTAGAAAATGCATATTTTACCCAGGCAGGCTTCTCCAGGATGGGCCTCCTTCTGCTTTGTTCAGCAATGACCCTTGCACCACTGCCAAACCCCAAGCATCCAAAATCAGCATATTAGTTGGAAAATAATGAGATTTCTGGAATACAAAACGTTGGCTCCATTTTTCTTACCTTTAAAGATGATATCTGCCAGCTTCCCTCCACAGATTAGAAAGCAAAAAAAAAAAAAAAAAAAGCACTTAGATGAAAAGGAGTCTCATCTAATCGCCTGACTCCAGGAGATGAGTTTGAGGTACAGACAGGGGCTGTCCCACAGAACTCGTCAGTATTTGGACTGCAAACAGCGCCCAAGCAATGCCAAAAATAGAAGATTGCCTCAAATACACTGCTAAAGGCAAGGCAAGCGACTTATCCTGATTCACTTACCCAGCTGGGGGTGAACTCCTGAGAAACAAGAGGCATTTTGCAGGTTCTCTGGTCATTTCCACTGAGACAGGTGTCACACAAGCATCACCTCAGCAGTTACACCAGAGCCTCACAATGCATCTGCATTTCCATCCCTACTGCTAGAATGCTGCAAGGTCTTCAGGGTGTGTCAGATCCATGCTCTACTTTGGGCCCAGTACTGACTAGGAGGAGAACAACTCAAGGATCTCAGTGCCTCCTTCCCTCAGGAGGTCGAGGGCTCCTACTCACCTTTTCCAGCTGTTGGCTGGAACAGCCCTTCCTTCCTCCTGCAGCCAGGTTGGCACCAAATCCTCTCCTGGGAGCCAATCCTCTCTCTTCATGACTCTTATTTACCACCCTGCTTCACAACTAAAGCCTCAGCTTTGCTCTCCACATCCCAAAGTCAAGATGGAGGAACAGGACAAAAGAGGAGCAGCTGAGTGAGCAGGGGTTGTTTAACCTGGAGAAAAAGAGCCTTGGGTGAACCTTCTCATTCTCCACAGTTCTCTGACAGGAGGTTGTAGCCAGGTGGGGGTCAAGCTCTGCCCCCAGGGAACAAGGATGGGACAAGAGGAAATGGCCTCAAGCTGTGCCAAGGGAGGTTTAGACTGAATATTAGGAAAAATTTCTTCACTGAAAGGGTGTTCAAGCACTGGAACAGGAAAGTGATGGAATCATCATCCCTGGAAGTTTTCAAAAAGCCTGTGGATGTGACACTTGGGGATGTAGTTTAGTCCCCAAGTCACCTGGGGGCTTTGCACTGCTGGGTCAATGGTTGGACTTGATGATCTAAGAGGTCTTTTCTAACATAAACAATTCTGTGAGTTTATAATCACCATCATGCAAGAGCCCAGCTCCTGAACTGCACTTGGATTCATACAATGTCCTCCATGCAAGTCCAGTAAAACCAGTGACCCCTCAACTGAGCAAATACTACAGCATTAGATGCTGCCCTGTGAGGAACAAAGCCATGGCACAGTGCCCTTAAGATATTATTACTCATTAAGGGGACAAAAAATGAGCTTGGCCTTAAAAAAACATGAAGTCAGCTGATGGTTGTAAGGGGAAATTACAAAAGAGCAGAGCTAGGGACGAGGAAAAACCAAGGACTTTTTTTCTTTCCCCATGGCTCCTCCACAGTTCTATGAGAAGAGTGCTCCAGTGGACACAACCCTACCAACTCCACCATTAACAGGCACATTAAACCAGCCTGTGAATAGTCTGATGAAGGAAAGTATATGGAGGAGCATCTGCAGGGGGGTTAACGAGCTCCAGCTCCTGCAAGCAGCGGCATCTTTTGTCCTTTCACATTAGCTCACCCGAGCATCCCTGATCCGAGACACGGGCTCCTACAGCAGATGGCCTTATTAGTGTCCATGTGTGCTGACAAGGAGACCACAACAGGTGGCCCAGAGAGAAACTGAAGCACTTCACCCCAGTTGCCCCAAAACAGGTTCAAGATCATGCTAAGGGCAACCAGGATCAGAGCACAGAAAAGATGTCATGTGCAAGTAGTCCAAGATACCCTCGTGGGCTTTCTGCACTGTTAAAGACTCAGCTGGAACATGTTGTCCACTTTGGGATGCTGATCTTCCAGACGGTGTGAACAATTGGAGACAGTCCAAGAGAGACAGACAACAGTGACTGGAAATCTATAGGAGACAGTTGGCAAGGAGGGATGGAAAGCATTTGTGATGCTCAGTCTAGAGAGGATGGAGACATGGTTACAATCTTCAGACAAACAAAAAGGAAAGGGAGAAAAAAATAAAAACAATCCACCTTTCCACCAGTGAAAAGGACAAGAAGTCCTTAATTTAAAACAAGGAACCTTTCAGTCAAATATTAAGAAAAACTTCCCAAGTGCACTGACAGCAAAAGCACTAGACAGTTGTCAGAAATCCATTGCTTTCCTCCAACATCCACTGTTAAATTAAACCCTTTGGGCTACGCTGCAGAAGACCCCATAACTCAGCCACAAGGCAGTCAAGAGAGTTACGAGCTCATTCTGCACTGTGACGTGGGGAATGGATAGTCCAACGCCAGTGAAAAAGAAATTAATTTCCAGCCCATCATAAAAAAGACCAAAAAAACAAAAAGCCACACAGCAGCTGCTGCTTAGAGGGACCTTTAAAAACCCTTCCAGTGTGAAAAGGCCAGCAAGGGAGAGAGCAAGTACATGCTTCCAGGGCTGGCAGGAGTCGGTGGATGGAGAGGAAAAAGCCACACCAAAGCTGGGCCTGTTAAGAGTGGTGGGAAACAGAAGAGCAGAGCTGCAATACTCACCTGCTCTCTGTGACTCACCCACCACACACTGCCCTGCTGTGCCATCGGCAACAGGGGCCTTGGGCTCTCACAGGATCTTCCAGAGTTTGGGATGCTCTCCCCTCCACTGCACACAAGCCTCACTCTGAGCTGGTGGCTCCATCCTTTACCTGTCTCCAGGTCAGGCCATTTCCATGCTGGAGCTCAGGACTGAGCCCCCAGGCTGGCTCTAGCACTTGATGGATGCCAATGTAAGGCAGGAGCACATGGTTGGGTGCTCTCAGCTACCAGAGGAGGAAGAATTTTGGGATGTCCTTGTTTTTGTCCATGTCCAAACAAATAAAACAATGTATATATTTATACATATCCAGCCAAATAAATCTCAAGTACAGAAGCTTTTCAAACCTGAGGCCAAGATGAGTACCCTCAAATTCTCCTGAATTTTACTTGGAACATGGGAAGGAGTCCAGGATTTGTGCCACTCTCCTTGGATTTTGTCCTAGCTGCCTGATGACCTCTTGTGTGAATCAAAAATACAGTCATTTTTCTGTCTGCCACATCATGGGTCTACCCTATTCCAGATACATGGGCTGGACCCAATTCCTGCATCATATCTCAAATTTGTCCAAGCCAAAGCTTCTTGTGCTCCATGCCCCAAATCTCCCTGCAATTCAGCTCTTTGTGTATTGTTTTGGTTGGATCTGGAATCCAGTAAGCTGAGGGATGCTTGGAGAAACCAAACTCCAGCTAATTGCTTTAGTACTCATCAGAAAACATAGCAAGATACAGAACCATGATAAAGCATGGAACTCAAGGCGAGTCCCCTAGTGATGCAGGGATGTTTTGCAGCAGGTTTCACTCCAGATCAAGACATTCCACAATGCCAGACCTGAATTTCAAACCCATAAAAATTCCTCCTGAGTTTCTCCTCCCACAATGACTTGAGCTTGTGTGAGGCTTGGCTCAGACCATCACACTCACTGTATTTACAAGACTAAATGCAGACAAAGTCAACTCACATGACAGGAAACTTCTGGACCTATTCCACCACTCCTTTCCTCATGTGCAGCACAGAGATTCCCGGAGACGTGTTTGCAGTGAACTATTATCCTCTGCACTCTGCTTCCTGCTTTGTTTATAGAGACTTTGGGGAGATTTGTGGGCCTGGTGATGAATTATAGGGATGAAGACAAACATATTTTACTGTTCTGGGCAAGGAGTGCTGGAATCCTGCGGACATCTGGAGGAATTATTTGCAGAAAATTAACACTGTTTGTCATTTGCATGATGAACTTCTGGATCTCGAATGAATGATGGGAAGAAACCGGTGGGAGATGCTCATTATCCCTGATGGAGTGAAGCCCCTTGACATGATGCTAAGGTCGCCATGATCTATGGACCTGCTGACTGACAACTCCGAGAGCTCTGGAACTGAACACACAATGGAACGGGGGGTGTAACTGATCTGCCACATTAAATGCCGAGGCGTTAATAATTGTTGCTTTGCCTCTGATTGCCGGAGTTTCCGATGCACTTGTTCTGGCTGTCTCACGGGGCATGCACTTTAACTCCTTACTGACTAATTCCACAGGAGATGAAATGCAAACACACCTGCAGGTATCCAGGCAGACTCACAGATTAAAACTTCCAGGCTTTCTTGTTTCTCTCTTGATGTGCCTTTGGGGATCGTGCTCTCAGCAGCTCCCTGACAGATTCCCCTCCTCTGCCTCGGTAGCAGTTACAAATCCCAGGTGGGGGCAGATGATGTGCCATCACCAGCCCTGCACTTAAATTCACAGTATGGCAGAGAAGTCCTCAAAGTTTTTCCAATACTCCAGTGCAGCACAACTCATTCTTCTGCATGTTAATTTTTGCTGCTTGGGAGCTAACTTCATTTTCCCTGCAGCTCTAACATGCCTGGGAGGAACTCTTGGAGAGCTGGGAGCACTGCTAGCAGGGTGGCAGGGACCCAGAAGAACTGAACCTGAGAAATGTCATCTCACCTAGGACATCGCTCGTGGTCTCTCAGCATCTCAAGTTTCTTCCTTTGAAAAGCTGTTCCTGATCTGTTGTGAGCTGGTGTTTCAAAGACTTCTGAGTGTTTCCCAAAGTATGGGGCAAGTTCCCCTCTGCTTCCCAAGGAAAGAGGCAGAGTTGGGGTGCAGAAGGGATGCGAGGTCTCTCCAGGGGAGCAGAGTGGATGCATCAGCTGTGGCAGCCTTATTAAAGGAGAGGCAAGAAAAGCAGAGGGCACGTGGGCTCAGATTAAATTCACTGCCTCAAGTGCTTTTGTAAGCTCCTCTAAATTCATTTCCCAATGCTTTCACCCCGTCTCTAAGCAGAGAGAGCAGCACGCCCCTTCCTCACAGGGTGCTGGGAAGATGAATTCACAAATATTTTTGAGGCAAGAAACCAGGAGAATGTCTAATTGATGAAAGGCATCATGAAAACCCCAAATGTTTTGGGCACCAGGGCCACCCCACAATTGCCACACGACGAGGAAAGCAAAGGAAGTCCTCTGCTGCAGACTGCAGCCTCCCTGGGAGCACGAGGGGGCAGGGATCTGAGGAGGGATAGCTACACTGACAGTATTCTCTGTGCAAAGGAGCTGCCAAAATACGCTGACACCTTTTCTTTTATCAACACGGGCAGAGAAATCCAGCCCCTTCCTTTCTGGAACACCTTGAGGCCATGATGTGATGAACACGTGGACGGGGCAATGCAGTTGGACTTCACCTGGGAGACAGGGGATGAGAGCACCCATGGATTTGGGGCAGGTGTGGGAGAGCCAGCACAGTACCCACCAGCGCTCTGGGAACAAATGCAACTCAGGGGATGGCTCCACTCCAAGCTCTGTCCCTCGTTACTGGGACTGGAGCTGAGACAGGGAAGAAAAATGAGCATCTGGAAGACCATATGAATAAGCTAATGCCGCAGGGCTGTCAGTCATGTGCTAATACCCTTAGCTAAAGAAACATATTGATCCTGATTGCCTGGAATTGCACTTGAAAAGGGCTGGGTGACATTTCCAAGGAGACACGAGCTACTTTCAAGTCAATTAGCGGCATTGGAGGATTCATGCTGAGGGGACGCACTCACCTCCGAGGAATGCCAGGAGAGAATGAGAATTGAATTAAACCTTTTCATACACCAAGAAACAAATCCTTTAATGGCCTGTAACAGCTGACAGGACACCCAGGGTCGCCAAAAGCATGCTGGCAGCAGCTAGGTGAAGAAGTTTCCCTGTGATGAAGCTGAGGACTGCAGAGCAGCTGAATCATTGCGACAGGCCCAGGAGGGCACGCAGAGCTCCACAGTGTAATCCTCTAAACAAGGGAACAGAGGGAAGCAAAGTTTAAGTTCCATGTCAACAATTCATGTAAAGCTCTTCATTCCTCTCCAGGTACCTGATCTCCCTTGGGGCTCAACAGCAATGTCACAGCCAGCACATCTCACGTACCACTGAGCAGCATGACCCTCGTGGAACAGGCATTTAGAGGCAGTCTTTTGCCCACTGCCTTCCCAAAAATATTCCTTCCTCCTATGGATCCCAAATCCTCCTTCAGAGCCTAGGACCCCAGGCAGCTTTGAAACCAGCACAGCAAATCCAAAGGCAGAGAAATTAGGGTAACTCCGCAATCCCTCTGTTTTTTCTATTTGCGAGTGCTCTGACCCATATTTAGTTTCCATGGTTCCTTTTATGTTCCTATAAACATGAGGCTTGTACCTGAATTCAAGGCTTTCTGGACAGCTTTACAGAGATGATTTCCTGCTCTCTCACAGCAACTGCAGTCATTCTGTCTCACAAGCCAGGGAGCAGAACTCTTCGATCCCTGTGCAGGAAGGAGTGAAAGCCTTCCAGTCCACCCACAGGGTGAAAGGGACCTCACCAGCTACAGACTGGCTGCGACCTCAGAACTGAACAGGTCCCTGGACTATTAGAACATTCCTGAGTATGGCACAGGAAAACGAAAGTGGACAGAGAAGCCATTCCACGTGTTTTCTCCAGCCTCAGTTCTGCAGCCTGTCAGACACTGTGGGTTTCCCTGCGATAGCATCTTTCAGCCATGAGCCCAAAGCCATCTTCAACATACCAGTGACATTCAGAGGCCCCAGAAATGCCACCATGTTCTTTTGAGTGTTGCCCCAGCCCAGGGAAAGCTGCCCATTGTCCCCACCTTCCAAAGCCAAGTAGTTTAGCTAAGCCTAAAAGCCCAGTCATATCCTCAGTCCCTTCCTCATCCACACACCTACACCAGGGATGCTGCACTAAGAGCTCTAAAGGGGCTAATCCTTCTATGCTGTGTCAGCACAAGTTTAACTGTGAGATTTTTTACCCATCCTCACCATGATGCAGGTTTTCCTAGTCCAGTACAAACCAAGACCCTCTTGGTGCTCCCCTGGCTTTCCCCCCTGCCCTCTGCCACATTCCTAAACTGAATGATAGAGACAGACAGCTCCAGCCCCAAAGGAATTCAAATGGAAGTTGTTCTTCTCAACTCAGCTGAAGAGAAGAGCCTGTGTTTATAAACCTGCAGGCATCAAGCAGAATAAATGAATCTCCTAATAGCCCCTGCAGACAGGAGGGGACTTGGGAAATGGATTCTCCCATGGGTTTGCCATGGAGCATCACTCAAGTTTTTAACCAAACATTTTCTCATTGGAGTGTTTTATATGCCCAGTGATTTTCCAGAGAGAAAATGAAAGCAGAATTCTGACACGCATCTGAAGAGCACTGCAGAGCCAGAGCCCCTGTTCTTTTGGTGACACCTCAGACCACAAACGTCCATCCAAAGCACAGCCAAAAAGCTTAAGAAACCCATTTTTTCACTAGAACAACAGAGTGTAGGGTGTCAGGCTCATTTTGCAAGGGCTGCTAGGAGCCTGGATCTCAATTAAAGCTAGCAGGGCTCAAAATAGCCTTTTGCAGTATTTGCAGCCTGTAACATAAAGCATGGGTCATATTACTGAAAGCACCTGAGAAACACAAACGGCTGAGGCTCAGCTTCAAAGTGACCCTTGCTTCAACACCTACTTCTTTTCTTCCGTGGATGGAATATGGTTAAAAGCAACACATAACTACCATTTAATACTGAAGAAGTCGGTCAGACCACACTGATGCTTAGAGCTGATGCACACGAGTGACTTTTCCAAGGCTATACAGTAAATCCAAAACACAACCGAGACTTAACCTCAGATCTTCCAAACCCCTCCTTTCACCCCCCCAAACCATTGCACTTTGCTTTCTGCTTGCTAATAAAAGCCAACTGAAGGGATATGGTATGGCTGCATGGACACACTCAGCAACCAGTGCTCCAGTGAGGAGCACAACAGAGAGAGAGAATCCATTCCCTCTGTGAGACAGGAAGAAAGAAGAGGGGCACAGCAGGGTGCTCCTGACAAGATGGGAAGGAAAGCAAAGGGGGTTTTTTTGTCTTTACTGTGAAGAGATGTCTGCATTTCCCTTATTAACAGCAAGGCTCAGCCCTAGCTAGAGAACAGCAGGAGAGGCTGAAAAACGGGGTCTTTTCAAAGAACCATTTCTCTATAAATATCAAGCATGAGCTGCTGCCCGTGAAAGCAGCCCATTACATTTCTGGGGTGCTCTCACCCAGCCATACAGGAAGCCAAACTGATTTAATGACCCTTTCTGGGTTTCAAACAAAGACAACACCATGCTCCCCAGCCACCAGCAGCCCAGAAGACCCCACAAAGGGACTAAAACATTATGAAAGTCAAATTAGGTTGTCCCAGAATCTGTGGGAGCAAATGGCAAGGTTCTCATTTCCAGGTCTGAAGGACCACAATCTCATCTGTATGGAGATGCCACCATATGTGCTGGCCTGTTTGATCATGTTTAAATAAAAGGAGAAGTGGTTCCCTTTGCTGTAGGATGGGAATGGGGACATATAGAGGTACCAGGGGAAGATGTGCTTAGCTGGCCACCCAGAAGATGAGCTGCTGGGTGGGTGGAAGGGGGAATGAGCAGGTGTCTGAGGAAGCTGGAGGGATGGGAAAAGGGGAAGACTTCCATCAAGTATTAAAGCTGTTTGTTCTGGCTCTACCTGCCATCATGAATTTCTCCTGACCTTGGCAAAGGTGATGCAAAATCCAAACCAGTATGAAGTTGGAGGAGGACTCAGGTAATTTTTTTTTCCACAGCCACCTTCAATTCTCATCAAATCCCAGTTCATCCCAGAAATCCCTATTGTAGAAGTCTCAGTGAATCCAATGACCCCAGGAATCCACATCCCTGCACTAGGAAAGCACTTTAAATACACACACAGCCTGGGGGGGAGACCTTCCCTCCACCTTCTCAAATCTAGACCCAAGGGCTCAGCTGTGTCTTCTTAAATAGACATTTTTATGGAGGCAGAGGAATTAAGCTTTATTAAAATACGGGCTAAGATTCTCTCTGTCACATGCACCCACGACATGGGAGTTCAACGTGACATGTATCACCAGGAGGGCTACCAGCAAAATTGCAAGAACTAGTAACCAGAAGACCCGGGTTCAGGCCAGAGGCAAAGAAAAGACACAACGTGATGAGGGCTGAACATCTTGTATTGCTGTCACGTGTGTCCTAGGGTCAGGTGTGGAGCGCAGACAGTGAGGCAAGGCAGCAATGAAACAATGCTGATCATGTTCCCTTTGCCCTGTGCCATTCATACTCTAAGGCTGTTACAGCTGCAGCCACGTGCTCCCCACACAGCCAGAGACAGAGAGGATTTAATTCTCTCTAAAGCTAAATCTCTAATCCAAAAACCTATGGATAAAAAACAGGGTTGGGAAAGGAAGCCATGACCAGCTTTCACCACCCAAAAAAGTCTGCACAACTGCCTGGGTGCCAATAGGACAGAGATAACGATATTGAAGTGAATAAAATCAATTGTTCTGTAAGAGCTTTCTAGGACCATTAGTTAATTAAGTTGCCAACAGATAAAGGTCTATATAAAAAGCTCTGATCACCTTCAGCACCCAAGATTAAAGAGGACTGGTGGACACCCCCTGCCTACCTGCAAAATCCAAAACAGTTCATTTTCTGCCTGCTTTCTTTCACAGAGCAGCAAGAGTTAAAAAACAAATCCACACTTCTTCTGCAAAAGCAAAGGCACTGCCAAGCACAGGAACACCAGGGAGAAGGCAAACACGCGGCTTGCAAGCTGCCCAGCTTTATTATTTCTTGAAACAAAGACATCTCTTAGTGCAAATGTTTTTCAAGAGGTGCAAGAGATGCAATAACAGTTATGAGTCCCTTTCAGACACATCCATCCTTTTGGGACCATCACTGGGGACATGATGAGCAACTTCTGCTTTGCCCAACTCAGCTGTCCCTGGCCCCACTGCCCTTGGCCCCCCATCATGGGGAGGGAAAACATGATCAGCACTGTTTCACTGCTGCCGAATTCCACCTCCATACCCCTACGCTGGAACTAGATGATCTCTAAGGTTCCTTCCAACCCAAACGATTCTAAGATTCTATGATCCCCAGCCCACCAAAACAACATCCCAGCTTTCACCTTAAATGTTGAATTTGCTTCATTCTCCCCCAAGGAATGGTGAACCTACCCAATCCTTGCTGTGCTCCAGTGGCCTCAGCATGAGTTAAACCCAGGCAGGGTGTTTTGAGAAAGTGCTCCTTTCCATAATGTGAACTGAAAAGGAAAAAGGGATTTGGAAGCCCAAGAACAGATGGGACCAAAAAGGGACTGTTCTCTAAAGACGTTCAATAACAGAGTATTTTTCCGAACACCACAGAGCATCACGATGTCTCTGCAAACAGGAAAGTCAGACTCCAATTACCTTTCTGGCCACTCCTGAAGATGCTACAGGACTAAACATTGCTATCCTCCAACTTTGTCTTTCCAGAAGTAACGGCTTCCTGGTGTACCTTTACCCTGCTGGTGACCCAGAGAGTCCTTGTCGCCACATTCCCACCCTCACATTTAAATCTCACTGAGGAGCTGAAGCCAGAAGTTACGTGGTTTATACACATCTGTTGAGATGAAGGAACGTCATTTTTTCCTGGCTCCCCACGTGAATTGCAGCCCCCTCTGGGCAGTGCAGAATTGCTTTTGAAGAGGAGCTAGAAACACTTCAGCACTTTCTAAACAGATAAAAGGGGAACTGTCAAATCCAGTAGTTCTGGGGAAGAGAGAGATTTTGGCTTCCCAATGGCTGTTTACAGCACTCGCACAGCCTGGCTGGGGTAGCATTAACCACTGTGGTGCTCCGGCAAAGTCAGCAGCACCACCCCATGCTCCTGAACAGGAGCGGAACATTGCTCAAACAGCATCTGGTTAACATTCAAATCCCAGAAAACTCATACACCCCTTGCTGCCATCCAGGTTTTCTGAGTCCCAACATCCTCAAGTCAGAGCTGGATTCCATTTTTCCAGCTAGTTGGAAGGCAGCTGCTGGAAAGGCTGGAAAGACAAGCTCTGGGGGAAGACATGGGCAAATCCCAGCACTTCTCTGATACAGAGCAGTGGGACAAGCTGCCAATACATCACAACAGCATGACATGGATGCAGGGCAGTGCATGGCAGCATGACCCCCGGCAGGGCTGGTAGCACCCCAAAGCCAGCAATGAAACCTTACGACAGAGCATAGCATTTTAGCCTTTGTTTATCCCAATCTCCCAAGGCCTTCCAGCAACACAGAGCTCAGGAACAGCTTTCATTACTTTGCTTAAACCCTTTCCAAACCCATTTAATCTTTAGCATCCACAGTATCCTGTAGCAATGAGTTCCACAGTTTGCCTACACAGCATGGCAAGCAATTTCTCCTCTTGAAGCACCCCCAAAGTAATTTCACTGCAGATGCAGAAAGAGATGAAAAAGCAGGGGGCAGTCTGGAGGAGAAGAAATTAAACCGTCACAGCTTTAGGAAGAGCTGGCAAGGAAAGGTTAAATGAACTAGGTTCATTCAGCCTAGAAAAAAAAGGAGAAGACTAAGGCACAGAGGCATAACAATCATCCAGTAGCTTGCAGGTTATTAAGACAGCAGTCGATTGTTCTCTGTGTTCAGTGGCAGAAGAAGAAATGATTTAACTTGGAGCAAAGAAAGCTTAAGTTTAGACATTTTTAAAAAAAAAGACTAAAAACTTTCTCCCTAGAACAGACAGAGGAAAGCTGCAGAATTTTTCACTGGAGACATCTACGGAAAGGTTAAACAAACACCTGTGTGAAGGGGAGAGGTGTAATTGATCTTGCCTCAATGCCAACACATGGAGTAGATTATCTGCAGAGGCTCGTTCCAGCACTCTGCGATACCAACAACAAACTTTTTAACTGCTTTCTTCATGCATTTTTAATTGCATTTTAATTTTTGTCCTCGTATAGCTTGAGACAAGTGTAAAAAACAAAGCCGTGGCTAATATACCAGAAATTACACGCTTTCCATTCCTTCAATGTAATAAAAAGATGTAAAAGTTAGAACTGATATATATTGAGCTATACAGTCACACCAATAAATATGTATGGGTGTCGCGTCCCCTTTTGCTTTGCCAAAAATAGTACCAAATTATGCCAACCAATGAGAAACCACGTTTCATTAGGAAATGAACTTTAAAATACAAGATTAAAACATGGTTTTTAAATCAAGATTTCCTGCTTGTTGATTTAAATCATGATTAAAATGGGTGATTTAAATCAACCACCCTAAAGAAAACAGGCTGCCTCCTCAAGTCTTTAGGGTGGAGAAGAGAGCGGTGCCCTGAAGACCAGTCAGGTAACTCCAGTTTCTACTGCTCCACTCTTTCTCCAGCTCAGCATTCCTAGCATATCCATCTTCTCTGAAGGAAAAGCAATTTCCATCCCCAAACCTGACAACCCCAGTCCCTTCCACTACCCTTCTCTGGACCTTGAGCCTGCACAGTTCTCCTCCCCAAAGAGCATCATTGAGAAATTTCAAGCTGACACAGAATCAGTCTCAAACAAACTTCTCTGCGACAATTATAATCAGATCCTCCCTGGATGCAAATACTGTTTCTGAGTGTGGGCTCCAATCACAGCTTGTGAATAATTATGACAGGATTTTAAAACCTGCCCTCGAGAACAAGAGGAATGTGGAATCAACGTGCCTGCTTGAGGGGATGGAGGTATACACAGAAGGTGGGAACTTCCTGCCAACAAGACATGGAGAAGAGAGGCCCGAAGACCCCATTACAAATGGATTTTGGTATTTCATCACACAGCTGGTCTAGAACATCAGGGTGCCACAAAACATGGTGGCTCCACATTTCTGCAGAACACTCTGGTCCAGAGAGGGCCAGGTCACGTCTCCAAAGTCATGGCATAGGCTTCACACAGAAGAAGCCTTCACAGAGCTCTGAAGAGAGCTCCAGACTCCAGAGATCCTTTGATTTTCAGATTACTCTGTCAAGACCACCACCAGAGGTACAGGACACCGGTGTTTCAGTGTGCTCTCATCTGTCAGAACTGGGCTGAACACCGGTTCATTTCCCTCGGCACATGGACACGGATGGGACTGAGGGAGACAGCAGAATCCCCGGACAGGATACTTCCCAACTTTCTCTTTCCTCCAAATCAAAGATGTACTTGTGGTTCTGAAGATTCCCCAAATGAATCCCATTGTTTTTATTTATTTACTTATTTATTTAACAGATCTGAGGTACTGAGGAACAATAAATCAGCAAAAAAGCTGAACTTCAGTTGTTGCAAAGCCAGAATTAACTCTCCAGTCAACACAGGTAGAGATCCAGCTTACCTGACCAACCTCCACAGGCCACATGGAATGTCCCAGTGTCAGAATCTGCCTTTCCTTATAGAAATGAAGGACTTTGAGCTGAAAAATGAAAAGTTTCCAGCAACAGTGTGCGAAATGGAAGCAACTCGGTCAGGTTAAGATGACATCTCTGGGAATCACAAAAATCTTAACCCAACTAGTCCATCCAGGAAGGAAATGCCTCATGGGCATTTTAATGGTCTTGGTGCTGGCAATTTCAGTGGAACAGGAATAGGAGTGGAAAAATGCATCAGCAAGGATGGAGGTGGAAGGGAGAAACCGGGACAAATCGAAAGAAATAACCCGAACTTCAAGAGGGATTGGACATCCCACAATCAACTTGAAATTTTCTCAGCGCCTACTGAGATTTCATCTGAAAGAAAACAATTCCACCAAATGACATTTCAGCACAAATCCACCAAACTAAAACTCCAGGATTTCACTACCAGCATGAAAAATTGTAATTTTCCTTGGTTTGGCTTTTAAAAAATCAAAAATCAAAGAACTCTCAAGATTTTTAATGTTTTTTTTCTTCTTTCTTTCTTCTTATTCCTGACATTAAATGAAACGGAAAGAATGGCACCCAGGCAGGATTCACCTGTCTTTCTCTTCCCAGCTCTTCTAACTTGCCAAGACTTCCTTCCTCTTTAAACAAAATACAAAGAGTCTGTGAATGAAAAGCTAACTCATGTTAAAAGCTGCATCTGCAAAAAAAGCCAAGGAAACTTTGAATCAAGGACAGAATAGGAATGAAAGACAACAAAAACACTACTAAAAATAAGTTTTGAGCTCCCCATTAAGAAAAGTCCTTCTCCTGTTCAGTAAAATTGAACCCTTGGCATTTTTTCCATGAATTGATTGTTGTGTTGTTTTGTTTGGGCTTTTTTTATCAATTTAATACATTCCGTCTGCATTAAATTGGGCAGCACGAAAGGGCACTGGGCAAGTCAGACTCTGAGATTTTCAGCTTTGGCTCAAAAGCCAAAATCTGTTGTTGATTGCTTGGGTAGAACACCAGAGAGAGGCCAGAGTGAGCTTTAAAAACAAATTCAACACCTTCCAGAGCCTGAGAGGCATCTCTTCCCATCTGCCATCTCGAGCAATTCTCCTTGCAGCATGAGAAGCAGGCCAAGACCTGAGCATATTTTGCAGATCCTCCTGTGATTTTGCAAACTCACCCCACGATGGGGGGAAAAGCCACCATCTCATCTGCCTCTCCTTCTCCCAGCAAGCAAACTGACTGCCTGGCCCTGGATTCTGTCATTAGAGACAGGAGTCGTTAAGAATTCATGCCCGCTGCCAACACTGCATTTTTTGGAGAGGTCCTGCACTCAGGCAGAACTAATGAGCAGGCAAAGAAAGGGAAGAGCAGTTAAAGCAGAAAACACGCACACAAATAGAGCCAAAATGAGAATGCAGACTTATCTGTAGGTCTTCTCCCCTCTAAGGCACTTCGGCAGCAGCGCATAATGAAATGTTTACCCGGGGGAAGGGATGATTGTCATACCTGTGATACGGATGGGGAGGCTGAGGGAGGAAGGATCTAACGGTACCCAGGTGCACTGCAGGGCTGTGTTGGAACTGGGGCCGGGTTTGAAAGCACCGATCCTGACACATCCATTCAGCCGAGGAGATCACAAGGTGAAGGCAGTGCCTTCAGATAGCTCCGAAGGCTGCAAATTCTCAGCTGTAAAAATAGGCCAGATAATACCTGTCTGAAGGGGATTTACCCTGCTGTACGTGCAAAATACTTTGCAGTCATTGGACAAAGGATTTTATCAAAATACAGCCAGAGGCTGGATGAGATGTTAACCTCCCCCTCTTCCCTCTACTGCAAAAAAAAAAAAAAAAATCCTGCTGGTTTCTGGGACCAGAAGGCAGCACTTCTTCCTGCATTTCTGTGTGGAACAGCCAGCTGTGGAGCATGTGCTTACCACTAATAACAACTTTAACTGCAATGGAAGAGCAGAGAATTTAATCACATATAGAAATGGGACACGCAGAGACAGGATTCACAGAAGGACAGGCTCCCTTTGCACCCACAGAACAGTTTACACAAGGAAGGATGCCCTTCAATGTACACATCTCCATGTACAGCTTTGCTGAATTGTTGCTGCCAGAGAATCGTAACTAAAGCATTTCTCACTTCCATCTGTTTCTGTTGTAAGCCATAATGTTACAGCAGCATTTATTCCTTCTTCCCTTTCTCTTCCCCTGCCTGCTTTTTCCCCAAGCATCCAATTTTTTAGGCCTATAACCCTGAAAATGATGAAAGTCTCCCATTGATTTCAATTGGCTTTTGTTTAAGGGCTTGATAGCAGAGAGAAAAATTGAATGATCATTCATTGAACGAGACAGATTTGGCCCAGTTCCCCAGCTGGTGTAAATCAGCACGGGCACTCAGAACTTGGAGGCTCCCTGCCCTGTGCAGATGACTTAGTCCACTTCTGTGCACACCAGGAATTTTAATGATGCTGCCCTGCCCTGCCAGCACATGGACCTAGAATGCAGCTTTTAATACTGCTCAACAGCTCCAGCTCAGGACTGTGCATGATCCACCTCACTCACCTTCAGGACAACCCATTCCATGGGCTGGAAGACAGCTCTGAAGCTGCCAGGGTGTTCCCCTGGGGCACAAGCCTTTCCACTGGCACCAGGTATCGCAGTCAACTGCGTCATCGCTCCCAGCAAAAGGCAGAGCATCCTGTTAATCCCAGTACTCAAAGCAGGATGCACCTAATGTGCTGCACTCATACTCTGGACTGTGGCAATGGAAGGGTGGCACCTATCTATGAATTTACCTTGCCTGCCTTCCTCTCCTTGCTCACCAGAGGGAATTAGCCCACCTGGGATTAGAGCAGGCAGCCTGTGCTGGCAGCAAGGTAAAAGGCACGGGGAGGCTTTGCAGCAGCACGTGCCTGAGGCAAGACAAGAGGCATACCAAGCACAACTCTAAAGCCATGCTGCTGCTGGAAATCCCCTGGAATTACCTTCCCCTCATGATGCAGATATTCTTTCTCTCCAAAGCTCACCTGTAGGCCTGTCCAACCTGAAAAAGGTGCTCCCAAGAGGGCAGGAGAGGATATGATGCACTACAGCACTACCATCAGGGCTAGCAGTAAGTTTAGGGTCTGAATCAGAGCTAGGAGGCAGGATACAGGGTCAAACGTAGTCAAACCTCTGCCAAAATGTGTTTTTCCATGAGTTTGCACTCACCTAATTAGAGACATATTACAAGAGACTGTCTGGAGGAGCAAGAACCATTTGTCTACAAGCCTCTAGCATTGATCAGCTGGATCTTTCTTTCCCTACAGTGGAGATTGCTACAGTAGTCCAGGAAAGGAAGGAGAAAGGCAAAGCAGAGAAATGAACAAGCTAACAAGAGGAAAACCTCCTCTGGCTGGCAAGTCTCTTGCTCACCTTGATTAGTCGAGCAGGATATAGACATAAAATTACAATTGCTTCCTCCGTTCCCCCTTGCCCCCCTTCTTTGTGTGGGGAAGATGTTAAAAACGTCAGGCTTGATTTACCCTGACACGCTGACTGACTCATGGCAGCTATAAATCCTCCCCACCAAACCAACCTCCCCTACCTGCCACCGAGCTGCAGATGGCAGGGGGAGGAGGGGGGAAACACCATCTCCCCCTCTTGCTATGCACATCAAGCCAAATAACCTCTTCTTTCACCCACCTCCAAAAAGCAGACAGGCAGCTTTTGTTCAGGTAGCTGACGCTGCTGCACGAGTGTGTTTTAAACAAGGCCACGCGATCTCTCCTTCGCTTTGTGCCTGTCTGTGCTCATTTTTGTTGATGCAAGAATCTGGGGATGTGCTGGAGCACACACGTTCAGCTCAATCTGACCACTGCCAACTGAATTACAGCTCAATTTCACTGGGATGATTAGCTCCAAAAGGGGAAAGGAGACAGCGGGGGGAAAAGTAAACGCCAACCTATCCTTGTGCAAACTTCCAAAGGAACAGCTAAAGTGCGTTTTGGATAGAAAAGCAAGAGAAAGCTCTAGGCAGGAGGGAAGGAAAAGGGGTGGATAAAAGGAGAGAGGGAAAGATCTAATAGAAGCGGATGCAGTGCAGTCTGGGATACAGTTCTGGCACGTCTCCAGAGGCCAAAGCAGTTCCTATAGGATGGAGGTTTTCTTTTAAAAATATTAATGGGCTGATTTGCAGAGCTGCCTGGCTCCCAGGTCTCCCACAGAAACTACTCCTCAAACATCATTAACATGTGTGCACTGCTGAGAAAGCCTTCTAAACATGACCCCGCAGCCTGACTGCAGCAGCCGACTCAAACCGTGCCCAAACGAGGCATGAAGGATTGGCTTCCCCTTGCCCAGGCACCACACACCACCCTCACAGGCTGGGGTTTGCTGTGCACCACCACGGCTCAGGGGTGGGACGGGATCTGCTCTTACCTCTCGAGTCCGCTGCCTCAGCCCCACGGACCTGTGGTGTCCTCCACGCCCCCCAAGACAGATGGTTCTGGTGGCATTCACGATGTAGCCCAGCATCATTACCCTTCCTTCACCACCTGCCCTGTGCTTCCTCATGCAGCACACAAGATCTCATGTGGTGGGAGAAGAGCAGGGAGAACCATTCCTGAGGAAAGGAAGGGCTGTCAGTCAAACCACATCCTCCAGCACTCAACCTCGGAGGCCCTGTGCCAAGACAAGAGGCCACAGCAGGCATAAGAACAGGGCCACAGCCTTCCCAAGGAGAGGAGGGGGAAAGCAAATGAGGATATCTATGACCCTCTTCTTGCTGCACACCCTTTGATTATGTTCAGCATCCGGAGGGATCTGCCTTCCATGATGACCTAGTCCTGCTTCACATCTATTCTCCTCTTTTGGACTCCACAGCGGCAAGTGGTGATGGAATATATACGTAATTATGCATGTCAGGAGAATGGACTTCCCTTCATATTCTTTAAACCTTTTGCTTAAATGAGTTCACTGGGTAACCCACATCACAAGATACTGCAAACCATCCTACTCCTCTCTGGACTGTACTTGGCTTGACCATCCCCCTCTCCCAGTCGCCTCTCTACTCAACCAACACATCTCAATCTGATTAATCTCTCCTTGTGAGGAAGCTCCCCTGTACTTTAAATCACAGACTCTATCTTTTTGAGGTTTCTTATACCTTTTCCCCCCAAAAGGTAATCACAGTTCCAGTTGTGGCAATTGTAGAGAGAGAACTTCCCTTGCCCTCCTGGTAACACACCTAATTCCTGGGTTTAACCATCGCTGAATGTGGATGAGACATCCAAAACCCACACCAACGTCGCCAAAGGGTCCCTTCCCCCTATTCCAAAAACTGAGGGATAAACAAATTTGTTCATGCTGTACTATTCAGGAGGTTGCTGGAAGAGTACTTTGTCAAATTACGGGAGGGACTAACAAGACACATTGCGGAGCTTGGGGCTACTTGTATTTACTAGCAGAACTACTACTGAGTTTATATCTTATCTACAAAAACAAACCCAGAAACCTCTCCATCCCAAGAGGGAGAAAACACTGTTCACACAGTACAATACAGCACAACAGTTCTCAGTGACATTGGCATGCTGAGCTTCCTTTTGCAACCTCCTGGTTAAGAAAAGTTCCAAGAAAACGTGTATAGTGCGATAAACAAAAGCAGCACAGCTGGAATTCCTGTGATACAGAATCCCGTTTCTCTGTAGTTATTTATAAACTCTTCTTTCCAATAGTTGGGAGCTTCATAAACTAGAGCAGATCAATACACCTGAAAAGGTAGAGGCAGATCAGAGGGAATTAGATGACATTGGTGTATGCATCTTTACAAACAAGAAGAGAAAAGCTGATAAAAATGTGTAGGTCAGAAAGGCCCTTTTTTCCTTTTTTTTTTTCATTTCAGGTATTTTCTCCATTTCCAAATAAAAAATTCTAAATGCTTGTCTTAAAAAAAAGGTCTGTTTTCTTTCCTTTTCTCATACCCAAGCCAAAGTAACTTCTGATTGGAAAATTTCCCATTGGAAAATGCCAGAAACCAAATCCATCATGGTTTTGGGAAGGGTGGCAAGGAGAAATCTAACTTGGGTCTTATTTTTCACTAGTTTTTCACCCAAATCCAGTCACTGGCTTTTTTAAGCTGTTCAGAAAAAGCAAAAGCATTCTTTTCCCAGCAGAAGCACTGCAGCTTTTGGACAGATGTGGTTATTCTTCATGTGCGAAAAACTTACAGGCTCCCGGCTGCTGAGACAGCCCGGAGATCACCCCCAGCCCTGGGAACAGGAACACAGCGCCGGGGTTTCTCTTCTGAGAGGCCAGAAACCGTGTCCAACTCCCCAGGTTGCCTCGGAGCCACTTCCCCAGGCTGTCTGCAATCCAAACCAAATCCCATCTGACTTCAGGCCAAGTTCAGGAAACTCGATTATCTTTCTCCCCCTACACGATGGGAGATGGCAGGTTGAGGGGAAGGAGGAGGAAGGAGTGAAAAATTAACACAAGCACTTAAGATGTTATGAAACTGCAATATGCATCTGTAGCCTGGCCCCTGGTCCTCCAACCCATACATTATTTAACAGAAAAGAAAGCATAAATGAGCCAGAACAATAGCTAGAGGGCGGGAGAGGAATGTATATATATATATATA
>VZTX01030727.1:104176-148163 GCA_013400915.1 Pardalotus punctatus | reverse complement strand
AGCACCCCCTGGTCCTTTTCCTGGGGCAGATTTCGAGCCTCTCTTGCCCCAGTCTGTGGTCCTGCATGGGGCTGTTGTGACCCAAGGGCAGGACCAGGCACTTCACCCTATCAAATTTCATACCACTGGCCTCAACCCATCGATCCAGCCTGTCCCGATCTTCCTGCAGAGCCTTCCTACCCTTCAACAGATCAGATCTCCCACCCAACTTGGTGTCATCTGCAAACTGACTGAGGGGGCACAGTAGAGGATCAGATCTAAGAATGTTTTGTCGCAAACATTCTGAGTATTGCTACAGGAAAGGTGTGATCAGAGGAGAGAGGGTCCTGTAGAGCTGGAGCAGTGCTGTTCTGAAGCAAGTTCCTGCTCTGCTTTGAGATGTGCTTAGTCCCCATCCTCACCTCACTTCCTGGAGAAGTGCTGGCTGTGCATGAGTGAACAAAACTGTGTGACAAGTCTAATTTATATAAGAGACATGCACCAGGTGAACTATAAAGGGAGTGAATCAGGTCCCCTCTTCCTTTTTTCTCTTCTGGCTTTCTCTTACCCCTCTTTCTCCTCTTTCTCTTGTTTTCTTTGTCTTGATAGCCCAGCTCTGGACCATCCACACAACAGAACCACTGTGAGATCTAAGGACTGGATGTGATTTGTTTTCTTCACTTGCTTTGCCTGAGTAAAATCCTATCCTATCCTATCCTATCCTGTCCTGTCCTGTCCTGTCCTGTCCTGTCCTGTCCTATCCTATCCCATACTCCACACTCCACTTTGTTGTGGAAGTAGGGAGATAGCAGAGGTATGTTATAGCTTGTTAACCAGCACCTTTGAGTTGGGGTGTTGTGGTTTGTGAGCCAGGACCTTTGAATATTGGTGTGTAAGGACTTGCTAGCCGGCACCTCTTGCTGTAAGTATTTAAGGTCTGCTAGCCAACACCTTTTCAGTCTAAAGCAGTGGGCTGGTTGCTGTAGTTAAGACAACTGTACAATAAAATACAAGTTTCCTGACACATGGTTTGGTGTCTTGTTCAGCCTGATGAGAATCTGCAATGAGCATCATGCCCCATACCAATGGGTTGTGAAATGCACTTGTTCCCCTGTCCAGATCATCAGTAAAGATGTTTAACAGGAAAGGCCTCAACACTGAGCCCTGGGGAACACTAGCAGTGACTGGACACCAGCTGGATGTAACTCCATTCACCACCACTCTCTGGGCTGCCCATCCGGCCAGTTTTACACACAGCAGAGGATACACTCATTCAAGCCATTAGCAGCCATTTTCTCCAGAATGCTGTGGTAAATGGTGTCAAAGGCTTTACTTAAGTTGTGAAGATGGTGAAGCATCTAGAGAGGAAGCCATACAACGAGTGGCAGATGTTACTTGGATTGTTCAGCCTGGAAGAGAGGAGACTGAGGGAAGACTTCATTGGGGTCTTCAGTGAGGAGACTGAGGGAAGATCTCATTGGGTCTTCAACATTCTTATGAGGGGAAGAGAAGGGGCAGGCACTGATCTCTTTAATGACCAGTTACAGGACCTGAGGATATGACATGAAGTTGTGTCAGGGAAGGTTTAGGCTGGGTGTTAGAAAAAAGGTTTCTCACCCAGAGGTTGGTTGGGCACTGTAACAGCTCCCCAGGGAAGTGGTCCCAGCACCAGCCTGACAAGAGTTCAAGAAGTGTTTGGACAATGCTCTTGGGTACATGGTGTGACTCTCGGGGATGGTGCTCTGCAGGGCCAGGAGTTGGACTTTGATGATCCTTCTAGATCCCTTCCAACTCAGAATATAATTCCATGAGTCTGTAATGGCCCAGATAGACAACATCCATAGCCTTTTCCTCATCCACTAGCGTGTCACCTTGTCAAAGAAGGAGACCAGGNGATGTGCTTAGTCCCCATCCTCACCTCACTTCCTGGAGAAGTGCTGGCTGTGCATGAGTGAACAAAACTGTGTGACAAGTCTAATTTATATAAGAGACATGCACCAGGTGAACTATAAAGGGAGTGAATCAGGTCCCCTCTTCCTTTTTTCTCTTCTGGCTTTCTCTTACCCCTCTTTCTCCTCTTTCTCTTGTTTTCTTTGTCTTGATAGCCCAGCTCTGGACCATCCACACAACAGAACCACTGTGAGATCTAAGGACTGGATGTGATTTGTTTTCTTCACTTGCTTTGCCTGAGTAAAATCCTATCCTATCCTATCCTATCCTGTCCTGTCCTGTCCTGTCCTGTCCTGTCCTGTCCTATCCTATCCCATACTCCACACTCCACTTTGTTGTGGAAGTAGGGAGATAGCAGAGGTATGTTATAGCTTGTTAACCAGCACCTTTGAGTTGGGGTGTTGTGGTTTGTGAGCCAGGACCTTTGAATATTGGTGTGTAAGGACTTGCTAGCCGGCACCTCTTGCTGTAAGTATTTAAGGTCTGCTAGCCAACACCTTTTCAGTCTAAAGCAGTGGGCTGGTTGCTGTAGTTAAGACAACTGTACAATAAAATACAAGTTTCCTGACACATGGTTTGGTGTCTTGTTCAGCCTGATGAGAATCTGCAATGAGCATCATGCCCCATACCAATGGGTTGTGAAATGCACTTGTTCCCCTGTCCAGATCATCAGTAAAGATGTTTAACAGGAAAGGCCTCAACACTGAGCCCTGGGGAACACTAGCAGTGACTGGACACCAGCTGGATGTAACTCCATTCACCACCACTCTCTGGGCTGCCCACCCGGCCAGTTTTACACACAGCAGAGGATACACTCATTAAAGCCATTAGCAGCCATTTTCTCCAGAATGCTGTGGTAAATGGTGTCAAAGGCTTTACTTAAGTTGTGAAGATGGTGAAGCATCTAGAGAGGAAGCCATACAACGAGTGGCAGATGTTACTTGGATTGTTCAGCCTGGAAGAGAGGAGACTGAGGGAAGACTTCATTGGGGTCTTCAGTGAGGAGACTGAGGGAAGATCTCATTGGGTCTTCAACATTCTTATGAGGGGAAGAGAAGGGGCAGGCACTGATCTCTTTAATGACCAGTTACAGGACCTGAGGATATGACATGAAGTTGTGTCAGGGAAGGTTTAGGCTGGGTGTTAGAAAAAAGGTTTCTCACCCAGAGGTTGGTTGGGCACTGTAACAGCTCCCCAGGGAAGTGGTCCCAGCACCAGCCTGACAAGAGTTCAAGAAGTGTTTGGACAATGCTCTTGGGTACATGGTGTGACTCTCGGGGATGGTGCTCTGCAGGGCCAGGAGTTGGACTTTGATGATCCTTCTAGATCCCTTCCAACTCAGAATATAATTCCATGAGTCTGTAATGGCCCAGATAGACAACATCCATAGCCTTTTCCTCATCCACTAGCGTGTCACCTTGTCAAAGAAGGAGACCAGGTTAGTTAAGCAGGATAGCTTTACTGCAGGATAGCTTTACTGACAGAGAAAGGGGGTGATAACCAGCAAAACAATGACTTGTTGTCTCCCTTTATGTTCTTAGAAGTCTTCAATTTCAAGTCTATTCTCATTCCTTCCACTTCCCCTGAGTGAATTAATTTGGAATGTTAATTCAGGCCTTCACTAAAGGATCTTGGAGATATGAAGCAGTATGCTTACATGGATAAAGAAGTTAGT
Source organism: Pardalotus punctatus (assembly GCA_013400915.1). Lineage (NCBI taxonomy): Eukaryota > Metazoa > Chordata > Aves > Passeriformes > Pardalotidae > Pardalotus > Pardalotus punctatus. The sequence goes on along the minus strand of VZTX01030727.1, from coordinate 144,559 downwards.
TTCTGTTTTCGTGCGAATGCTCATGGGATTCTCTGCCTGTTAAAGATACTAGAAATCTCTCTGCAGCAGTGGGTTTTGAATTGTCTGGAGTATTCCTCAGTATAAATTGCATCAATAAAATAAAGCCATTGCCAAGGTTGTTCAAAAAAGTCAGTTACTGTGAGGGCTTTATAAAAATTCATTAATTCAGTTTCAGGTTGAATGGGCTTTTGTCACAGAACTCTAATCCTAGGCCATGGGAATGGATTTCTTCTCTTGCAGTTAGAACCAAGGTGGTTTCCTTCTTACTCAGTGGTGAGGGAAGTCAAGAAAAAGGTCAATTCTGATGTTACAGTATGCCTGACTGCTGTTAATTTTCCAGAATCAGACACATTGATTCTGGAAATGCAAAGGTAAAAGACACCTTGCTAATTTTCCTTTTGGATGCAGCACTTCTGCACAGATTGATCCATTTTCCTGGCTTGTAGAATGTGGTATTAGTGGATTACAACGTGAATAGTAATTGATTCACTGCCAGAAATAAATGATGATTATGTAGATCTCTAGCTCTTAATTTTGCTGGAGTAGTCTAGGATTCATGACTGATACCACCAATACAGGAGTGCATTTAGTACTGATAATTTTCTCATCATGTACTTTTATACCTTGTAGGTACTAAGTTTGAAATGATTCCTGAAAAGTCATCAGTGTCAAATTATTGTGTCAAAAATACTGTGGCTGTGTAATATGTTATGTTTTTTTCTTTCCCAAAATGCTTTGAAGGGGGATTTGTAATGTAATAATGGAACCTCTCACTACGTTTGAATATTTGTATTGCTTCCTATATATGTGAGAAAATCTGAAATCTTTTCTATTTCTCTATAGTAATTTCTGAATAGATAATCCCAAAAATGAAGAAAAAAACTTAATGTAAGAGAATGTTGTTTTACACTTGGTCTTGGAGCTAGTTTTAACCAAATTCTACAGTATGATGTGAAATAACCCTTTAGATCTGAGAATTACTGGATTTTAAACTTTGTGAACTTCAAACCAAACAGTTTTCATTGCCATTTAGTTGAAAATTAGCCATTCCTGGTTTGCACTCTTTTTGATAATCAAGTTAATAATACATAGGATGAAAGAGAATGGACAAATATAAGAAAATAATTACTTGATTTTTTTTTTTTTTTGTTCTCAGTCAGATTTTCTTATTAGAGATTGTCCCTTGGAATAGTTTGCTTCTTCTGTCTTTCTATGTTCTAACTGGAAAATTGTGTTTCTCACAAGTATTGAGTTTGTCTTTCCAGCTGACCTGCTAAGTGGCTGGAAAAATAATATAAAATAAAAATATTGCCTTTAATTGGAGGTTATTCAGTATAAGGTTTATTTCTGGCTGTTACACTACCTCTTCCACAGCATTTGTGAGGATTGTGGTCGAACAGCTGAAAGCTGCTTGGCTTCAAGAAACAGTTCAATTTACACAAATCATAGGCTCATGGAATGGATTGGGTTGGAAGGGACCTTCGACTGTCATATAGTACAGCCCCCTTTCCATTACCAGGGACACATGCTACTAGACCAGATTGCTCAGTGCCCGATCCAGCCTGGCCTTGAACACATCCATGGATGGGGCATCCACAACTTCTCTGGACAGCCTGTTCCAGCATCTCTTGGCTTTCTGAGCTGCAAGTGCACACTGCTGGCTCACGTCCAGTTTTTTATCTGTTTAATATTCCCAAGCCCTTCTCTGCAGGGCTGCTCTCAATCCATTCATCCCCACTGACTGATACTGGAGATTGCCCCAACCAGGGTGCTGTTGTTTTCACTTGGCCTTGTTAAACTTTCTGAGGTTCACACAGAACCAGCCCTCATACTTCTGAATGACTGTCCCTTCCTACAAGGAATCAGCTGCACCACGTATCTTGGTGTCATCTGCCAACTTGCTGGGGGTACACTCAATCCTACTCTCCCAGTCAATCCTATCCCATTGATGAAGATATTAAATGTTCCTTATTCCAACAGCTTATTCGTCAAATATGAGTGAAGTGTCAATATTGATTTTTCTTTCAGAGAGATCTCTGCTAATATAGGGTAGTAAAAGAACTATCACTTGCAACCAGAATTATGTAAGAAGTAAAAAAACTCCTTTTTCTAGAGAGGAGAACTTTATGTATATGTTCTAGAAAAGCAAGAAGGCTTTTAAAATGAAAAAGACAAATACTTTAACTTGCTGTTAACAAATGTCTTATCTTTGTTGCATATAGGAATGTCTCAGGCTTTCCACTGCGGCAGTTTCAGTAAAATGAAAATAAGACATATAGCTGAATTTTAGATGTTTTCCATCTTTAATACATATCTGTTGTATATAAATACCTAATAGCTCCTTTCACTGTGATTACAGTATCTCCTTGCCTGTGTTTCCCTTGCCCCCTTCTGGCTGTTCAGAGGTTTTGTACATTTAAAGAAAAAAATGTGCAAATTCTTTGCATGGATCTAGTACAGTGAAAATGAAACAACAAAAAACCCCCAAACAAGTAAATAAACAAACAAAACTTCAAAACAATACCAAGCCAAAACACAACTCAGGGAGGTGTTGCAGGACATATGCAGATTCTGATGATGTGTGGTAATTTTGTCTTCTCATTTCTTCTGTTGCTTGGTTAACGCTGGCTGTTACACAAGGGTAGGGGGAAAGTAATTTTGAAATTTCTCTTCACAAAAAGAGTGTTTGATTATTTATATCCTTAGGAAAACTCTGGTTACAGAAAGGGTCACTAGATAATACATTTCTCAGTGTTACAGGTGAATATATGAGTTTCTGTGGTACTCCGTCATTTAGCTGTCATTAGCTGCTATGACAACCTGTCAGAGCCTTTTCAGAGATTTTTATGTTTATTGTTACTGGTCAAGCTCTTTTGTAAGTCTTTCACTAAGCAATCCAACAGGCTTGGTACTTTTCAAGCCCCTTCCTTGTCTCTAGCAAAAGTGGCATCCCAAGGTTATTGTTGCAACACCTCTTTTATTTTGTTTTCAACTTGGAATTTGGTCCCTTATCTCATTCTGCTTGGCAAACTGTCCTGTTTTGTAGGAATTAATTGTCTGAACCCTTGATATCATGTTCTGAAAAGAAAAATTTAACTTTAGTAATAGTTGCAAAAGACAATCAAAATATATAGGGTTTTTTATTAATAAATTTATTAAGGCCTGTTTGGAGATTGTACAGTTTCATAGATTTTACCTTTCACTTTTGACATATTTAGAGACTTGTCCATTTTGAAAATCTGCTCTCTTCTGTCTTTTTCTTAAGAACGCAAAAATTGAATGTAAGTCACTACTTTGAAACTCTGTTTCGCCGCAGCATTTTCCCTCCTCTTTGGTTTTAGGGAATTCACTGGATGGCAATAGAACAGCAGTTTCTCCTGTTCAGAGCTATCTAGGAAAAGAGGTTTACAGTGAAGGGAAAGGATATTTACGCATTTAACGTAACCCTTCAAGGTAGTGAAAGAATCCTAAAATATGACAAGTAAGGTATCCCAAATGCTTGTTATTTATTTCAATAACAATTAATTTTCTTAGACCTCTGGTGTTCTTCTGCTGATTCTTCTCTCTCACATCAATCAAACATAGAACACATGGATTGAATATATCTAATTCCAGGACTTCTGAAGCAGTTGCTTAGGGATATTCAACAAAAGCATGTATAAATACTTGAGTTTCTGAAAGGAGAAAATGAGTTAATGAGATTTCCTTTTTTTTTTTTTTTTGTCTCAAAATCTTTTATCAGGTTCCTCTTTTTATTAAAAAGAATGCATAGAATGAAGCAGCCTAAACCCATGGAAGTCATAGAGCTTTCATCTGAACTTTCCTTTAATCATGTATTTTTAAATGAAGACCTTTTCCAGTGTATACTAATCCTGACTCCCTGTTACAAAGAATTTTGTATACTTAATGCCCTGTAAAGTGTAATCTACTTTATACTTTCGGTGTCAATGTTACATAAAGCCCTGAAATGAACCCTGGAAAGGGAACCTAAGTGTTGTTATATCAGCATGTAGCAGTCAAGAACAGGAAGAAATGAAAGCTGTAAAAAATACAGAGGAGATTATTTGATAATCAACACGGAAGTATCTCTGCTCAGTTGTGACACCAGGATGCCCAAGATTTGGCACTTTTAGTTTTCATAAATGAGTTTTCTTGGGAAGGTGCTGGGATGTGAGATCTGTCCCAATGACAGCAGAGCTGTAGTATAATGCTGAAGAACTGGGAAAGCGTGAGTACTATGTTCAGAGTCTTCTATACATGCCTGCAGAACCAGTGTACCAAACCTGTTAATCTGACTTAGAATCTATCATAAAAGGATTGCTTAGATTATTGTGTGATGTATTTAAAAGGTTTTAATGAGATGCAAATCATTTCATAGTGGAATTGGTAAGAGATGGAAATGTAAAGCTAAGATTTTATCATTATCTTTTCAAGATAACAAGGAAATTAAGCAAATTACATTATGAAGCCAGACCCTGAATCCCAGGGTATCTTGAAAGTGATATGGATAGTGTTAATTCCACACTTTCTCTTCTTGATCACGGTACTGATCGAGACTACAGTATTGAAATGGCTTGCAGAGAACTGAAACCTAACAAACATGTGTCTACTTTTGATGTGAATGGTCTCCATTGCTATTGGACAGCTACTGAAATTGTGTGGTGTGTGTGAACCCACATTTGATTGTGGCAGCTGCAGCATTTTCCTTATGGTTGGTGGGAGCCGCCTGCTCTTCTCTGTCAATGGTGTAAAATGGCCACAGCTGGTTACAAGACCTTACCCCAGGTAGAGTGAAATAGCTGTTGTGTCTTTTTACGCAGCCTGTTGTAGCCTGATAATTTCTTTATTGCCATTCTCCTGATTTCTCAGAGTTTGCTGTGCCATCTCCTTTCTTCTTCTAAGTGGGAAAGTAGTGAAGCTGAAACCAGTACATTCATATCAGCTCTGGGCTACACATCAGAAGATTATTATTGTCACTTAGTTAAAAATGTAAGTATTTTGTGTAATTGAGATTTTATTAATAATAAATCACCAGTTTATAAGCACAAGCATGGAGCTGTCATTGTGATAAGGAACATGAACTGAACTTTGTTTATCTTTTCTTACCTCAGTTACTTTTACAGCCTTTTAAGGGAAAAAATGAAGTGGGAGATCTCTGGACAAATGGGAAATTTTTTATTAGATTACACTGTAATAGATGTTCATAAAAACAAAATTCCCATTCCTGTTGTGCTATAACAAAAAAACCCCAAAACCTATTCTATCACTATTTTTCCCCATGAAGTCAAAATTATATTTATTATTTTATGTATAAGAATATGACTTCTGAATATTTTCTTTACTGTAACCACTACATTTTAAATGGGAGATGAGCTCTAAATGTTAGATAAAGTCACTTTTATACTTAAGATATGTAAAAATAGGGAGAATAATATTTCATGATTAGAATAAGATAAAGCATGTAAAAATTATTAGTAATGCTCTTCTGAAAGTTTTGCCTTAACTCTTGAGGAAGCAGAGCTAAAATTAGTATCTTTTTAGTTTTAAAATATGCAAGGCGTATAATGTGTTAAAATAACATTTTGCAGCACAGTTCAGTGATTTGGAGAGCTTTAATTTGACATCAGTAGTTACAAAATTCAGAAATCAAAATAGATGAACAGAGAAAGTCATTAACCTTTGCAGTACATCAGTCACACAGAGAACCATGCAAGTAATGTCTGCTTATTGGTAGTAAATATAATGTATTTTATTTTCTTTATTTTTATTGTATTTAACAGATGGTCTTTTCGTTAGTAACAGAACTCAGAGAAAACCAGTTCAATGGACTTAACATTCAGGGGAGGTAGGTGTTATGTAAACATAATTTTGATATGTTTTGGTTTGAATCATTACAGTTCAATGGGGATCATTTACAATCTTGGGCAACTTTGGCTTCAGCTGAAAAGTTTTGGATACATATGTAGATAATTTAAGGTGTGGAGTTTATATTTAACTCACAAGTCATAGAATGGTTGGAAGGAACCTTCAAAGAGCATTTGCCTAATGCTGCTGTTGTCAGTATTTTTGGTAACTTTTAATACCTTTTTGCTGTGTGATTTGTACCTTTCTACTGACCTTGAGACGTAGATCATAGTCTTTAGGGTAATCTAAAAATTATGTAATTTGAATATCTAGATCCTTTTGATTTTATGTAAATTAAGTAAATTGCAGCTAAAAAAAGAAAAAAATAAGAATACATATTTTTAATATAAACTGTGAGTTCAAATTGTGTCTTCTGTTTTAAGTGTATTCAATTTATTAAATTATTAATAGAATAATAAATATAAATCACCAATAATTATTAATAATGAAATTATTAGTGATTATAACGTGACAATAGTGTTATATAATAAAAGTAAATTATTGTTATTATTAAACAATAAAATAACAAATAAAATAATTTAAATATACAGAAATTTAAATAATTAATTAATTGAATTAAAGAAAAAGCCTGTGCACATTCTGTTGCCCTCCAGAGTCAAATGCAATACAATNACAGGAAAGAACAGGCTGATTGAATTATCTTTCTTGTATCATGAGCCAAAAACCTGACTATTCTATTGCCCTGCCTCTTTGCACCTTACCTGGTATTTGGTGAGGAAGATTAAATAAGCTGAATTCATTTACAGCTGATTTTACTATTAAAATGCTGGATGCAGTTAATGAGGAGTATCACAAAGTTTTGTTCCATGTAGGAAATAAACACCCACATTTTAAAAAGTAGGATGAAACAGACTTAGCTGAAAAGCTGGTTGAGACTGTTGGGAAGAGAAATACCTGATTTCCTCTGGGAGAAAGGGGAAACTTTGTACTTAGGTGGGTTTTTGAGTGTAGAAATTATGGTATGGCTATTTATTCAAATTCCAGAGACAAAAGTAGTTTGCTTTTAAAGGTGTACATTTTCTCCTTTCTCCATGCTTTAAAAAACTCTTGTGACAATGTCTGTGCAAATTCATTGTACACAGTGGAATGCATTGTGCAGTATTTGCCAAGAATGTATTGTGAAGACTATGTAGAAGAAAATTGTCTTTACAAGGTTTTCCTCTGAGGTTAAGTAAGAATAAATTAATCAGCTAAACTTTGCTAATCCTGGATAAGGAATTAAAAACAAAATTTTGCAAAGGGGACTGATTTAGAGTTTCAGGTCTGTGTATCCTGGAAAACACTGCTGCACAGTAAGATCATCCCAGTAATTACCCTTCATATAAAAACACTTGTAGCAAAAGTGCATTTAGAAGTATTTCATTGTAAGAAACCTTAAATCCATATTTAATCAGGTAATTACTCAGAAATGTGCTTCTTTAAAAATGTGTCATGTTTTATTTCTCTCTCTGTTTAAATGATAATGGTTAGTACCTCGTGTCCACACTGCTGAGCAAGCAGCCTGTTAATTCTCATCTCTGGGCTTCAGGGGTAGCATTGGTGACTCCCCAAAGAAAATACTTTCAGGTTCTTGCAGAGAATGCACTTCTTTTAGTGAACATTGCAATCAGGACAAGCTTGCAGGAGCTCAGAAAAGCCTTTCACAAATGATCTAGCACCTTTTAATTTGCTAGAATTCAGTATTTAATAGTCCTTGGTCTTTATAAGTGTCTTCCTGTCAAAGCTACAGTTTAATGTGATAGAAACGATATCTATTCTGTGAAAGTTGTCAATTCATTTTGCAAAGCTAGTCTCTGCTATTTAAATTTTTTAATGTTCCAAAGGTTCCATATTTTCTTTATGTTACAGATTCCACTGTCTTTAATCACTTCCAACCATGTAGTTCAGTGAGAAGGTCCAGTGAGTGGTTTGTATATTAAGATCCAAAGGTGCTACATATTACTTTGAGCTGTAGATCTGTCGATCCGTAAGACAAAATCTTTTTCAGCTGAGCACTTGAAGACAGCAGGATTCATAAATTGTTTCTGTTAAGAGGAGAGGGTGGTTAAAAACAACAGGAGGCATGAAAAGCAACTAGGTTGTCTCTTCTGAGGCTCCAGGAACCTTAAATGGGAGCTATGAATCTGTAGTCTTCCTTCACTGACCCTGGAAAGACAAAGCGTTATCTACTAGGAAGGACTGGGTGATGGAGCCAACACAACTGGATTAAATTCAGAATTGTGTTGATATCCCTCACATGGTTTGCTTTGAGTGTTAAATATCAAAAAATTTTATCCGACTTCTTAACATTCAACACACAATATGGAATGATACATCAACAGTCATTCTAGTAAATGTAAAACTCAGCAATTAGGTATGCATCTCTTACATGTAATCTTTAACTAATTTATGTCCTTTTTTTAGCTTAACAGTTTAGAAATTAAAGTTTTGACTTTTCGGAATGTGAACTGTGTTTATTTTTTCCCTCAGCATTTCAGCCAGTCATGTGAATGCTGTGTCCATTTTCTGTGTCCCTCTCATTACTTTGCCTGATCTAACTCCGTTGCTGGAAACTCTCCTTCTTTACCATGGAGGTTCTTCAAAAGAAATTCTCAGTTCAGACTTTCTAGAGGCTGTGAATGAGGCCTTTTTAAAGTAAGTAGCAGGGTTGTTATTATGGTTTTGCTTTTTCATTAAAAAAAGTATGCTGAATGTACTGTACACCTGCTTTCTAGTAAAATATTTCCCTTGCAGTTGAGTAGCAGAGCTGAGATTGTGGGCCAAAGCAGAATTTTATATTGCCAAAGAACAAATTTTGGCATAGCAGATTTAAGTATTGACTGGGACATTGTCCCACCTATTCCCTCGAAAACAGGTTAAAACCTTCAATAGATTTTAGGAATTTTGTGGAAATTGTGGTAATTTTTCACAGAAATGTCATTTGCCTGTCATATAAGTGTATTACCATTCCTAACTTGATATTTTGGGAACCATGTTAATTTTTCTATGCATCAGATAGATCCTTATGTTTGACGTTTTCATAATTCTTTTGGTGGAGCTTTTTGTTGTTTTTTTGTTGTGTTTTGTTTTGTTTTGTGTTTTTCTTTTTGTTGGGTTTGCTGGTTTTTGTTTTTTTTCTCTTGTTTTGTTTTTTGGATTTTTGTGGGTTTTTTTGTTTGGTTGGTTTTTTGTTTGTTTGTTTGTTTTTCGTTTTGTGTTTGTTTTGGTGTTTTTTTGTTTGTTTTTTGTCAAATTGGTTCTCCAGATTTTAAATTCTCCTGGTTTTCAGCAGATTAATTTTAATGAGTCTGAGAGGAGCAATGTGTGGAATATAACTTTGCTTGTTTTGCTACCACTAAACCCACTGTTCTGGTAAAATCGGTCTCCAGATGAAAACCATCTGAGTGAAGCTGAACATCAGCAAGGTTGGCTGTGCCAGGAAAGGGAAGATGTAAGGGAAAGCACAGTCCACTTTTGCTTGAGAATTGCTTTATTCAGCTTGGAGCTGAGGTGTGTTATTATAATCAATTTTTTTTTATACTAGAAAATGTCCCTTGTGACCACTTTACATAAATTATCCATTTCTCTCCTTTTTAAATCAGTTTTAGCTGTTTCCTCTGTACTCATCATGATTTCTGAGATGTTCCAATGAAGATTTTTGTAGTGGTCCGTTGAGGGCTCCAGACAAAAATAAATAATGGAAAACCACAATAACTAATCCATACATTTTACTAGAAGCTGAGGAAAAGGAATGAAAAATGCATAGGGAATGAAAAAGGTTTGTAGTGAAAGATGTGCCCCAAAAAGACAGAGATATGTTTCAGTCTTTCCCTTGTCCATCTTTTGTGACTTCAGACTGTACATGTTCCACAAATTTGGAAGGCTTTGAGAGCAAGTTCACAGGTTCTGTATCAATGGCTTGTTCTCCTATCAGTAAGCTGATGGGCAGTCCATCATGACAGACTTCTGACATTTTGTGTTGTGAGTATGGCCATTCTTTGGATGGTCATAAGAGGTGCTTCTGACTGAAATAAATGTCTTTTTTTGAGCTGCTTATCACAGTGAGCAAAAATATCTGATTTCACCTGGATTTTGACTAAGTGACTCTTGACAGAGTCCTCAACAAAAGTGGTTTCCCTGAGAGCAGACAAAGGTTCATGTGTGCTTTACATGACATATTCCTGGACTGTCACTGAAACTCATGTGGTCTGAACATGAATGTGCTTGTACTTTTATTTTTTTCCCCATTCTGACAACTGAATTCTATTTTCCCTGTTTTCATTGTGTTCTGAATATGTCTTGTTGCTGAACATGGGTGAAGCCTCCTCCAGTAAATAGGACACTTGCAGGCCTCCAAAGATCTCAGAATTGTCCCAGTGGGACCATCTGCAAGTTCAGCTGTGGAAGTACAATCATTACAGTTATCTTCCTATATGGTTTTTAAATCTTAGAGTTGCAACACTTCTATGTAAGCATATTAACTTTATCTTCCTGCTGTAATATCTGTATTATCTTCCATGCTACCACAAAAACAAGAAAGTTGGTAGTGGCAAAATTGGCTAATCTCTTGTCATTCCTAATTTACTCTGATCTGCTCATGTGCTTTAATAGTAACACTTAATAAAACAACATCCTCAAACTAAGCATTGCTTGACAATTTTGAAATTCTGGGTACTTTGATATATTTCTTGTCTCCACATGTACACTTTAAGGTCATTACATACTATTGAGTGGAAAAAATGCAGGCTTTTAAATGAAATTCAGAATTCTGAGAGCTGATATTTAAATGAACATATGGCAAAAGAAATACATTGAAAATAGATCCTAAAATGGCATTAGTATTCTTTCTGCCAGTATTTTCTTTTTTATCAGTAGCTTTAGTTTGCATGTACTCTCCAACCTAATTTTTGGTTTTTTAATCTTAACTTGATTTAAGACAAAGGCAAATATTTCTTGTTATTTAAGTATTGTTTGGTTTTAACATTTAATTTGCAACTATCACAACAGCTACGAAAATACTCTAGGATGTTTGTGCTGTGATATCTCTTCTTGGGTGGATAGTTTAATATGTTTTAATTTTTGCTGGTCCACAATGTGCCCTTTTCTTGTAGTGATACACTATACTTCAGCTGGGCAGTACCTGAAGTCTTTAGGTGAGAAGATTACTTGTCTTCTTAACTATTTGTCTTTCAAATGGCTCTGGTCAGTGCTGGAGGGCTGAATACTTACCTACCTCTAAGTAATTTTTTTTTCCTTTTTCTTTTCTTTTTTGGTTGTTTTTCGGTTTTTTCCTTATTTCTCCGCAAAGATAGATAATGCTTTGGTTATAAAGCAGAAATATTATGCAGGACTTTCCTGCTTATCTGTCAGTAGCTGTCTGCAGGAACTATTCCAGGTTTGAGTAAGCACAAAGGTCCAGGGACAGCGCCTTTCTCTAGAGAGGAAGGGAACTCCAGACTTAAACCTTCTGTTCCCACTTAATGGGATCCATCATGAGCAAATTTTTAGTTTTAAACACATGTGGTAAAGTTACATATGTAGATGATGGTGATTTCCTGTCATTTTTTGCTATTATGTTTTGATATCAAAGACACTACTATAAATAAGATTTTCTCGCTCTTGTTTCATGTTGACCTTTGTGCCTTCTTTTGCCCCAATATATATAGAAAAAAAAAGGTACACCTTTTTGCCTTCCTTCCAGTTACTCAGGTAAAACAATATTTTTCTCTCTAAACCAGGAAGAAGATCTCCCTTCCTGAATCAGCTGTCTTCAGCCTCTGGCTTCGTCACTTACCAAGCCTTGAAAAAGCTACCTTGCATCTTTTAGACCAGTTGGTTTCCATTCAGTTGAATTCACTGGAGGAAGTGGCTTGTGTCATAAAGGACTCACTGCTGGTATGTGCAACATGTAGTACATTTGATATTGCTCTTTTATGCTTCAGCACTGACAGTTTTCAAATATGTCAGCATGTAGATATACGTCAGCATAAATGGCCATTATGGGACACATGACTTCTTTATGCAAGCCAAATCTTGAGTCTTACAAACATCACAAGGTTTTTAATTTTTACTCTGAATTGGTAGAAGAGAATATAAGGTTTCATCCAGTGATGAAGAATGGGTAAAGAAACAAGGATCCCACTGGTGAGGGTGCTGAGTACCTTTCTCTGTCTTAAAAAATTATAAACTCTGGCCAGGAAGGACTTGAATTGAAGTTTTTGATTGAAGTTTTTACTTCAATCTCTGTGCCCGTGGAGTTGAGCAGTCTAAACAATTGAAATCCCTTGTTATGGGCTACTTAGTTACTTGGTTTTGTTTTCAAAACTGAACAAAATTCTTAATGGAAATCATTTGCTGAACTGTAATTAAAACTTGTTTTCAAATGCTGGGTTATGCAGAGCGCCAAAAATCTTCCCTAAGAGAAGACCTGGCACAGTACTTTTTTCAAAATAATGAGCTAGTTTGCAACACTAAATGTAAATTTAGTTGTTAATTGTTAATTACAGTGTGAAATAGCATGTCTGCTGTTATATGCAAATTATATGTTTCCTAAAATGACAGAACTAAAGAATGGCATATGATATCTTATTTTCAGCCTATGAAACTGCTTACAGAGTATGTATTCTAGTCAGGAAAAAAATGCTACCTTTAAATAGTCTACCTTTTTAATAGAATCTGCAAATCTCTTATTTTAGGGATCGATCATGATACTTGTGAATCTCATAAATGCATGGCATCAACAGTTCTATATATGTCATCTGGAGATTTAGGTATTGCAACAGACAAGGCTATATACAGCGTCTATGTCTAATTTTTCTATATGTCATGCACTGTGAGTTGTATATAGTATATGGTACTACATCATGTACCAACTGAGGGAAAAAAAGGTATCTAAATCTAATTTATGAATATATAAAAAGAAGACAAATATTTCTTTCAAGTGTTGTTTTTTGGTATTTGTTAAAAAAGTTAATACTTGTCTATGCATCCTGATCTCTGAAAAGAATGGAACATTACCGTGCCAGCACATTTAGGTTGCCTTTATTTGCCTCTGCTCCAAAAACTTTCAAAGTAAGTTATGCACAGAGTAGCAAGACCAGTGCAGCAGCTTTGAAAGCTGGTTTAGAGAGGACATCCTGTGGACAAAGAATGGAATGAATGGAGCCATAAGGAAGAGAGAGTTGGCAGGTGGATATTGATGATTGATAGGCATTGATAAGAGGGAGGGTGAATAAATGGGAGATGTCATAACAAAAACAACAGGATGAGAAGCTTCAGAGAGGCGGTATAGAAGGCAAATAATGTAATCCAGAAATTGTGTTCTAAATGCATAATATTTTGTACAACATGTACATGGTACTATAAAGATACTTGTGTCACATTAAATCAGTCAGTACTTTGAATCCAACAGTATAATTAATCTAGCCTGCCTAAAAGATATTTAAATATTTATTTAGGAATTTAGATGTGCATTTTTTGGCAGTTGGATTACAGTATTTGTAGGAAGTAAGCTCTGTTTATGTTATGGATGTGGTAATAGAGGAATCATGAGACAAAACTAGATTTCTACTTTTCTGTTTGGAAGAAAACCTTTAGAGGACAAATAGCCAGAAATATGTTCGTGACTTGATTATAGTACATTATAAGGAAATTCAAATAAGCTCTTTCATAATTGAATTATCAGAGTAATTTATCTAAATCAAGTATCTTGATACAGTAATCAGACGGTACATAAACCTCATAGAGATCTAAGGTACCCAGATAGTTGCAAACCACTGTATTTCTGTTATGAAAGAAACTTGATATATACTACTGATACATTTTGATTCCAGGAGTAATTGTTGTGTGATGGTTCACTAACTTGTGTTTATATTGTATGCTGTTATGTTTGTGAGTTTGTGGCTAAATTGAAATTAATATTGGGAATTCTGTAGTTACTCAGAAGTAATAAAAACAAGTGAAGGAGCCATTGCAGATGGTCTCTTAGCTTCTTTGGAATTGGGTGGGTGAGTGGATGTCTTCCTTTCTGAAATAGCTTTAAGGTTTCTATGAGTAACAACTCAACTTGCTATAAACACACATACTAGTATTTTATGCTTTACCAGTAATAGATGTATGTACACAGATTTTTAAAGTCCATGTATATGTAAAAGGAGGTGTAAATGAATCGGTGTAATTTATAGTTTGTGTTTGGTTCTGACATAGCTTTCCAAAGTAGTTTTGTTTCAAAGTTATGTTGCAAGAGAAGTGCAGTAGGCTGAGAGGGCTTAAAACTTGGCTTCTTCTATATAAACCATCTGTTCTTGTTGCATTTTGCTTTTCCACCTTTAGAAGCATAGAATCATTAAGGTAGATCCAAGATCATCGTGTCCAATGTTTGACTGAACACCATCATGTCAAATAAATCTTAGCTCTAAGTGCCACATCCAGTTGTTTCTTGAATGCTCCTTGGGATGGTGACTCCAACACCTCTCTGGGCAGCCTGTTCCAATGATTAACCACCCTTTCAGTAACAAAATTCATCCTGATGTACACACAGCTTGAGACTTGTGTCCTCTTGTCCTGTCACTGATTGCCTGGGAGAAGAGGCCAGCCTCCACCTGGCTGCACCCTCCTTTCAGGTATTTGTAGAGGGAAATAAGGTCTTCCTGAGCCTCCTTTCCTCCAGTCTAAACACCCCCAGCTTCCTTAGCTGCTCCTCACAAAATTTGTGCTCCAGACCCTTCACCAGCTCTGTTTCCCCTCTGTGGACATGCTCCAGCACCTCAGTGTCCTTGCTGTGAGGTGCTTTGCTGAAGTCCAGGTAGACAACGTCCACAGCCTTTCCCTCATCCACTGGGCAGGTCACCTGGTCAAGCAGCCTTTCCCAAACCCCTGCTGCCTGATTATGATCCCCTGGTTGTCCTGTATGTGCTGTGTGATGGCAGTCAAGATGATCAGATGATCTGTTCCATAACCTTCCCTAGCACCAGGGTCAGGCTGGCAGGCCTGTAGCTCCCTGGATCCTCCCTTCCACCATTCTTGTAGGTGGGTGTCACACTGGCCAACCTCCAGACATCTGAGAGCTCTGTTAGCCAGGACTGATGGTAGATGATGGAGAGCAGCTCAGTGAGCATTTCTGCCACCTCCTTCTGTACCCTTGGGTGGATCCTGCCTGACCCGCAGGTTTGTGATTGTCTGAGTGGCACAGCAGGCCATGAACAACTTGCTCCTGGATTGCAGGGGACCTGTTCTGCTCCCCGTCCCTGCCTACCAGCTCGGGGGGCTGGCTGCCCTGATGGTAACTGGTCTTACTGGCAAAGACTGAGGAAAAGAAAGCATTAAATACCTCAACCTTTTCCTCATCCTTGGTGACTCTGTTCCTCCCAGTATCCAATAAAGCATGGAGATTTTCACTGGCCCTCCTTTCATTGTTCATGTATTTTTAGAAACACTTTTTATTATCTTTTACAGCAGTGGCCAGATTGAGTTCTAGTTGAGGTTTTGGCTTTCTAGTTTTCTCTCTACATGACCTAGTGACATCCTGAGTTGCCTGCCTCTTCTGGCCAAAGGTCATAAGCTCTCCCTTTGTTCCCTGAGTTCCTGTGAAATCTCCCTGCTCAGCCAGGGCAGTTGTTTTCCCAGCCATCTTGTCTGTTGGCACATGGCACATGGAGATGGCCTGCTCCTGTGCCTTTAAAATTTACTTCTTAAAGCATGTCCAGCCTTTCTGAACCCCTTTGTTTTCAAGGACTGTTGCCTGANCTTTCTAGTTTTCTCTCTACATGACCTAGTGACATCCTGAGTTGCCTGCCTCTTCTGGCCAAAGGTCATAAGCTCTCCCTTTGTTCCCTGAGTTCCTGTGAAATCTCCCTGCTCAGCCAGGGCAGTTGTTTTCCCAGCCATCTTGTCTGTTGGCACATGGCACATGGAGATGGCCTGCTCCTGTGCCTTTAAAATTTACTTCTTAAAGCATGTCCAGCCTTTCTGAACCCCTTTGTTTTCAAGGACTGTTGCCTGAGGGGCTCTCTGAACCAGTGTCCTGAGCAGACCAAAGTTTGCCCTCTGGGGGTCCAAGGCAGAAGTTCCGTTGATTCCTTTCCTTATTTCACCAAGAATAGAGAAACTCTGTCATTCCGTGGTCACTGTGCCCATGATGGCCCACAACCAACACATCTCCCACAGCTCTTCTCTGTTTGTAACCAGCAGATCTGGCAGGGCACTGTCCTGGTGGGCTCCCTTACCAGCTGTGTCGGGGAGTTCCCTTCCACACACTCCAGGAAACTCCTAGGCTGCCTCCTCTCCACTGTGTTGGGTTTCCAGCAGACATTTGGCAAGTTAAAGTCTCCCACAAGAACAAGGGCTAGTGATCATGAAGCACCCACTGATAGAATAGCTCCCCTGCCTCCTCACCCTGGCTGGGTGTCTGTAACAAACTCCCAGCAGGATCTCTGCCTTGTTGGCCATCCCTGTGATTGTCACCACAGGCACTCAGCCTTATCCCCACTGTCCCTGAGCTCTGTGCAGATGAAACCCTCCCCAATGCACAGAGGCAATGAAACAGGCATTAATGAGGAAGAAAAGAGGAAAGATAGAGAAAATTATTCAGTGTTGATGGATTCAGGAGCTTTTAAAATGTCTGTAAAAATATATTCGTGCTTTCAAAATAAGTGTATTCTTGAAATAAAAACACATTTGTCACTTCATATAAGAAAAAAGTAAGTGGCACTTACTGTTTTAAACTGGTAAATATAAAATTCAGAAATACAAATATACAATTGGAAATACAGGCAACATTTTTAATACAGCATTGTAGTAGTTTCTTAAAGCTGGATGTACTTAACTTCTAGAAATGTTGTGTCAAATTAATTACATGTGAACTGTAAAGTCAAGAGTTACCACCTCAAATCTGTGTGACCTTGGGCATGTTTACTTCCCTATGTTTATTCTTACTTTTGGTTGTTCCAGAGCATTCTATGATGTGAATAAGAGGCAGATTATTCTGTTTCTCTTTGTCTCATTTACTTGCTTACTGTAGATACAGATACATTTTTCTTGTTTTTTATTCAGTTCTGGCTTTGTGTTATAAATAAATTGTTTCGGATTCTGCTTTCTAATGACAGATATAAAAGTAGTATGGTTCTTTAAAACTGGTGTCTGTAAAACTCTATGTTAAAAGTATATTTTTTCTATTATAATACCATGCATACAGCTCCAATTTTCTGTGTTTGAATCATTTTGTTTAGTGTGTATTGTGCTGTCTGTATTGTGCATGTTTTAAAAGTGATTGAATAAGCTCCTTATAGATAGGGTTTGATTTCTGTGAAAAGCATTGAATAGTTGCAGACAAGAATATTAAAATGCAAAATGCCTTTTTATTTTGAAAATATAAGGAGATAATGTCAAGAAGAAAACTCTGTGAAAATCGTACTTGAAAATGGTAATCCTTCCCAAATTCCAGAATTGCTGCTGGGAGTAGCAGAATTTTTCTGCCTGCTCTTGTCCTGCCACACAATAGGCATCTTCAAATTATCTGGCAGACTTTTGCATTATCATAGCATTCTTGCTCTTGCAAATTAATTCCACGCAGTCCATTGATTAAAATCCTGTGAAATTAGATAACAGAGGTATTTGGGGTTAGTTTTGTTTTGTTTTTTCCCTTTTGCCTACCAGTGATGAAATTTGTATTGGTTTCAGTAGTTTAGATTGAATCCTGGGGTCTATGAACTATGATTTCTTGTAGTCAGTACTGTTAGATTGCTACCATCTGGCAGGAAGACGTGGAGAGCTTTTCATTGTTGTGTGCAGCATATTTATTTTGGACTTATTCAAAAGAACTAGGATTTGATGTTGATATGTGAACCAGTGTGTTGGTGGACCCTCTCTGGTTTGTATCCAGCCTGTCTTAATGAAGTGTGTTGGTACATCATCAAAGGTAGGTAGGTTGTCTGAAAGAATGGTTGGGTTTGGCAGGCAGCTCTGGCGATCTAGTCCAATCCTTCCTTAAGAAAAAAAGAAAAAAAAAGCAGAAAAAACCAAGACAACAACACCCTCACCACACCAAAAAGAATCTCACCAAACCAAACCAAACCAAACCAAACCAAACCAAACCAAACCAAACCAAAGAACCCCCAAAAAAGCAAAGCATCAAAACCCAAGGAGAGGAGTGTGCCTCCTGCTTGCGTCGTCCCTGTGGTTTTAACCCTCCCTCGGCAGCGGTGGGGTTCGGGGGCAGCTGCCGGCTGTGCCTGCTCTGCAGCAGGAGGTGGCGCGCATTCAACAGCGCAGCTTGGCTGCAGCCACGGGGCAGACAAAATTGGGCAAAACAAGAAAATTAGGTGCTGCCTCCTATTTCCAGGATGGTGGAGACAGCTGGGGGAGACGAGGAGCTTTTCTGGACACTTTTTAGTAAGCGTTGTTTGTTTTCCAATATTCTCCTGTAGGGATCATATTAACCAAAGTACTCATTCCCCCTCTGTACAATTAAAAGGATATTGCTTTGTTATTGTTATTACTATTATTATAATCATTGTTATAGCTTATTTTTATAAATATAATGTACATATACTATTATAATATCAATTTTTCCTTGGTACTTTTTAGCTTGAAACAAATACATACAAGTTTTCAGTAGTACATTATGCACTTTAAGTTATATTAATAAATGCCATTTTATAAACGCTATGCTTCCTAAAGTTTATAGAATGTGTTTTATTAAACATGTTTTACTCTAGGCTGTTCAAGAGCTATATTTTTAGCAAATCTTCAGGTTCTAACTTCAAAAACACTAAGTGAGGATTTGCTTTTTAACTTAAGCTTTAACTTAGTACTTTGGGGAATATGTAAGTGTCTTTTTATTTTAGGTCTTCTGTAAAAGCGTAAGAATATGGAATTAGAAAGCAGTGTGTTTTCTGGTGCATGTTTAAGGTAAAAACTTTCTCAAAACAGTCTTTTGTGTGGTAGGATGGTAAAAGGCTTCACTGGTTTAAAAAACCAAGCATTTTGATTCACTGAGATATTTAGCTTGTACTAGCAACTTGAAAGTTCAAAAAAAAGAAAATTATACTGTGAAAAAACATCTTGGACCAAAATGCATGCAAAACTATTAAGAGCAAAGGCAATAAAATCAATTTAATTTCTGGAATTTAATTTTGAAGATGTAGCAAGAGTCTCAAAGCACATCCAGAAAGGATTGTCTACAAAGAGGAAAGAAAAGCTTTTTGAAAATCTACTCCCTCTGTTTTGCCTCTAGCACTTGCATGCAACAACCTGTTCTTTCTGTCTGCCACCTTCAGTACTTGTAGTGATTGCTGTCATAAACAGCTTGGGATCTCAGGTGTTTGCATTTGTCAGCTGTTGAGCATGCATGGTCTCTCTGTGGAGGATCCTGAGAATTGTAATCCTGAGAAAATCTGAGGGTTTATTAAGAGTTGATCTGAGAGTTACAGTTTAATAATGACTATGTAAGAGCATCCATGAGTTAAGCTGTAAATTATGCAGTGGCAGTTGTGTGAGTTGTTTCTTATTAATATCTAATTTTTCTTTTATTTGTTTATCAACAGCCACAAGCAGCAAGCCATCCTGCCATTTTCAGAATTGTAAATGAAATTTTCAAGTAAGTTTTGAAATTATAGTGAGAAGAGTTTTAAATGACACATTAAACATTGAGATTTTCTTTACAAGAAAAAGCAATATTATAATCTGCAGCATATTATAATTTCAGGATATCTTTTTCTTTACCTCTATGCTTTAGAGTCCCCCTCTATGTAGTACACTGCAAATAATGAAAAATGTTACTAATCTTAGGAATAATACTTTAAATAAAAGTTACATTATAATAATCATTGGTGCAGTTGACTGCATTGTATTATAGCCTTAAAAATTTGTAATTTATTTTGTACTTCAGTAGACATTTGTGGTTGAAATACAATTTTGAGGTGAAAATTATAAATGCTGAAATGGCTTGGCCTATGCCAGCATGAAGGTGGAATTTAGCAAAAACATTTGCACTTACCAGTGTAGCCTTTTCTTACGTTTTGTTAATGGTTTTCAGGATTTATGTTAGATATGCTCTTAATGGCATTAAACTATGGATCTGCCTCTTCATAATGAGTTTGGTTTTGAGTGCATTAAAATTATTTTAAAGCAGCATATATTGGTTACTGTATGGGGGCTTCCAATCCTTGTACTCAGTTTTCAGTGGCTTTTTCTCTTAGCTTCATATACTTCATACTTACTACTTTTCAGTAGGTCTACTGTCAGGGTTGTCAATATGAACAGTTATGATACAACAGTAATGCATTTAGTGCCTGACATCCTTTGCACATCCAGTGTTTCCCTTCTTAGGAAAACAGGGCTCCCAGGTACACTTATTTGGGGGCATTGGTGTGTCTGTGTGCATGTTTAGGTTCATGTAGGCACTAACAGAAGAGTCTTTGCTGTAGAAACTGTAGGCCACTGTATTGTGAGAGCAGGGCCTCTTGGCAGCTACTGCTCTGGCAGTCCTTTGTCCTGGATCTGCACACAGATAGCATTTTCTGAACAGTTGAGACTAATCACTTTCCCAAAGCAAGAAGTCCTTAAAAATTGATATGTCTTCAGCAGACGTGTACTGTTGTTCTAGGCTGGAGGTTGTATATTGTGATGGTACAGGGAGACAAAATTTGTTCAAGCTTCTTGTCTTATTTAAGGTCATGGTATATAAAATATTTTCTAAAAATAACATGTGAGTTCATTACTCTTTTGCATCCTTTCCCTTTGGTAGACAGGAGAAATGGATAAAATGATATTTGCTAATGCAAGACTTTGTCCAACACGGTACTTCCTAGTAAACCTTTGCACTTCTATTAATGTTCCAAATCGTCTTAAGAAATGTTTTCCTGTTTCTAAGCCTACATTTCTGCCCCCTTTTTTTTAAACTTTGAATTTTTTCTACTTACTGTGCTTGTCCCTCTACATTGTTGGTATTAAAATCTTGGTGTGTTTTAAGAATACTGTGTCTCAGGTCCTCTTGATATTTACATAAAGCGATATATGTTAGCTGGCTTTTGCAGGCCAGTTGGTTTATGCAGCCTTGTGTTTATTTTTGTTGTATTCGTCTAACACCTTTCCAACTATTATCAAGTGGTGTGCAGTCGCTGAGATACTATTCCAGACTTAATCATGCATGAGATTTTAGAGAACTGCTGATAAGGAAATTGTACTTCTTTGCTTGGGAACTGCATTAGGTTTCTGTGGCTGGCACAAAGCTTTTATTTTTGGGGTTAGTGCTCATTAGAAGTATGGATCTAAACATTACAACTCTTTCTGTAATAACTTCTCCTGCTATTTGCATGCATATTGAGGTTAATTGTGCTAAATTGTTTTATCACAATTATATTACTTCCTGCTTTTATTTCTCAATGTTTTCTTGCTATATGTAGCTATAAAGAAGTCCATACACCTAGATTGTCTTGAGTTTCCATGTACTATTTTTTCTTTTTATATCAGTGGTTATATTTGCCTGTAGTTTTGTGACATTTCGGTTACAGTAATGTGTCAGCTCTTCATATCTTATGGAAGGAACAAAACAATTCTCTAATGCTTGTATCTCACTGGCAACATGCTTTTTTCTCCTTACTACTTACTTCCTATATGTCTTTCAAATAAGAGAACGAAAATTGCTGCCATATGTTTTCCTGCTGCATTGCTGAAGGTTATTTTGCACTATGGAAGGCCAGTTGAAGCATTCACCTTTGTAAACCTCTAGAGTGGCCTATGGGATGCAACCCTGCAAAACTCTAAAGTGGGCTTACCTTAGTTATGCAAATGGTTGCTCTGAATGCAATAAACTGATCAGTTGCCAAATCTGGCTAATGAAGTTGTGCTAGTCTTTTTAATTGTATACTTGTTTCCCCCTATTGGTAGGATAAATTCTATGGCTGCTGTATGTTGTACCTATTTACTAAGTCTAGTTTATTTGTAGGAGTTGTATATGTGACTTGGTTTTGGTTTTTTTAATTAAAAAGAAAGTCTAAAAAGCCTGCAAAGTTAGTATTTCTGTTAGTGGTGTAACGAGCTCAGACACAGTTTGAATCTACAGCATACAAAGAATATACCTTTTTCTTTTGTTTCGTGATGGGCAGACTAATTATCTGATCTGTCATATCTAACTTTTCCAATCTTAGGAATGCACTCATAGGAACTGATGGAATTTCAGAAGTTATGACAGTAATACAGGTGTTTACCTGTCTCTTCCTTCAGGCGCGTCAGAATGAAACCAAACAGGTTAGTCAAGATCTCTTTCTTAGTGGGTTTTTTTCAGTGAGAAAATGCAAAAATTTTCAGCAAGAAAAAAACCCAATTCTAGTCTAAACAGAAGTGATAGAATATAATGAGGTAAATAATAGCACCCCTCTATAGCTGCATAGATATGCCAAAGTTCAGTTCAAACATTTTCACCTGTGCATAAAATTATAGTGTGAAACCAGTCTGTTGTAAGGGCAGTCTACCTAACTTAACCCTCGAGTATGTCTGCCTAAAGTGATTTTCACAAACTCAGTTCCCCTGACACTGAGTTCCTGCCTGTAGAGTGAACATGAGCATGAACATGCATCTTTAATAAAAAGGATGAAAAATGTAAGATGCATTTTTGTTTTGCAGTAGCAGGGTCTCTGGTAATAAATGAAGCAGAGATAACAACCCTATTCCCAGTCCCCATAATAACTATAAGTAGGATATTGAATAGTCATATTTATCTGTTCAGAAGGTAAAAGACACAGAATATGTACTGGTTTCAGTTTCTGGTCTTCAACAGTGGCCTCTCAGAAAGTTTTCTTGGTCAAAATTTTCAGATTCCACAGCTTAGTCTCTCTTCCACACAGATATTGATACAGGTCATACTGAACTGAATTAAGTGGAATTACTTTTGTATGTGTTAATTTAAACAAGAGCAAGATCTTATCTTAAAATTTCAAAATACATATTTGAAAGAATCTTGTCTTGCTTACAGGTTGCAAACGTGATTTCAGATTCGCAAATCACATGTCATTTCACATCCTGACTGTCTTGTTTGGTTTTTGAAATCAAATTCATACAATGCAAGTTTGGAAAGTATCCTGTCATTTAAAAGCTTTCACTTTAGACTTAAGAAAATTTCCAGTTCCTTTGATTTCTTGCATCTTTTGAGTGAGATGGTAGTTAAGAGAATGCTGGGATTTCTTTAAACTTGTGGCGTACTGGCCTTTAATTAGCAGTGTAATTGAATCTGTCTTCTAGCTTCAGGCAGCTGTCTTGCTTAATACGTAAATGCTATGCATGATAATCTCGTGCCACCTTGACTGCATGGCAAGAGCACATGGTGTAGCCTCAGGTGAGGATCAGTGGGTGAGAAGGAAAGGTAAGGATTCCACACCCATCAGACACCCAAGAGCTAATCCTGCTGTGCAGGTGATGCATTTTCTCCAAGGTGAAAATCCTTCACCTGCTGGCATTGCAACATGGACTATTGCCCATTTTTCTGAAGTGGTTTTAAATACTGAGTTTCCTCTATTTAAGTTGTATACTGTTTAAGCCGTGGAGTTCTAATTAAGGTGTTATCTTCAGTATTAGAGTTTAAAATCCATTGTCTCCTAGTTTATGAATCAACTGTAGTGTTAGCTAACAGTTTGCTTGCAAAAAGGCAGGTACAGATTGCTTCCTAAACTTTAAGTCAGTCAGATCTCTCTTTTTTTTTTTTGTGATACCATCGTTATATATATATGTGTGTGTGTGTGTGTGTGTGTGTGTGTATATATGTATGTATGTATGTTTGTATGTATATATAAGCTACCTGTCTTTGTGGTATCTGATTGTCTTGACAGGACATAATTAGCATTTAAGAGAAGAATGGCAAAAACATTTATGTTTTTTTATGAAGAAGTGGGTTCTGCCTGGTCACTGAGACTTTTGGAATTTATAGACAGTAAATTGAAAAAACATTAGGCAAACTTGGATCCATAAAATTTGCAAAAGAACTGACTCATGTCTGGCAGTTCACAGGTTTGGATGATAGGAGGAGAGTGATTCTCTATTGCAGTGTGGCAGGTGTCAGAAATAGCTGTCTTTTCTAATAGCTTTGTAGACCACTTAGAGAGAACAAGGTTTGGCAGAAGAAAGGCTGAAGAGTGTGAAAAAACAGTGCTACTGGGTTTAGGATAATCTTTTTTCTTCCATGTTTTTGGAGACTTAAAACAGTATAAATGGAACATGGGGTTTAAACCTGCTTAGGAAAAAGTCTCATTTTTTGAAGAAGAAATTGAAGAATGGGTATATTGAGATCACCATTGCAATATGTTTTGTGCTAGCAGATTTTCTTCAAGTTTGTGGTGATAATGAATGCTGACCTGAGGATATTTGGGTCATGTTGCTTGTACATTTATGAAGTTCATGTTTGTATTTGCTTGGAATTATAATTTCCTTGTTAATTATTTTCCCTCCGTAATTTCAGAATTATCACTGGTTTTCACATGGAAATTTTGTTTTAAATAGCTGGATGAATATATAAAGCCAGTGTTCAATGTTTATTTCCTGTTATACATCATGGCAATTATTATAACAAGCCACATCCAAACTTGTTCTGTCTCATTGTATGTTGTTTTGCATTTTGTGATGGCATATGTAAGGAAAGAACTGACATTGTGTTTATATGACAGTTGTGTTTATATGACAACCTTTTTTGCTTTGCCTAGACAGTGTGCTGAAAATTGTTTTCACTTACTTCACAATCCTGTTTTCATCTGTAGCGTGTTCTGTGGGTTGTCTTAGCTTCTACTAACTGTATCAATGGGCTGTTTTTTCATGGGAATTTTTTGTGCAAGTTAATTGGTTACATGTATATTTTACTGTAGGGATTATTATTTTTCCAATTAGCCTAATGCCTCTTGACAAGTAGACTTTTAGAGTTTTACTATACCAGTGATACATAGACTGTCAAAGAGAGTTTATGTATCCATGTGCTGAAATTTAAAGTAGCTGTTGTTGCCAGAACAAAAAAAAAGTAGCTGAGAGATAATGTGTCATTATGTTTGTTTATAAGATGCATGTATATAGATCCCAAAAGAAATTAGTTATTTAATACAGTCTTCATTGGATTTACAGCTCTATCACATTTTATAGAGCTCATATTCCCAGTCTGTGTTTCAACAGATGATCTGTTAGCTAAATGCCCTCTTACTCCTAAAAAAAGAAGACAGGAGAGTTTTAAGGTCAATGGCATGGAGATTCAGAGATGTAAATGAGAGAATCATAGAGTGCTTGAGATTGGAAGGGACCCCTGGACATCATCTTGTCCAACTTTCCAGCTCAAAAGCAGAGCTACTTAGAGCCAGTTGCCTAGGACTATGTCCAGATGGGACTCTACAACTTTTCTGGGCAAACTGGTGGTGTTTGGTCCCCTCGCGGTAAGATGAAAATAAAAAAATTACAGAAGTGTTTTCTGATATACAGACAGAACCTCCTGTGTTTGAGTTTGTGCCATTACCTCTGGTCTTGTCACTGGGTGCCACTGTAAAAATGCTGGTTCTTTTGTCTTTGCACCCTCCCTTTAGGTGTTTATATACATTGATAAGATCCCCCTTGAGTCTTCTCTCTTCTCCAGGCTTTCTCAACCTCTCCTCATAGGAGAAATGCTCTAGTCCTTCAATGATCCTTATGGCCCTTTGTTTAACCAGGCATTAGCTGGACATATTTCATGTTAGGCTGCTGGAATGGCTGCTTACAGTGCTGGCAGGAGGAGAAGGAGCACCTCCCTGGCCCTGCTGGCAGTCCTTTTCCTAATGCAGCTCAAGATGGCATTCACTGCTCTGTTGCAGGACACACTGCTGATTCACATACACCTTGGTGTCCATTGGCTCCCCAGGACCTTCTCTGCAAACTGCTCTCTAGCAGGGTGGCTGCCAGCATGCACTGGTGCCTGGGATTATTCCTCCCTAAGTGCAGGATTTTGTACTTTCTCGTTGTTGACATTTATTTGGGTTCTGTCAGCCCGTTTCTCCAGCCTGTCAAAGGTCCCTCTGGATGGCAGCACAAGTCTTTCGTGTATCAGCCATTCCTCCCAGTTTTATGTCATCACCAAACTTGCCAAGGGAACTCGCTGCTTCTTCATCCAGATCATTAATGAAGATGTTAAAATAGGACTGGGCCCAGTACTGACCCTGCTGTACACTGGTAGTTAGTTGCTGGACTCCAGCTAGATTTTGTGCTGGTGATCACCACCATATGGGCTTTCTGTCTGTCTCAAAGGGACTTGGTGTTGCACTTGCACATACATGCCACATGTTAGATGTCCCTGTTGTACCTGTTGGCAGAACAAAGAAAGTAAAGGTATGCACCTGCTAGTCTCATTTACACAAGCAGCATTCACAAACTGCATGTACTCAGATAATCAGAGGGCAAGTCTGTTATCTGTGACTGCCCTTCCTGGTGCTGAATCAGATCCTAAGAATTTTAGGTTTCCATTTTTGTACAGATAGCAATAATTTGCACCACACCCTCACATTCTGTAGATGTTATTAGTTCTTAGTTTAATGTGATCTGTGAACCTGTTTACACTGGAAAATGAAATTAAACTAGTGTCTCTTTTAAGCTCTGCATATCAAGAGTGAAAACATAAGTGATTACAGGGAAAAAGACTAAGACTACTAAGATGTCGTTTTCTTCATGCTCTGCATCTTTTTTGATGCATGTACTTTTAAAATTTATAAATAATTACTTTTCGTAAGCAAGCATTTCCTAAATATCCATTTCTTTATGCAAAATCCTAAAATTAAGTATAGAGTTAATTTTTTTTATTCTCGTTCTTCAGTCTGTATTGTTAATTACTACCTTAGATGAGATTGTTCACTGTGGGTTTGTTTTGAAACCTGACCAGAAACGTCTTAAAATAATGACTTTGTATCTTAGCATAAATTTCCACTGAAGGCGTACTTCCCGTACCATCACCAGCCTCTTGTAAGAGGTTTAGTCAGACGTCCTTTTGGTAAGTATTTTCATTAAATACTTGCAGCATTACCAATCTGCATGGTCTGTATATGTCTTAAAATAAATTTAAAAGGGATAGAGGTAAACTTTCGCCATTTCCTAAATAGTCTGTGTTTGACTTAGCAATTTTAATAATATTCTTTTAATGTATTTTTCTGCAGGAACATCTAATTCCTATGTAATAATACTACAGCTGTAACTTTAAAGAAAACAAAACCAGAAGTGAACAACAAAGAAAAAGTGCATAATTGTGCTGGAATGAAGCCATGTTACAGATACTGTAAAAATACTTCATTGTCTTAAGTTATAATACCAATAACATTATGGAAAAACTCATATGATTTTCACAAGAAATAGACTTTCAGTTTCTCTCTGAGGCTTCAATTCTGATATTTTAGATTGCAAACCTAATTTTTTTTCAGCTTGCCTATTCATATAGATCAAGAAACCATTGTTCAGTGTGGTATACCTTTTTATGAACAATAATTAAAACTCAGTATAAGAGCCTCTGAGAATGCTACTCCACTGATTATATATTAATATTGAGGTAGCATTTACACAAAGGAGCATCAGCCTCATTTCAGTATTCCTAGCTGTACTTCCTCACATGGCTTTATCAATGAATTGTTCTATGAAACACAGTAATAGGCATTGTTGAAAACGGGGAAAATTTAAAATGAAATTTTAAATACTTTGTTATAACTTAATCAAGTTGGAGAAATCCTACAGCTAGCTTAATGTTTCACTGTTATATTCTAGTTGGACACACAATGATTTTAAGAGTTTTGTTTTCATCCTCCATCCTCAGAATTCCCAACTACATATTGGTCTCAACACCTGAAACACATTTCGGACATGCTCATAGCATTAGTAGAAGATAAAAATGTTAGGTAAGCAGTATAAGATCTCCTAACTTTTTGTCCTTTGCATGCTAGTTTCCAAAAGGTCATGTCATTTGAAGTCTTTCTTATTATTGTCTAAATAGGGCTTTGTTTTTAAGAATAGGACTTAGATCACTTACTGAACCTGAGCTTTATAGCAGCTATTAAACTCTTGTCATTCCTTTCAACAAATACCTGGCTGCATAATGGAAATGCTTACTTGTCTATTATCCCGTTTCTCCCTCAAAACTTTAACCCTGTTTTATAAAGGAGCTAGGCTTTCTGCAGGCTTTTGCAAACATCCAAACTGCAAACTTCTTTGTTGTTTTTATAAATATATGTCTGCCAGACTGCAGTATCATTTTTGTTACATTACTCTGAGCTGTCACTCCATGTTTCTGACCTGTTGCCCTTGGGGTTTGTTTGTCTACATGAATTATACTTTGGTAAGGGATGTTCTGGGACTATATGCAAAGAATAAAAGAATATTGTACATCTGTATCTGCTGATGCCCTGTACTTGTTTCTTATCAGGAGTGTAATGAGACCTAACTCAGATAGAGCTTGGATACAAGTTTGCTTAGGTCTGCTCTGAGAGTGAGGTCTGCTCTGTCCAAAGAATGTTAAACAGCTTTTAAATTCAAAGAAACCAAATTAATTTTGATTTTAAACTTGAAATATATAAAAAGAAACATAAACCACTGAGACCAGCCAGATTAGCAAAACAAGATCATAGAATCACATGATCAGCTAGATTGGAAAAAACCTTTGAGATCATCAAGTCTAACCTATGACCAAACACCACCTTGTCAACACCAAGTGCTGCATCCAGTCTTTTTTAATCATCTCCTGGGGCAGTGACTTCACCACCTCCCTGGGCAGTCCATTCCAATGCCATCACTCTTTCTGTGAAGAAATTCTTCCTAATGTCCAGCCTAAACCCCCCCTGGTGCAGCTTAAGACCATGTCCTCTTGTCCTGTCACTGGTGCCTGTGAGAAGAGACCGACCCTTACTTGGCTGCACCCTCCTTTCAGCTGCAGAGAGCAGTAAGGTCTCCCCTGAGCCTCCTTTTCTCCAAGCTAAACACCCCCAGCTCCCTCAGCTGCTCCTCACAGGACTTGTTCTCCAGATCTTTCATCAGCCTTGTTGCCCTGCTGTGGGCATACTCCGGCACCTCCGTGTCCTTCTTGCAGTGAGGGGCCCAGAACTGAACACAGGATTTGAGATGTGGCCTCACTGGTGCCATGTACAGGGGGGCACTCACCGCCCTCATTCTGCTGGTCACACTGTTGTTGATAACAGGCCAGGATGACATTGGCCATTGGCCTTCTTGGCCATCTGGGCTTGCTACGGGCTCACGTTCAGCTGCTGTCAGTCAGTACCCCCAGGTCCCTTTCTGTCTGGCTGCTGTCTGGCCACTCTGTTCCAGTTTTCCCCTTGTGTACGGGAACAAAGATACTTGCAACCATGCTTGGTTTCAGTTAACTCATGGGGGCTTTTTTTTTGTTGCTGAGTGGCAGAAAAAAGCTTTTTGTTGTTCCCTCTGAGGCCAGGCTGTCTGCTGGTAGCTTCTCACTTTCTGTATGAGCTGCAGTTCAGTGCTGTGTCTCGTCAGTTCATCCCTGACGTATGTCAAACCTTTCTGTCCTTGAAGCGTGACCCATAGCTGACCCTGACTTCTTAAGGAAACACATAACTCAAGCTTAGAACAAGTAAATAAATATCACCCATCATAATGTGTTGCCAATAATATAACCAGATCTGTACTCCTTTTGTTGCCCAGCCCTTTCTGGGCTTATATATAGTCTTTTTCCCCCTTTGTTTTGACAGTACACTAGTTTGAATAGTATTGTACTTGCCAGAATATGCTCTTACTTCCTTTAGAACTCATGCAACAATTATGTTTTCTACCAAACCCCTCTCAGTTACAAAGAAAATGGATCTAATATGTTTTAAATACTAATATCCATGATGAACCCCTGTTCAGTTTTCTTTTACTGCTTTATTCCTGATTCTATGTCCTTTCTACTTAATAAGGTTTACAGAGGAGAAAAAATACTGTTATACAGCATATCCTGTTGCTTCTTATATCCAGTGCTCTCTTTTTATGTAGGTTGGTTTTCAGGTTGGTTTTATTTTATACCAAATGTGAATCTTACAGCAAAGTGCTTTCTGTGTCCTTCAAATCAACAGATTGCTTCTGTGCTGATTTGTTATTATATGTAGTCATCTCAGTGAATAGTAAATGTTATATTACATTTTATACCAGAAATCAGTTGATTGATGAATTTATGTAGATTTTGTGGAGGCAAATCCCAGAAAAAGCGAAGGACCACTTTTGGCAATGACAGTGGAGCATAGGTGCCACTACAGAATGGGCAGAAGTAGGAGTGGGAATGGAGTGGAGGGTACGTGGCTCCAAAACAGACATTGTAATGGTAAAAACTCTAAAAGATAACAGTAACTTCATCAACTCCTGAAATTTCTAAGATCTCCTGTAGTTTCCATGTATAGGTGGCACAGCAGCTTTTTGAATCCCCAGGAGTAAAACGTAAGAAAACCTTCTAATTCTGTCAAGTTTTGCCAGATTTACTAGCAGTAATTCTTCCTGGTTCTTAATCTAAATTTAGCTGTCCTTCTTTTTGTTCTTCCATGCTTAGTTTAACTTTTTGCTTCAGAGACACCTGCCATTAGTTTGCATCTGCCCATTACTTCTCTTTTCTTTAGTCTTCTCTAACTTTAGTTGAATGCACAAGAGGTGGTCCTTTCTTATAGCAACAATCCTGTTGTAAACACCTTCAAAATTTTCATTAAAGACATGAATTTTAAGAGTCAGGAGACATACTTTAAAATATAAAAATTATATTTAGTCCATCTAAATGTAATTCCTTATGAATTACCAAAAAAGATGCACTTCATGGATTACCAAAAAGCAGAAAATAACCCTGGAAAGCAACAGAAAGAAAGTGAAAGGCAACAGTACGTTACAGTGTAATACTTGAGATACAATTTACAGTTTTGGAAATCCTGCAGCTGAAGAGTATAAACAGTAGGTATTAAGTTTATTATGTGTGTTTTCATATCTAGTATTTTGTCACAGTTTATTAGAAACTGCTGTTAAGAATAGCCTATTCCTCTGTCAGAGTTAATCTGTAGTAGCACTGGGTGTGTCTTGTTTGATTGTGATTTCAGGTAATAGATTAAGTTCATGACTGTGTGCTTAGCAGGTAAGGTGTTCCCTGTTGAAGAGTAGTTTAAAGATTTTCTTTTTGCACTAACTGCTAGCACCCTTTTTGTTTGATTTAGGACACCTAAAAATATTAAGTAATGAGAAATACTTCATTATCTTTATTATTTTACAGTTCTCTCACTGACCTTTTTGAAATCTGGTTTTTGGTTGCTTGTTTTGGAGAATGGCTGGATATTGCAGCAGAACAATTACTGAAGGCTGCTGTAGAACCAGATGCTGTGCTGTGGCTGCTGGCATTTTACTACTGTCCTAAGAATGAAAATCAACAAAGGACTCAAACAATGGTGGGTAATGTAATGATAGAAGTGGCAATAAGCAGCCAGTAGTCTGATTATACCTTATTGCTGTAAAACAAATAGTGCACACCAGAAAAATTAAAAGTATTGACTTTAACAATGTCTCTGGGAACTGTGTTGCAGTGGAGAAGTTGAAAGATTTTTTTTTTTAAATTTTCTTGTGACATTTAGAAAACTTTTTTCTTCTTTTTAAAGTATGTTATATAGATTAGCACCCTCTTGCCTTTCTTTTGGATAACTAGGGCGTTTTTAATCATAAATAAAACTACACCAGTGATGATATTTTTAAAATCAGTGTGGCAGAATTCAGCATTCCTGTGTTATGGCATCTTCTGAGAAGGAAACACAAGAGAAATCACAGCAGTTAAAGCTGATACTTACAAACACAGCCTTGAATCCTAACCTTGCCCATCTATTCTGATTTCTCTTAGTATGCTTACCTGATTTTGGCATGAGATATTGTAATAAATATGTGATATTCCCACATGCTAGGTTTGTAACAGAAGGAGAGTATTCTAGCCTTACACACTGTACTGCACGAAGACCCCCGTGTGTCTGTGTATTCAAGCAAATATATGAAAGACTTTAATTTAAACCTATTATGCAAGTCCAGTCTAGCCCAGGCAATTGGATCTATGAAGCCCAGATTCAAAAGGCTGCAAATTGTCTAGTTTTCCTTAATTCGAAAATGGATTCCGTTGGATTTAAAAACGCAGCTCAGAACACCACAGCAGTAAAACATCATGCTTTAAATTTACATCTAATGGTCCATGTACAACAGTGTATTATGCAATATTTTATTTCCTTTCCTTCCCCTCCTGCCTCCTAGATGCCACTACAAATGCAAGATTGCATCCCGATCTCTTGTAAAAATTTTTTTCTCTAATTTCTTATAGTCTAGGAGCATGGGATGGATGTTGGCTGAGCAGAGTTAGAGCTATGGTGAAGTAAAGAAATCAGGGTGGTTTTTAGAATGTACTTTTGGGAAAGAAGGCAGTACGTAAGCAATAAACGTGAGTGAATGTTTATTGTAGCACTGCAGATGCAGATCAATGTATGGAATACTGTTCTAACTCCACAGAATAAAATCACTTTGTCCCATATATGAAATCATATCCCTCTGTGTCCCCTATTCCATCATTTTGTTATTCAGTCATAACATAAGACAAACTTTAGAGAGAAAAAAGCTTTTCTACTGACAACCCATGCAGTGACTCATCTTTTCCCAGTTCATTATCATTCTTTTCTTAGGTACTTGAACTAAGACTTTTTTCTTTTTTTTTTTGCAAAAGTCAGGCTACTTCAGAAGCATTTCCACACTTCATGGAAAGCTTCTGCCTGCAGTTAGGTGTTTGCTTTTTCTTTTAATTTGTCCTTTGGAAGATTAGCTCTCAGCTCTTTCAAATGAAGTGGTTTCTACCTCAACCCCTGCACCTTTCACTAGTTAAGGATTAACGTGGCATAGCAACTTCTGGCATATGTCAGTCTGGAGTACTTTTCATTTAGCATTATTTTTGTGTGGAAAGGTGCGCACTTTTGACTTAAAATTTTGTTTTCCTGCTCTGTACTTTAGGTAACACCTTTATATATCAGCCAGAGTGTAACACAAAGGGTTTAAATTACTTAAAGAAGAAAAAGGTTATTTTTGCTGTTTACTAAACTTCACTCATATGTGCAGGACTAAATATTCTGCTTCTCAATATTTATTCCTTTGTTGCAGTCCTTTCATACCTTTAGGCTCTGAAACATTGAAGGAACAAAACTTGGAGGCTGGCACTAAGAATGAGATTCCTAGGGTACATGAGCTCTTGGAGCAGGCCTGGCTACTATCCAAGGGCAGTCTCTGGCACATATGATGCACAGAAAGATAATTGTGAGGAATTCCAATTACCTTTCTGTAGATCCTGGTATTATTTGTGTTTCACATGTAGTTGTGGACTTAATGCAAGAATAGCAGCTTTTGCAGACTATTTTATGCGAAATTGTTAAAAGGGTAGGTCAATGTCAGATAAATGTCTGAAAAAACTTGTCCCAGTGAATATCCTTGAGAAACAAGTATCCTTTTCCTCTGGGTCTGCAGTGGTGTATTTTTCTGTTGTTCCAGCAGATACTAATTTGTTCTGTCTACAAGTTTTTTCAGTAAATTTTTAATATAGTGAAATGAATTGTTAGGATTTTTTTGCAGTCATTGCCTATAGTTCCTTTTCCAGAGGTGCCAAAATCTTCTGTTTCCTACTCCCCCTAAAAATTTGGTTTTATTGTCTAACTCACAACATAAAAACATATAAAACATTAAAAAAAAAGTTGCGAACAACACAGGAAGAAGTCAAAACCCACATTCTTACCAGAACATTTTATCAGCTGAGGTCAGGCTGCATGGGATTTAATTGATTTATAGCAGCAATGCTGAAATGAGCCCTTGAGGAGGCTTTGTTCTTTTTCCCACAATGCAAAAATCTGGCCATCTGACCATGTTCTGCTGAGGGACTTTCTCCGTTTCCTTATATTATTAAAAAATG
Source organism: Pardalotus punctatus (assembly GCA_013400915.1). Classification (NCBI taxonomy): domain Eukaryota; kingdom Metazoa; phylum Chordata; class Aves; order Passeriformes; family Pardalotidae; genus Pardalotus; species Pardalotus punctatus. The sequence goes on along the minus strand of VZTX01030727.1, from coordinate 110,712 downwards.
AAAAATCCTGGCTTGATGCCCTGTGTGCTTCATTTGTAAGACCAATGAATATAAAAAAATCCATTCTGCCCACCTTTGTGTGTGTGAATCAGTGTAAAAGAAATGTGTACAGCCCTTCCTTCCCTGGTTTTCCTGCTGCTTAAATTCAAACTATTTTCATTTTTGAGTTGTTTCTCCAAGGATTCAGTTTTGTTTCAGTGAATAAATCCCAAAGAAAAATACCGTAGATTTGACCTTTACTCTTCCCTGATCCTGCATCCTTTGAAATTATGTCCTACAGGCAGAAGCTCAAGCAGTCTACAATCATCTAATGACACTTTTCAGCCATACAGACCTTTCTCTCAAAGATTTGGAGGCTGCCGTGCACAGGATAACGGGTATAGAGCAGTGTTGTAACCGGCATCTTATAACACATCTTCTGACCAACTTTTTGCTCTTTTCATCTGGTGGTTATAAGATTGCCCAGGAATGTATTTACCATGTAAGTGTTTCTTCCTTTCTTTTTCAGATTAAGTAAAATGTATTTTTTTTTACTATTTGTTTTACTATTTTGGATTTAAGTTTCTACCTCTTAATAAGGAAAACACATAACAGAGAATTAAAAAGATTGTGACTGCAACAGCCATATCTAAATTGCTACATATCTATTTCAGCTACAGTCAAAATATTTTCCATTCATTTCTTGATCTCACTGAAAAGGTTGCTGTTGTGACTATACAGATGCAGAAACAGTTGAAGTAATAGCTTGCAGTTAAGGAATACCTACGGTTCATTTACACATGGTGTAGATAGCATGTGCAGACATTTTGATTTTCCCATAAAAATCGCTCCCTAAATTATCCATCTGCTGCAGAGATGATGGAACTCTCTTCTTACTGTTTTCCATTATGTGGAAGAGTTGGTTACTTGGTCTTAGCATTGATGTGGCAGAAGCTTGGTGCTTTAGCAAAGCCAGTGAGGAAAACAGTGTGGTAATTGAGAGAGGAGAGAATGAAGAACTAAGATAGTGTCTCTTAGGGTGTGAAAAAAGATGGAGAGTAAAAGGTTGGAAGCTTGCCATAGTGTCTTCCTGTTAGTGATGACAGCCTTCAGGTACATTGGTGCCAGCTATAAAATGCATTTGTGTCTCCTAAGATGAACAGTGCTATCTCAGTGTAGGATTAGAAATCCATTCCTAACTATAAAACCATATTCTTTTAAGGAGAGCATGCCCCCTATGCCAGTGTGTAGGTTTAACACTTCCAAAAGTTCTTCCATTCAGCAGCAGTGTGTTCTTATGCACAGACCTGTATAGGGTATATGGCATGTGTAAGGCATCCAATTTTGTGATGCAGCTGGCTGACTAAAGAGACGTAAGAGTTTTCTGTGTAGAAAGGGCTAAGATATTTCTCACATCCTAAGTGCAAGTTCACAAATGATCAATTTTCTTCTCTGCATAAGAATGCAATGGTAAAGTTTGGGGGGGTTGTATATATTCTTACAGACTGCTATTTCTAGTTTCTCTTCATGAAGAGAGTGCAGCTGTTGAGCTGTGATGCTGTAATATGCTAGCCTGCCACTTTAAACCCCTGAAGGAGGACCAAAGGCAGTCTTCTGCTTCTTTAGAGATAGCAATATAACTAACTTTCAAAACTCTGAGTATTCCCCAGTGCAGGGTCGTCATGAGCTGTTGTAGGCCAGTTTGTCGGTTTATCAAGCTGGTTAATTTTGACTGTATCTGTATAATCACAAGTGTGTAGCTAGGCTGTCCATGTGATTTGAAAAGGATTAAAGACAATATATGAAAGACAGAATTGTGTGGAACTGATTTGGGATTCGTGGCTGTGGTTCTGTTTACCATAGTAAACTTTGGGTTTAACGCAGCAGATAATGAGGAATCGAGTTACTCCTGATCTGCAAAAATTGCAACTTAGAATCTTTTCCTGGTTTTTGTCATCCTCTGGGGCAGGGATTTATTTTTACTTTTGAAAGCTTACAGAACTGGATTGTCTCCCCAAAAACATGCAGAACCTTCATGTGCTTTTAGTTGTTTTCTATGGCAATGACTTCAAAATGGCTACACTGTCTATCCATTTGTGTTTCCTTTAAAAACTATCTGGCCTCTTGATTTATTTCAATTAAATTTGAGACAAAGCAGAAATCTCAAAGCTGCTCAGTTCCACTAGTATGTATGAAAAGAGATACCTCGGGCAGAAGTTGCTTCTCAAATATTCAGCGGTGAGGGAAAAATCTTGCTGAAGAATTCTTTAGTATTTAGCAACATAATTGCATTATTTAATCTTTTATGTTTCCTTTCAGATTACTGAGACAACTGACACAAGCAAAGAAGTTTATAGCCTTCTTAGCCGGACTGCATACAGATTTAAACATGGTGGAGAAGAAAAACAAAGGACTGTGAAGCTGCTGAATGAACTTCTTCAAAAATTTTCATTGAAAGTGTAGAATTTTAATGTCATCTACATATCAAGCCAACAAATCAGATCTTTATCCAGGTGTCAGACTTCATTAGCATCTTCCACTGCAGGTTACCAAGGGCAGAAAGATACCTATATCAGTTATATCTGATAATTTACATTCCCTCATCTATATTTTAAAATAATCTGTTGTTTGGAAATGTTAACCTTTTGAAATGTAATAGTAAGTATTAAAGATGCTTGGAAATTTTGTTCTGAGCACCTTCTCTAACAAGATACCTACATCATTTAAAGTAGTTCACTCAGCTCCTTGTTGTTTATCTGGCTGAGGATCAGTTTTTCTCCCAAATTACACATGCAGGGTTTTTTTAGCAAGTAATATCCAATTCCTTGATTCGTAAGTTGTTGCTAAAATATTTTGTTCTGTGCTTCTGCTTTTATGAAACTAATGATGATGTCAAGTGATTCATGGTGTTCTCAGGAAATCAGTGATGTTTCCTGAACTTTTTCCTTCTTTTAAAAATGTTTCCAAAATGAAACTCTTCCCAGATTTGCTAACTGTGGTTTTTTTTCAATTACGGCAGTTCTCACAGGACAGTGTTCTCCTCACTATACCAATAGCTGGTCTTTGTCAACAGATACAGTACAGCCCACTTAAGTGTGCCATGACTGATGCTATTATTTATTAATTTAAGAAATACAAGGTTTTTATTCAGACAAAAGAGGGCAAGCAAAACAGAGACATAAGGACATTTTCCAGTTTGAGGGACAAATTTCCTATAAAGGTTGCAACTCATTGCCTTCATTTTTGTGTCCAGCAGTAGTTTGCTTACTTCTTTGCTTAGGTTTTTTATCACACGTAAGGAGCGTAGACAGGTAGCAATGACTTAAGTTTTTACCCTTAGGAAAATATTTGTCCCAAGACATTTCGTGAACCTATTTCTAGCTTAACTAGAAAAATAAGCATGGGCAATAGTAGTGACAGAGCATTCTAACTTTCCTCAGTAATTTGTTCTCCTGTATTACTTAGCTGTAATGCCAACACATGTGGTAAGTTCAAGGATGCTACTTGGAATACTATGCTTGCATGTAAAATCAGGGACATGTATCTTGAATTAATAAAGCTTTTTGAATATAGCATTTGTTTTTGAGCAAGGGGAAAGAAAACAGTGTACTTAGTGTCCCTTGGCTGTAAGAAGTGGAAAGATATTTTCTGCTCTGCTGTTGACTGATTTCTTACAATTTTGTTCCCAGTGAGTCATATTAGGGAAGTTACGTGCCCTCTCTCAGTTCACTAGTGAAAAGATGATGTATGTCTGCAAAAACACATGATGTATGTCTGCAAAAAAGGGGGTTTTTCTCTTTTTTGATTCAAAATATTTTCAAATACAAGTTCAGAAAGAGATACGTTTCAGTTTTTCTGTTGTTAATACCACACATATCTAAAAAAGTAATATCAAGCAACAGAGTTTTCTGTTCCCTGAATACCATAACTGAAAAGCATGGGATTAAACTAAATTATTTGCTGATCACAAACTCAGAGGTATTTGTCTAGTGGACACAGATGTGGGGTGCTCTATCTAGAATGATAAATAATCTAAAATTTTAACCCAAAGGAAGGAGGATTTTTTTTGTTTCGTTTTGGGGATTTTTTTGGCTTAATGTTTAATATGGTGGTTAGATGTGAAGCTCTTTGGTTGTGTTTTCTCCATATTGTGCCAATATGTAATTGTAGCTACATAAAAGAAAGCTTGGCAAAGAATTGCTATACGTGATTCTTGCAGATTAATTAGGTGAATGATATGGATATTATATTTAGATGTGTATTACAGTTTTTGTACAGGAATTTTTAAGTATCTTTTTACTGTGCTTTTATTTTTCCACCAACAAAACCCATGAAAATTCTTCAAACTTTCTTTAACAAAATCAACACCCTGATAAATAGGGATAAATCAATTTGAGGAAGGAAATGTACAATGAGTGTAGTAAAAAAATCAATATTAGTCGTGAATTGGTACATTCTTGTTTTCCTGTGTTTGGCTTCTTAAAAAATACCGAATAAGTTAAATACTGAGGAGGGTTTGCTTGTTTCAGGAGGCTCTAAGGAAGAAACCTAATTGGTGCTGTCTGTAACTTAAAAAAGATATGTCTGTACTGGCATTCTTTTTGCTCTGTTTAGCATAGTTATAAGTCTTTATTATTTCTTTTTCCTTACTCTTGCACAGTGCTTGAATTATGATCTAACTTTGATATAAGCTGTGATTTTGTGGGATGTTGAAGCTACTTTTGTTTGTTTGCCAGGGGAAGGCTACAGAGCAATTTGGTAGATCTGAGTAATGGAAGAGCTCTCATATGGTAGGTTCTGTATTATCCATCCAATGTGCATCTTTTCCTCTATAATTGCTGCTTCTGGAAATATTCTTCGGAGACTTCCAGGCTGTACTTTTCTGCTGAACCTGCCAGCAAGTCCTGAAATCAGACTTCAAGTAGGTTGTTCCTGTTCCTTCTATTTCCAGCACACACCCTAGTTCTGGACAGTACACTGAACATAGAGATCTTTACAAAATTGTTCTGCTTCAAGGCACTTTTTGAATAAGAATACAGGCAGTAAATCTTACTTCTTTGTTGACTATGCTTCTTTCCAGTCTAAACCTGATAAGTTAAACCTTTTTTGAATTCTGCAAGTTTAGCAGCGTGGTGCTGGGTGCTTTCTGTGGGTTTTCTTCAGGCAGAAAGAAAGGTCATTTCTGTGGCTTTTATTTAATCAAGCTCTCAATACAGTGCCTATACAAAGCATAATATATTTTGTTTTGTCATGTATTGTCAGATACTGCAATTTAGCTGACCAACAGTAACATTTAATCTGTTACTTCTAGCATTTGTGATTAAGTTTCTGTAGTCCAGCATTTTAAGTGCTAAGAGGCCTTAACAGAGTGAATTAGTATTAGTTTCAGTGAGCTGAAATTTGTGCTGTATGTTTTGCTTGGCAGGGGTACAATTCAAAAATTTTGAAGCATTAGCATTATAGAAGTCTAGGATAAAACACCTACCACTAATTTCTTGCAGCTTTTAAACAAAACACTGTTAAATCAGGTTTAAACCATTTCATTGCTGTATTATCTAATGACCAAATAAAGTACTAATGTTCTGTTTAAATGAGTAATGTCATGCTCCATTAAAGTACAGTTATCCCTGTGATGCTAGATGGGTATAGAAAGGTGATAATTTCTGATATGGAAGTGCAGTTTTCTACTAGACCCAAGTTTGAAAAGTCAAAACCTGGAATGTCATGGCAGGAGTCCTTCATGAGCACACAGAGCATGTGCTTGAAATTTTTATACTTTCCCGATAGTCTGCAATGGCTTTCTCAAGCAACCAGCATGTTTTGTTGGGCAACACAAATAGTTAAACCACTGTAGCTGAATACTCTGGTGCTAGAGGCGTCCCACTAGCACTTAATACATAGCAGTGTTCAGATGTGGGCCTGCTTAAATCCACTTCTCCTGCAAGTTTTCCTTACTTATGATACAATTTTTTCTTAAATGCTTGCCTGGATTTCAAAGATATGCTCACAATACATATTCCATTTGCTGCCCTAGCAGGCAGTAGCTCATTCTGGGAATTTGCTGTTAGGTGATCTGTTCACTAGTGAATGCCACGGAGGAGTTTCCCTTGCTTGCGCTGGCCATCTTCCTTTAACCAACTGTCTGGCTGCTGGAAAGGAATAAAGCTATGGTGGTTTTACTTGGCCCAGTTTTAGCTAGTGGGTAGGGAGGGGCACAAAGATGGCTCCTGTGGGTCCTGTGTGAAGGTTCTGGAAGTTTTTCACCCTGTCCAGCAGAGCCACTCTCTGATGGCTCTGAAGATGATGGACATGCTGCTGGCCAAACCTGGGCCAAGTAGAGATGTTAGTTACGCCTCTGTGAAAGCATATTTAAGAAGAAATCCAAACAATGTATGCGTGCACTTCTTTTTAGCCAGAGGAGGAGGAGGAGGAGGAGGTGAAAATATGTGAGGGAAAACAACATGGAGACACCAAGGTCTGTGGAGAAGGTGGGGGAGGAGGTGCTCCAGGCGCCGGAGCTGAAAACCCTCTGCTGGCCGTGGTGAAGACCATGGGGG
>VZTX01030727.1:85513-96886 GCA_013400915.1 Pardalotus punctatus | reverse complement strand
ACAGCATCGACAGCCGGGCAAGGGAGGGGATTGTCCTGATCTGCTCTGCACTGGGGCGGCCTCACCTCGAGTGCTGGGGCAGCTTTGGGTGCCACAGTGTAAGAAAAATATTCAACGATTAGAGAACATCCAAAAGAGGGCAACAAAGATGGCAAAGGACCTCAAGGGAAAGCTGTATGACAAGTGGCTGAGGTCACTTGGTTTGTTCAGCCTGGAGGAGAATGAGGACAGACCTCACTGCAGTCTACAACTTCCTCAGGAAGGGAAGAGGAGGAGCAGGCACTGAGCTCTTCTCTGTGGTGACAGGACCCAAGGGAATGGCCTGAAGTTGTGTCAGGGGAGGTTTAGGTTGGATATCAGAAAAAGATTCTTCACCCAGAGGGTGGTTGGGCACTGTAACAGCTCCCCAGGGCAGTGGTCACAGCACCAGCCTGACAAGAGTTCAAGAAGTGTTTGGACAATGCTCTCAGGCACATGGTGTGACTTTTGGGCATGGTGCTGTGCAGGGACAGGGTTTGAATTCAATTATTTTTGTGGGTCCCTTCCAACTCAGCTTATTCCGTGAGTCTGTAAATAATTATATGGTTCACTTCCACTGTTTTTCACATGATTCAGAAGGATTTTTAAATAAGGGTAATGTTTATGTCATATTAATGACCCTACTATACAACACATACATTAGTCTCCTATTCTCTCTGATTAGTTATGGTGACACTAACTAGTCAATGCCACTTTTAGCTTTCTTAATCTAGAGTCTCACTCTATTTCACAGTGCTTGGATTATCAACAAAAGGCCCTATAACCTGTCATAAAGGGCCAGGACTGCCACCACTGCCATTTTTTAGGTTGTTTGGTGTTTGTGTTTTATTTTCTGTTCATTTTCTCAGTTGCTACTATGCATGATGGATCACAAAGCTGTAGTGAGGAGAGATGTTTAAGTCAGTACTGCTGAGACAGACTGGAAGAGCTGTAGCAAACAAAATAAACTACTGCTGTACTCACTATTTAAAAAAAGGAGGCAAGTAGATTGTTTTGAAAGAAGAAAAATTTGGTGATATTTAAGAAGATGTGGAATATCGTACTTGCCCTGTAGTTTCAACAGTACTGGCTATGAAGAGGCTTACAATGTATTTAATTTCTGCATATTTTGTGCACAAGTTATCCAGCTCTGCATTTTTTTCCTTACACAATGGAAAAGGCAAAAAGCAAACTGGTTTCCTTTGCTGGCCTTTGCAGAAAAACCTGTGAAGTGAAGCACAACTCTCTTATGAATGGGATCCTGTAATAACTACATCTGTGAGTGTCACTACATTAGAAGTCATTGTGGTGTCTCAGCACGTTCCTGGACAATTTCCTAACTCTTGCGGCATTTGAAAGGAGTTGCTGAATGTCCCATAATTCAGGTTTTGACACTGTATGCCTGGAGAGGGGGAGATCAGAAAATGTGGTGAGGTGAAAAGGAACTGTACTCTTTGTACTGAAGTCACTGTTGAGGCAAGCTTTTACTTTAGATTCTGAGCACGAGAACTTAAAAAAATATCACCACATTTATTTTTTCTTGTTACCATTCATTAACTAATGACTTTATCCTGCTGCAAAAGCAGAAATGGAGTAATTCTTTTTCCCAAGTTTGTAAATTAATGTTGAGCCACTGTGCAAAGGAAAGACCATATGTACTTGGAAAAAAATAATTTATTTTTACAAGATGATTTGTAAAACAATAGTGTACAAGGGAAATAAGTTCACAGGTTTTTGTGTTTTAAATTCTTACTCTCTAAAAGGAACAATTAGGATGTCTTCTAGTGCAGTGCTTCACTGATCAGGAAAGAGATACATTAGACACATCACTGCGCAAAAGCAGCATCACAAGGGTATGAAAGACACTTTCAGAAAATGAGATGTCCGACATTTCTGGTAAAATTTAATCTAACATGACAGAGAATGCTGATCTTTGTTTTCTATTCAGTCCCATCCCAACACCAGGATGATGGCAGGTAAATTTCTACAGTTTATTTCTGCTTCTATGGAATCTCATGAGCCCCACCCCAGCCCCAGCTGATTTTATATTGAGGTTTTTTTAATATGACATAGAAGTTATAAACAAAGGCTTAAGTATACAATACAATTTCAACAATTTTCAGAATGCCCAAATTAATAAAATTGTTTATTTCAAGAGTGTTTGGCATCTGCAAACTGGAATGACTGTAATACCAAAGAGCAAGGATAAGCACCCAAACTTCTTGTATCAAAAAATTACCTAAAGCCAGAGTCACATGTGTGTGTGTGTGTGTGTGTATAGTTTGTTTTCTGTGCTTGTGTTCTCAATTACAGTGAGCCTCTAGAAATACAGAAAGGTAAATATTTCTGTCAGCTGATTGTTTTAGCAGCCATATAATCCTTCCTTTGATGTCCTCGGTCAATGAAATCCTAGTACCATCGGGGTTTAGTAGAAGATCTATTAAAAGAGTTTCTCTGTGATCTTTCCTGCAATGGAAACAGCATTTAAAGTTATTACTCCATCACAATAAAGGAATATCTGCGTACTTGATTGCCCCAGCTTTCCAAAGTGAGTTATTTTTTAGGTTACCAGTAGAGTGTAACTGTAGTTACAGAGTTAACAATGATTTCTTTAGCTTCCTAGAGCCACCACACCAAGGTCTGGACAAGACAGGGAAGATCCATGGTGGAAGCACATTCTCTTGGTTATTAGCAGGTTACTCTGAAAATAATGTTGGAGGCAAGTTACCAGAGCAATACTATGTGATGTGCTACATATCCACATACCTTCTCATTAGCCAACAGTCTTCTTAACAGTACTGAGGTAGCTTTTCCACCTTAGGCCATTTATTGTTTAACGTAAGGACATCATAATGTGTACTGATTCATTTTTGAGAGAAAACAGCAACATTTCTCAAAGGCTCTTAGGAAAGGTACATCTTTTTTTTTGCTCTAGGGCTCGACTCCTGTTCCTGCTGAACTGAGCCAGTGTGTAAAATCAGAACTGATATCAGCTCAGTAGGCACCGGAGGACGGGTCCATCAACAGCCTGGAACAACAGCAGCAGCCGTAAGTTGTTTCTGACTGGAGCTGCCACCATTTCCTGCAAATGACACACAGCGCTAAGCTACAACTGCAGAGAGATCATGACAGCGTCCATTACAGAGAAGATTATAAAACAAAAGCTTTATTGACAATTTCAGGTTAAAGTCACAAACATTATTTCCTCTGACCTTTAGGAAAGCATGGTAACCAAATTACTGTAGGCAATACCTCACATTTGCAGTCAGACTGAGAACTTAACTTAAGGAGCTTAAGTTTATTCTCAACTAAAACTAAAATTCTTTGGTCCTCCCCAGGTTGCCTCTCTGCCTCTTATCCTCCATACACTGAACCTTGGACACACATGCATTCATCGCAAATCTGCCCGTTCAGCAGCAAGGTATCTCAGCCAGCAAATGCTCTCTGCCCTGCAGAGTCTCCTCTCCCTTCTCTTCAGGTGCAGAACTTAGCCACTGTGAACAAAGAGGAAAACAATCACTGTTCACCAATCAGCTAAGCTCTGCACCTGGCCAGAGAGGTCTCCATCTCGGCAGAGATAGTTTTCGGAGGAGGTTCTTCCGTGATGCTCTGCTGCTCTCCTCTTTTTTTGGTGGGTTTGGGGTTTTGTTTCTTTTTTTGTTTGTTTTGTTTCTTTTTTTGGGGGGTGTTTTTTGTTTGTTTGATAGATGGAGAGGAGTCCACGCTGTGCACGCATCAGACAATTAATGGTGAGTTTCATGCTAGCAGCTGTGGTCATGGCTGTGTGGTAATCCCTGGCAATGTGATTTTAATCTTAAATCACAAATCATCATGCCAGGAACCCAAACAGCCACAACATTAAAAGAAAGCTGTGCAGTCACACAGAGTATTGTATTCAGTATCTTTAGATTTTATGTTATAGCTCACCATGCACTTCCACTCTGTCTGGAAAGTCAAAGCAGTAATTCTAGACTATTGCTAACACCTTCATACCATGTAATTTTCCTGTGCTAGGTACTTACCATTAGAAACTTGCAGAAATTTTGATTTTATTATTGAAGGAACTGAAAGAAAACAGTTCCAAGTACAGTAGTACCAGAACAAGCTGCATCTCCATGTTCCTGGCCTTCACACACTCGAAAACACCTACCAGATTAAGAATTGTTGAACATAACTGCAATGCCTGTGGGTCCTCGATAACTGGGAGTACACAAGAGAATCTCTTTAGCCCTAGCTGTTTTAAAAGGTGGCTCTCCTACCCCACAGCTGATAGCCTGGCATTCTACAGTTTGATCCACCTTTTCCAAAAAAGTTTTCTTGGCAGGTATAGCTCCTGTCTATACGGAAGAACAACATGGCTTTTCATAAACAAACTTGCTTTCATAGTATTTGTCATTGACTGTATTTCACATAAACATAGTAAACTACAAAATCAAGTGGAACTCACTGTCAAATACTGCTAGAACAGGAGAAAATTAAGATGTCTGCTTGGTACCAATCAGATGACGTTTTTTCTAAATTAGAAGACTGAATTTTGATATCAAAAAACAACTGTAAATTTATGTGAACAACCAAGGCAATCAGTCTGTTGGGTGAGTTTATATAATTAATCAAAAATCTGAGATATGCTGTACTGGAAGAAACTTGCATACCAATCTTAATGGGTTATATGTTAAACATGCATGTGCAGACACTGTAAGGATACCTCCAACTACTCAAACAGACTGAGAAATGGAAATTATTTTTGAAAATTTATAGCCTACAGCAATCTTTATTCCATAAATATTTTTGCAATTCTCCTTCTCTGGTGATTCCTCTCCTTTAATTTAATAAATAAGCTAGCTCATTCATGCTAAGGCTACTTTTCTTACCTCATAATCAATCTTCAAAACCTCAATATCCTTAATACAAAAACATTTGAATTATTAGCTTGTTCTCACATGATTCATATTTGCTTCCAAGTCCACAGTTTCGTATTTCCAGTGTGGGATCAGGCTCTTTTCAAAGACCGTGCTGCCTTCAAGTAAATATGCAGCTCTATTAAACAGAAATGCTCCTTGCACAATTGAATTTAAGAAAAGTTAAGAATACAGAATGGGAAACAATTGTGGTGGAGCCTGGCCTTCTCTGGCCATTTGGACTTTCAGATGTCTCTTGTATAGTCCATTACAACAAAGCCATTCTCCATGTCCTCCAGCTATGCCTACATGTATGTAACTCACTGCTCCCAGAGTTGGGTTTAAGAGAAAGAAAAAAAACTAAGCCAAAAAGATATGTAACAAGAGTTACTTCTCAGCCTAAGTACCCACAAGCTGTATGGTATGCCAAAGTTTACCATGTTTTGTGAGCTCTGCATATTCTTTCTGTATGAAGCAAAATCAGGGTGTTAAGATTAAAACAAAAAATCACCTCTTCAGAATAACATCTCTGCCACCACTTTGGCTGAGGATGCATCCATATGTTCTTGTACTGCAGCAAAACATTTCCGTGCAAGTTCCTGCTGTTTTGCGTCTTCATTCACCATTAATTCGCCATAGAGATACACACCCATAGCCTGAAAGAGGAGCATAACACACAAGCATCCTACCACCAGTAATGACTAGTTAGCTGCTTCTTTGCCATTGACCTCCTAGTACTCATTTAAATTAAAAATTAAACAAAACAGACAATCCAAAACACAGAAAATACCCTATATACTCTTTAACATCTATTCTCCCCCGCAGAAGAATTAATTTTCTCTCTGTCTCTTTAGCCTAAGGATGGTTGTATATATGCTGTGTTGATTGTGTTAAAACAGATCATTAATATAAGAAATCTGTTTTATGTCATGGCAAGAAAATCATTCCTGATTCCACTTTCCACTTTTCAAGCTGAATACTATTTTCTTTTACCTACTACCTGATTTTTTTCCAAATGTCCCTTAAGAAAAAAGTCCCTTCTCCTTCCTTCAATAGGATACACATTTTCTTTCCAACTGGCATGTTTACACACACATCCATGAACAAAGACTGAAGCAGTCCACTCTAAAATTCCCATTTGGCAATTCTGTAACTGGACATCAACTGAATTATGATCACGTCTGTGTTTGATTCCCCTTTACATCTGAGACACAGCTTAACATGCACAAATTCTGGTTGGGTATGAAGGCAGGCTTTTCCCAACTACTTATTCTGGATATAGCAGCTATAAAAAGAGGTAACGGGGCTCCTGGGGGGAGATCTGGGCCCCTTTGACCACTGCTAGCAAAGCACTGACTAACTTGACAGGAAACTATTGGAGATTGCCTTTTTTTTCTGATTATACTTTTTTCCCAGCTAATTACAGGAATTCAGTAAATGTTAAACGACACTTGCCAAAATAGGATTACACATATGACAAAATATTAACAGCTTAGCTTGCTGACTTTTACTGTTATTGTTTGGACACATGCAGGAAAGGAAAAATTTGGATAGCATTGAGAAAATAAAATTTTTTATGCTATTCCTCACAACTTCTAGCATTGGCTGGTAAGCCTTAAAAAAATCCTTCAACCAGAAGGGGAATTCAAAGTTTAACAAAGACTGAAGTAAAAGGAAAAAGTCTCAGAGTGGCAGAAACCTGCCAGACTCCTTGCCAATTCCCTCAGCATGCTCTCTGACATCAAGAGAACCAAAACCTCAGACTTTAAAGGTTTGCACCTGCACCAGGGTCTGGCAGCTACACAAATGGCCTTGGAGCTGGGCTGCAGTTGCTCTCATTTAAAATTTAAAAATGTTGAAATTTTGTTACTAATAGGAACTACCTTCTCTACCCAGCATTAATAATTCTCCCCCAGGCCTAAATATTAACATGCAGTGAACACACTGGTGTTTTGTAGAACTTCAAAGGATTTAAGCAGTCCATTTGCATTTTTCCCCAGATTTAAAAAAAGCCATGTTATATGATCAGTAAGGACATGCAACTGCTCTGGTTTAAGTGGTAATCACACCAGAAGCTGGTTGTGCCATTAACTGTATGCACTGCTGAAGTAAATGAAATGAAGATTACATTAAAACGTTGCAAAATTATTTCCCTACCCTGTAGAAAATGTCTTTACTTGACATAATATCTATTACAAACATAATGCAATTCTGTGTGATTTTATCAACTCAAGGACTTCCCGAACCTATCACTCCCAGCTTCTGCTGGTGGTTATCTCCATCTTGTCACAGAACACAAATATGCACAATATATATAATTCCTTATGAAATGATGTTCTTTTATGTCTTTTTTGTTTGTTTGTTTTAATACAGAGCTTGCCAAGAGCTCTGGGGCCTGTTTATTGGCTGATATATAAATAGGAGGTATACTTCTGAGCTAGAAGAACGCATGACAGACTGCAATAATTCAATTGTTGCCTGACAGCACAAAATCCTCATTGGCAGTAAGTGGCTTTGTTCATCGTCAGCATAAAAGGTAAAGACATTAGTATCTTGCCTAGATTTTGATGTGTCTTCACTGTTTTCTATTTTTTACATACATTTTAAATATTTAAAATTCATCCTAGGCAGTGAATGTCTCACTTTTACAGGGTTCATAGTGAATAAAAATGAATAAAAGTGAAACAGAAAAGAACAAGGCAGAGGTCCAATTAGAATTGTATATTCACAATGGCCTAAATAAAAGGCCATAGTAAGACCATCATGTATGTCGAGCCTTTTAAGGCCTTCAGAATCTTCTGTTAGCATGTCCCTATCCATGGAGAGGCCAGCATTCCCTGGATGTACACTGTTGTGCTACACTTTGGGCTGTCATCTTCAAAACTGAAGTTACCACAGCACTGACTGCTTTGCATCTACCTCATACTTACATGCATTGACATTCACAGCCAGACTTGCCTTCCTCATCCTGCAAAAGAAACCTGCTGAGAAGTATCTTCCTAGCCTCACTGCCACCTCTGGCTTCCATAAAATACAAGGAGAGGAGGAATTTTATCCTATTTCACCACTTGACAGAAGATTAGCATGTTTAGATGGGGTTGAATACCCCTACCCTATGTGGCATCCTTAAACTACAATGTTTAGGAGACAATAGAAGGAAAAAATGAATACAGAGCCAAGTTTTTGACAAACTGCAGCAAGAAAATATATTACAATATTTTTTTAGTTTCAGCCTAAGGGTGTTAAAAAATTAATTGTTTTTAAAATGCTAGTTAAATGTAACTTACCTGATCCTCTTTGAGGAATCTCTCAACATCTCCATATCCCGGCTCATATTTGTGTTTAATGACAAGTTCACACCACCGATGACGAACCTTTGGGAAGAAAAATAAAATTAGGTTAAAAAAAGGAAAGAAAATAAAAAGAAACTGTATTTTATCTCTGTGTGTGTTGATAATATATTGGCACCAGTTCAGCTTTTTCATCTTTGTTGGGTTTGGGTTTTTTGGCAGGCTGGTGCTTTTCCCCCAGCAGCCTGGCAAGTCAGTTAGCTGGGCAGAGGAGCCAGCACTCTGTGCACCTCAGCCTGGGCTTTGGAAATCCAGGATGCCCAAAGATAAACTCCTGATTCTATGCTAGTAAACTAACCCCGATACACCAGCACACATCTGCAGCATCTTCACTGCCACTGTTTCAGCCTTGACTTCCTTTCTTTTGAGTTAGGCTAGATGTTATTTCTTTCATATTGTTAAAAGGGAGGTGTGGAGGGTGGCAGGGAACAGACATTACCACTGCAAAGGTCTAGAAAAGTCACAAGATATAATCAATAATTTTCCCTATGTAAGCATAACATGAAAGAGATAAAAGGCTTAAACGTAATCCTGTACCAGTATTAAATACATGCCAAAAGGAGTTAGAGATAACCCATGAAACAGGGAGCTTTCAGTTAAATGAATCAGTTTTGCTAGTAATAGATTTCAAGCATGTTGTAAAGCATTAAAAATTCATCTGCATTTAAAAAGCTGTAATGCTGTTCTACCAATACACATTGGCAAAAACAGTTATTGATACACTGTAATGAAGTTTTCAAGCAAATTACAACTGACAAAATGTTTTTATTTGAATAGTGGACCTTTGTGGTTTTTTCTTTGTGTTTCTGACTTTGTTCTTAGCCACTCCTGCACCTTAAGTGTCATCTCACTCTCCAGCAAAGCTTGCCTGATGGTAGGCAGTGATCAGCCTAACATTTTATATTTCATTAACAATTCAGCACTGGTAATAAAGGAAAAGAGTTAAGTGGAATAACTCCCAATCCTTCTGTTTCAGCCTTTTCTCTTACCATCTTTCAAAGGACAAGGCACCTAATGAAAATCACCTTTCAGAGTAAGAGTGAAATGTTAGCAGTTTTAATAGTTTTCAAAACTGAGTCCAAATTGTGCTTATATCAAGTAACTGAATATGAACCTTTTTCTGAATGACAGATGTAGTGATAACACTGAGAATGGAAGACAGAAAAGGAGGAAGGGGAAAAAGGCACACTTAAGTGTACTGTTGCTTTTAGGAATAAGGTTTTGAAAATCATTTCCTTTTCATCCTAGTCCTTGCCAACTTTATATCTCTGGAAAAAAATTCACACTTATGTTAGATTGTTAATTATATTAGCATAATTAACAAGTGATAAATGCCCACAGGTCCTGTGTACTCGATAACTCTGGCCAGCTGACCCCTTATACAAAATAGTTCAAACTCACCTTATGAAAACAAAAAGCTGCAAGGTTTTGGGGCTGGGTGGATTTTGCACTCACTGCATGTAAGATAATGAACAGCTACAGTGCAGTGCATGATAGGGGATAATTGCTGTCTCTTACAGCTTTTTGCTGACAAAATAGCAGCTGTTAGAATTCCTGCTAGTGGAACCAGACCTGAATTTACAAAAGAAAGAGCATTCCAAGATTCAACACACTTTGCTGTATATGCCCATATTCTTAATGTAGACCTTCAAAACCCTACCCAGCTGCTGCTGCTTCTCCCTGGAGACACTAAATGTTTCTCCAGTAAATCTTCCCAAGCAATTCAACTTTGTTACTGGGTATTTCTCATAGCACCGAGCAGCTTCTTGCCTGGATGAAACCCCTCAAGCTCAAAACTTAACCACACACCTCTCCTATCTATGAGTTAACCAAACAGAATATACACACATCTGAAAGACTGTAGACACACTTTACTCTGCACATTCTTCCCTATATAACAAACAAACAAATAAACAAAAATCCAATCTGAATTCCTTATGTATTCTCATAGCAATGAGGAGAAACATAAGGAGGAGAAAGGTGGTCCCCTCCTGTGATCACTGCACTTCTACATCTCATGATCCAGCAGTTACAGCACTTACCCAGGAGTTAAGCAATCAAGTCCAGCTTCTGTGGCTGCTCAAGGTCTCAAACTGTGCCTTCAGTGAGAATATTTCAATAGCAGATTATAAATTATTCTGGGATGGCACTTCCTTCATACCTCCTGGTGGAGCTGGTTATTTCCCATGCAGTTATTAAAGTATTTATTGATCTAAAGGGGGAGTCACAAGAGTTTAGGGTGTACATTTCTGAGTACTCTTGATAACAAGTAGGGACCTGGCTTAAGGAGCACAGAAGCCAGTTTGCCCCCAAACACCTTTCTTGGTGCAAGCATTGTAGCTGCACAGACAGCAGAAGAGAAGTTCTCTCTGAAGGTGTTTATGTGGTCTTCCTTGAATACTAATGTCCTGTGTGACTGACACTGCATCATGCCCTGACCATCTGAACCCCAAAGGCTTTGGAAAACATGGAATTAAGCTGTGCCTGTTCCCTTGACTGTTCCTTCCTCCACAGGGTTTCTGTCTTTGGCAACCAACATTTATTCAAATAGTTTAAAAGAAAAATATTTATTTGTTGAGTGAGATCTGAGACAGCACACACTTTTCTTTCTCTCTTTTGTCTTTTTCCCTTTTGTTTCCCAGGGTGAGAACCAATCCTGGCACGGTCCCTGAAATGCTGGCACTTTGCCAGCTGGGGCAATAGCAGCATGCCTGTTATCCTCAGATTACACATTTGCCTCCTGTTTTCCAAAAGCCCCAAATGTTCCCGTGGCAGAGCAAACTGCAGGAGAACCAATGGCTGCTGAAGGACCTGTGAAACCATCAGCTCAGTCAGCCCTGCTCACTTTCCTATGGCTCATACAAGACCCCAGAAAGCAGAGCACAGAAACCAAGGCTGGTTCTGAGAGCAAGAGGGGCAGGGGGAGCTCTGCACAACGTGGACTGAAACACATTGGTTACATTCCTGCCCCTGCACCATATGGTGTGTAGACAGCCGTGTTTCCCGAACTGCAGCTAAAAGAGTTTTTCAGACACATGCACTATAAAGAAGCAATTTTTCTATGATACTCTATAGCCCTAGGCTGATTCCACAAACATAAGAATTTT
>VZTX01030727.1:69613-85493 GCA_013400915.1 Pardalotus punctatus | reverse complement strand
GGGGGGGGGGGGGGGGAATCAGTTCCCAGCATCTTATCCAATGCTTAGAGCAGCAAGAGCAAAATGGGCCCCACAGCTTCACAGACTCACAGACTAATGAATGAGTCATGTGAATAGGCGCTTTTAACAAAACAGTCTCAAAAGGAAATTTTGAAAACCAAGTAGCTTGTGGTAGGACTGAGCTAGCCATACCGCATCCTGTGTATGCTCTTCCTGGCTCTTTTTCTCCCAGGAGCAAATACTCAATGGCAAAAATAAGAATTCATTAGTCCTCTCACAGTTTTCTCTCTGCATATTTCTCGGTGCTTGTCTGCAGTTCAGAGATGCACACCATATGTTGTCTTGGCTGGTTACACCATAAACAATATAAACGAAACCTGAAAAGTAATTTACAGCAATCCATCCTGTTATTGCTGGCAGAAAGCACACAGGACTTTGCTGGATCTGAAGCAACACCTTTAACTGCTCACCTACCCACACACACTCTCTCTTACCGGTTTGGCAGCTGCAAGGACCCACATGCCAAAGTTGGACACACAATTTATTTTCTCAGCCTGCGATATCAGGCTGAGAGCTGCCCTCCCAAGACCAGGACTGATGGCTGGCACTCTGAAGGATGGGGAGAGGTGGGGCAGAGGAGTGATGGAGGCCTGCTGAAACCTCAGATTCCTTGTGGCATTTAGGAGCAACAGCTTATACAAATAATTCCAGGATCTCATAATATCTTTTAATGTAATTTTTGAGAAAAATACGGTATTGCACAATGTTATTTGTAAGTCAAACATTACCTGCATTTTGACAGCTCAGTGGAATATACCAAGACACCAAAATTTTGCTTGGTCTATTTTCAGACAATGAAAGCTGCTGCAAGAGATTATTTAAGGGGGGAAAAAACCCTTAGATAAAATATTATATTAATCCAGCTCCAAAACAGTCCCTTTGTTTTAGCAACCTTGGCCAAGACCTTTTGGGAAATAGTGCTTGAAGCTGATAGACTACAGCCATGTAAGGTACCAAATATATGGCTTGACTTTCAAAAGAAAAGCTCCCAGTGACATACATACCTGAGAAAAATATTTTTAAGCTATCTTGAACATACCTTATATTAAAGAGATACTGCTTTTTTCTGACCCAAGTGATAAATTCTTTTGCCTAATCCATGTTATTCTCCCCTGCCCTACACAATTACAGAATCATAGAATCCCAGAATTGAATGTGTTGAGAGGGACTTCAAAGATCATGTAGTTTCAACCCTGCCATAGCAGGGACACCTTCTGCTAAATCAGGTTGCTCAAAACATTCAAGCTTGGTCTTGGATGGGGCAGCTTCCAGGGATGGGGCATCCACAACTTCTCTGGGCAACCTGTTCCTGTGCCTCACCACTTTCACAGCAAAGAATTTTTTCCTAATATCTAATCTAAGGCTACTTTCTTTCAGTCTCAAACCATCCCCCTTGTCCTGCCACAACACGCTCTTGTAAATAGTCCCTCTCCATCTTTCTTGTAGGCTCCCTTCACATACAGGATAGCTGCAATTAGGTCACTCCAAAGCCTTATCTTCTCTAGGCTGAACAATCCCTATTCTTCAGCCTTTCCTCATATGGATCACAGAGTATCACAGAATCACAGCTGAGGTGTAAGGAACCCTCAAAGAAAATTCCTTACCCTCTAAACCCTCCAAACCTCTAAAAACTTTGTGGCCTCCTCTGGACTCATTCCAACAGGTCCATGTCCTTCCTGTGCTGGGACCCCAGAGCTGGATGCAGTGTTCCAGGTGGGGTCTCACCAGAGCGGAACAGAGGGGCAGAATCCCCTCCCTGGACAATCAGACAAGCCTAAAACAAACATCCTTATAGAAAGCTTATATGTTACAATGTAATAGCTTGCTCATGTTCTTAATCATATGCACGCAAGCAAAAAAAGAAAAAAAAATTACTTCTGAGGTCTACCAATAAGAGTTAAAAAACAAGTAATTTAAACTATACCTTTATTAAAGGAAAAAAGAAGTTAGACTTTACTAAGCTTTTGATCTGCAGAATGGGAGATTAACTTCAGGGAAAATGAGTATATTTTGGTAATAGCTGGATCCAATTTAAAAGGCGCCATGAAACAACAAATCTAAATCACTGAACAAAAGCAACATATTTAAAGATCTTAGAAAATTGGATCATTTAGATAGATCACAAATAGAGTAAAAGCTATTGTCGAACAAAATGGAACCTTTATTAAAGGTATGAGGCATATGTGATCTTTACAAAACACATGTTCAGACTCCACTGAAAAAATTATTTGAACAACTTGACTCTTAAATGTTAATTAAACAGTCTCAGAGGTCAGACTCCAGTTTAATTCATAGAGGAAAAAATACAGATAATTTTTTTCAAATAACCAAGCAGTGCTACTACAGATTAATTTTTATTAACAATAAGGAAGCATTCCAGAGCACCGGAATGCTGCACTGTTCCATCTGAAAGCAGTTATCACCGGTCTCTTCCTATCTACAGATAAATTGGATTCTAATATTAGACAATTTGCCTACATAATTAAGGAACAAATGTTGCAGGACAATATTTGAGCTAAAAAGCAGGTTTTACAGTTGTTTAGCATGGATGAATTACAGTTTAAGAACTGCCAATTTTACAGCGCATTTAATGACTTTTCCCCCCATCCACCTTAGCTGAAACAGTTACTCTTTAATACCCCAGTGCCTTTTCATTCTATATGGTCTGAATTTCAAAGGGGCACTCCTATCTTTTATGCCACAGTAAACACACAGTTTAATACGTGAATTTGATTCCATTGAAACTTGCCCAAGTAAGGGACGCTGAAGCAGCTCACCAGGAGCAATGAAACAGCTGTCTGTGTTACAACTGTGTTGATAGAGCATCGGTTTGGCAACCTGAAAGAGTGTACTCAATAGCCAAAACCCTACTGGATGCAAACAGAATGTATTCATCATCATCCTTTTGCAAGGATTCTGTAATTGTGATTCTTCTGTATTCCAAAGGTTTGTCAGAAGATTGAGTAAAGGAGCTATCAGCTTAAATTAGTTGTATTTTAGACCAACAACTGGACTTTTCATAGCCTAAGCTTTGATCTCTCAGTTTTGTCCTCTGACAGTGCTCCAGAGCCCAGAAACCATGGGGCAGATAAACACCACAGCAGCAGCAATCTTTAAGGAAACCCTTCTTCCTAAGACTCTCATGGCATTAAGGTTCAGTTAATGTTGTTTCTCACAGTGTAGTGCTCTGTCTCAGTATAAAGCCCTTAACTTTCCAAAGCTACAGCCAAAATGATGATAACACTTCAAATTTAAAAAATGGCTTTTGGTAGTCTTACTCATGCAGTGTTTTCTTTTGAGTACTGGAATGAACTGCTGTTCAGTAGCTGGACCTGAGGCAGATGCTCTGCATTTGACATCTCTGATGGTACAGGCAGCCCCAGGTTGTATTACAGGCAGATTGTGGCCATTCCTGCCACCTTGGACAACCTCCTTTCCCACTGTGCATCATAGCATGAGTATCTCAGCCCACCGACAACAAAGCAAAATGAAATATGGTCATTCAGGAAACCCTAAGGCAGCAATGGGCTGGCTAATCAAAACTTTGTCAGGAGCTAATAGTCATTTTCAGGAGGACTATGTAGAAGTCTAAAAAAATCCAGAGTATGAACTTGTCATTACAAAGTCACTTAGAAGCTAATTTTAGCAGAATATCAGACCTCAGATTTTGGTAACTTTGGTAGCAATATTCTACTTCCTTAATTAATTTTACTCCTTCTGATTGGTGTTTCTGCATTGATCAAGCAATTACACACTATGAAGGGTGCTGGCAACAGGGGAGAAGGACACGCAAGCTTCATCTTTCCTTCCTCCAGTCAACAGCACTGATGAAGAGCTATGGATAGAGTTCATGCAGCAACTGCCTCTATTTAGTAATAGAAGAGAAAGGGCTGGTACAATCAAGCTCTTGAAAGGCAAATTCCGTTGCTTGGTCAACGGCAGACTGTGGGATAGCTGGCAGCATTTGAACCTGTCCCTGTGCGAGTGTGCCCGTGGGTCAGGCAGCATGCTCCCACGGCCGTGCAAGCCTCAAGCAGCAACAGTTGCTTGCTTGAACCTCGTCACATTTATAAATGGGATTTAGGGGCATGTATTTCCTTCTTGTCCTTTCTCGTTTCCTCCACCACATACTCCTGTTTTAGTATTCACTCAGTCCTACATAACACAATGTTAAAAAGTTTATACAGTACCACAGGCTTGCCCAGGAGCAGCCTAATCGTCTTCCACAGGCTGTAAACATGATTCCACTTACACCTATAAATAAAACTCGTACCTTTCCCACAGCCAGCACTGAGGTTCTTTTCTACATAAGTAAACAGAAGCTGGGAATCACAGAACATGCTGTTTCAGAAAGCCTAGGCAGAGCAGCAGGCATCCTTGCTGCTCTGCATGATCAGAAAGGCATAGCAACCAAAGGACAGCACTTCAGGACAGGATTCACTCTTGGCAAGGAAGCAAATGCTGAGGACTTGTTTGGAGAAGACAAATGCCCTTTCTTCCCCACCTCAGGCTCACAAGCAGAGAGCGCCCAATTACAGACCAGACACTCTTCTCTCATTGTGGGCTCCATCTGTGATCAATGACAGCTGTGTTGGTAAAAAAAAAAAATTCCAAAAGAAGTCAGAAAAGGCAAGAGACTAAGAAGCCATGTCTAATCTCTTTTCAAAGGTGGCACTGGCTGTGTCTCTCTTCTGATGTCAAAGCTGTCACTGTGAATAAGAGGCTTGGCTGCGATGCCTAATTCTGTAATCTCAATGCTGCTGAGCCTGCCCCTCCTTACCCTGTCTTACAGGAGAAGGATACAAAACAGGATCTGGTCTCCAGCTCTACAGCAGACCAACAAAGTGATGATAGGGCAATGACCTAGAGAACACTTAGACGAGAAAAGGCAACCAGCACCAAGGTAGTGTGACAGCTTCAACAACACTGTTGGGGAGACAACATTCTCATGGTGCCTCAAGGCTTTTCTCCCCATGAACACATTTGCCCTGCCACTGTCTTCATGCTGGGGAGAGCAGCTCCTACATCATAGTGCATGTAAGGTAAGGAAACATTTAACAGAGCATGTGAACTCACTTAGTTTGAAAAACAAAGGTTTCAAAAAATAAGCCTTAATTAAAAACATAAATACACTACTTATACTGGAACCAAATGCTTCCCCCTTTTCCCTGCATTTTCAGTATTGCCTGCTCAGCATGCTGGAGCACTGGTGCCATTCACAGCTTGCAGCAAGATGAAGATGGCAGAAAAGATGCCACCATCTGCCTTTGCAACAATTTCACTGGAGATGTGTGCTCAGCCTTGCTTTGCTGTGGCGCTGCCAGCCCTCAGGAGCAAGGCTGCCTTCTGGCCAGTGAGAGAGGCAATGCTTGTGCCACCTTGCCTGCCCTCCATTCTCTCTTCTTCCTTCCCCAGCAGGGTGCTCTGGTGAAGATGCTTGCATGTGTGAAGACACATTCTGAGGGTGAGTAAGGAGAGGGTGCTGGGGGGCCAGGAGATCCTGCACCTCAGAAAGAGGGGAAGGAAGACCAGGTCCCAGCCTCAGGTACAACCAACATCAGAGAAATACTGCAGGTACAAACCTCAAGCCTTCAGGAAGGTAAGCACGGTTTCGGCATGTGTACACATCCCCATGGACCCTTTCGCCAAAAATGCATCAACACAACTCATAGACAGAAAGCCCCATCAACACTTCTCCTGACACCCTACTGAAACACCTATCTACAAAAAAGGCTACATTATGATAGAACCATATAATGGGTTGGGTTGGAAGAGACCTTAAAGATAATCTAGTTCCAACCCTCCACCATTGGCAGGGACACATTTCACTAGACCAGGTTGCTCAGAGCTCCATCCAACCTGGCCTTGAACATGGCATGTGGTATCCACAGTTTCTCTGGGCAACCTGTGCCAGGGTCTCACCATCCTCACAGCAAAGAATTTATTATGTTTTTCCTATCCCAACAGTATCTTTGGAATCAGAAGAAATTTTTTTCATATCACCATAGGAAGGAGTTCAAATACATCCCATTACCACTGTCTCTTCTGGCTGTCTCTGGATAGAGTCTGCTTACAATTTTTACCCATACAGTGTCTGCATATGTGTTTCAACATAAATTATTTATATATGCACATAAAAGCATTCTGGCCTTATAAAACCAAATGTTATAGTGGGAAAAAACACATAAACATACACATCTGATGCAGAAATTCAACTCTGAAGAGTATGAGACCAAGAAACAGACCACCAACTGTCTGTTACTAATTATTAAATTATATCTCCTGTTCAGCAAAAGGAAAGGCTGCTGTAAGTATCAAGGCAACAGTAAGCTATCCCCTTTGCTTATGCCTCTTTCTCCATCCCTCTACTTCTGTAACTAGAGGCAAAAAAAGTATTTTCCTTTTATCTTTGGTCTCCCACAGTGACTGTGGTCAAAATGTGTTATTTCCAGGCAAGATTACTGTCATAGACAGAATCTGGAACTCTGTATGAAAATAAGACTCCAATTCAAAGCAATGAACAATGTGGCTGCCTGTTTTTTCCACAGCTTAGGTCACAGCCAGTCTACTCAGCCCATGCTCACATCTTTCCAATTTCACATTGTTTAAAACCTGGCTTCCAACTTTCAAAATAATTAAATACAAGATTTTGACTCCAGAGACAAAGACCTTTGCATCACTCTCATACTCCGTCTCCCTTCTTCAATGCCCAGTAAAAATTCTTAAGTGAAAAATAAGCTGTTTTAATAAACTCAGAAGAAATATGCTCATTCCTGCAATAAGAACATTTAGATTTTTTTTCTCCATATTTCACATTTTTTAGTCATCTCCTCTTTTATTCCCTGCTGCCAGAATACAGTGACAGTTCTTGCTTAGGAGGACACTTACACCATGTGGAACACAACAGAATTCCTCTTCAGGATGCTGCAACTCCAAGTGGCACAAGAGCTGAAAGCAGGACAGCAGACTTTAGCCAGATACTATTTAGTCAGTGACTCAGTGGTAGAACCATATCTGTGTGGCTAAGATAATGACATCAGAACC
Source organism: Pardalotus punctatus (assembly GCA_013400915.1). Taxonomy (NCBI): domain Eukaryota; kingdom Metazoa; phylum Chordata; class Aves; order Passeriformes; family Pardalotidae; genus Pardalotus; species Pardalotus punctatus. The sequence continues at coordinate 78,389 of VZTX01030727.1, read as the reverse complement.
AGCAGTTTTGAATTGTCCTGCTTTTTGAACTATTTAGACCTCACAGGGCATAGTAGATTTTTCCCAATTCTGTGGTCCGTTTCAGGCATACCCTGCATCTGCAGTCAGCCTTTAAACAGGAATGAGAAGTATTAGATGAGCTATTTGGATGAAGTCTGAAAATAAGCTAATTTTAAATAAAAAATATTTTCAGGTTTTTTGGTTTTTATTTTCAGAATTAAAGACCAAAACAAACCAACAAAAAAAAAAAAAAAAAACCAAAAAACCCCAAACCTCAGAAAAACATCTCCACTGCTGATTGTTAGGGGATTTTTCTTTGTATTTTAAAAACTACAACCTCCTTGGCATCATGGCCTCTATGCCAGTGCTATCATATATATGCAAACAGAGTAACCTTTCAAATTTCATGACAAAGACAGGTGGTTTGTATTGTCCTACACAGAAATACTCTGTAAAATTTTATATAAAGCAGTTGCATCCAATTCAGAACACTTTTGGGGTTGAGTTCAGATGCCCAGAGGACTCCACCACTTCATTCTCCTTGCTGGACAATAGGACATAGAATTACCTCCAGTCATTTTCTCCATGGATTCTTTGGATAAGCACTAAAAAAAACACCAAACCAACTCAATTACATACTTTGTTCCCTCTTACCACTAGCAAAAGTTGGAAAGCAGGGCAGCTAAGTTGCTGGGCTGCCAGATAGAGAGGAAATTAATTTCAAAACCAGTTAGAAAAATAAGGGGTGATAAGTGAACAGCACCATTAATGGCAGCAGTCAGGGCACAAAAGGGTGTGTTAATGCCACCCAGCAGCCACAGAGATCACTTGGAACAAATGTGTTGGTGTTGGCTCCTGAAGGGGTGTGGGACCAGGAGTGCTGACTGATGCAAATCTATTTCCAGTGCTCCATAAATCTTGTGCTCTGAACATGCCCTTTAACTAATGCTGATGGAGGGATTTTCTGTTCTCAAGTGGCTGGAAAAGACCCCCTACATTGCACATAGAAACAAAACAAACCGAAATTACAGCTACTTGAGATTATCCTTCAGCCAGTCTTACAAATTCAACCCAACACATCCGCTCAGTCACAAGGGCGCATGAGCCAGAGTGAGCCTCATGGGACAACTCCCACTGCTGTTACTGGAAACACTTTTCCCTCATCTTGTTCCAATTCTCTTACCCTCGCACTGAATTTTGGACCTCATCTTCGGGAAGCAAATCCCACATTCCTGGAAGCTACCCTTTTCCAAGCTCCCTTCATTGGGAAAAAGATTCAATTCCTGCAAATGCATCTTTTTGAAAAACTATCTTAACTAATATCAATACCAATACCATCTGTATCAAAAAGACTGCAAATTGCACTTAGATTCAACATAAACAAGAACATGAAACAGAGTGAATACTCAGAAATTACCAAGATCACAGAGGATCTTTTGCAAGGGGCTGATGCTTCTGTCAACCCACTTATTAGCAATGAGGATAGTCTACAATATACCCTGAAATTAGCCCTTTTTCTAGTGAAAACAGGAAAGGTTTCTACAACAGTAACACTGACATATGACAGCCTCTATGACAGAGATAAACTCCTTGCTAGCATTTGCATAAGGAAGTACGAGAAGAAGAGAAGGGAAAAAAACAGTATTTCTGTGAGGATGTGAAGACTGATAGTAGTAAAGAGATTTCACTACATAAAACATATATTTCTTCTTTCTTTTCCATTTAATGAAGGTACTGCTTCAGTAATGGTTTGGTATACAAATCTCAGATATGAGTTATTCCACAAACAAACCTGGCACGCAGGCTGACTCACCTACCAAGCCTCTTCTAGGTTCCTTATTCTTAAATATTGATGTGCTAATTGCAATTCAATTGCACATAAAAAATTATTCAATGTAACCTTACCTATGTCTAGTGGCACAATAATGCTCTGAATAAAACACTCAGAAAGGAAAAGGCAGGTGAAATTTATTTTGTACTCCTGGTAAATTTTCACAGCAGATTTGTAAGTCCTGCAAAACATAGTATCTTATGCAAAGTAAGGCATCTCCTCCTGACTTGAATTGAAACTGAATAATAAACTGTATGTTTAAATATGAAATAAGTACAGAAACTATTTTTACATTTGCAGAAAAAAACCCAAATGACGGTATTTACTAGAGATTAATGCCCTGCAATATGGTCATCAGCTCAAGATGTCACCTTTTTTATCTACTGAAGTGGGGTTTCATACCAACAATGACATCAAGTAAGGAACAGGACCATGGTTCTCCCTCTGGTTACAACACCACTATCTGAATCATGCCTACCTGTTGCTACACAGTACAGTCAAGAAGGTATTTGCAACACATTACTAATTATATTCGGAAGCTGGAGACTGCTTCTGAGTCCCTGCCCCAAGGGAGGACTGGCCCAGTGGCTCTGCTGAAAGCTCACCAAGTGCCTTCTGCAAGTGTGAACTGACCTTTCCCAAGCAGTTCCCTTTTCCACCCAGTTTTACAGTGTAATCTACAGAGTTCTGTTCCATAAGTGTGCCTTCAAACAATGCCCATCCACAATGATCACGACAGCTGAATTATACAGCCCCAGCATTTGCTCAGCTCAATGCAGTCACCATCAGATGGAAAGTGACAAGGATTCATTTGTACTTCCACATCTGCCAGCTTTTCATGGGCTAGGAAAGATCAATGAATCAAAGTAATTTAGTCCTAAAACAATTCTCACCACTTCTAGGACGCCAAGCATCTTATATGGTTTGTATTAGCATGGCTGCATGTCTGTCAGTGAAATAGGATGCCACCACTTTATAGCCTTGGTCTCACAAGCAGACCTCATGCACAATGAAGTACTTGTGTGAGAACGGCTTTACGCCACCCACGACTGATGATATTATGATCTTAACTCATTTTACTCACATTTACTGCAGAAAGACTTCTAGTTTCTCTTCTCTCCCCAAAATATACCACATTATGATCTCAAATACAGGGAAAGTATTATGTAAGTGAAGAGCATTTCAGTCAACTTGCTGAGACAAGGAAAACCAACAAAGCAACTTTCCATATGCTATGCAGGCAAGACATTTTATAAAAAAAGTGATGCGATACCTTCCAAAGAAACAAATGTGAAGCTAACTTTACAGTGAAAAATCTGGGGAAATACACCATAAATATATCTGCTTCATCCACATTCTGTATTTTTTATCACCACGTCTTAGATAATTCAGTGACAAGTAAAACACACTTGCAGAAATATCATCAAGTCTTAAATAGGACTGAAAGTGTCACACCCACTGTCCTTCTCCTATGGCTATGTGATCTTCTCCCTGTCACCTTTTTCACTATTCTGCAGAACTAATGGGAATGAGAGGGCTCTTCTAGCTAAGAGACTCATTGAGTGTTAACTTAGATCCCACATCACTGTCTTTTGTAACTGACTGACTCCATTTTATTTATATGAAAGTTCTCAATAGTCTATTCAAATAAGATAAAATTGCACTGTCATATCAGAAGAGATGTCATCGAGGTTAGGCAGATTTAAAAAAATACTAGCCACCCAAAACATTCCATGTAGACTAACCCTCCACATTCTGCCAGATGCTAGATATTGAATAAATTAAACAGCTGCATAGAACAGCCACTTTGGAAAGAAACAAAACAAAAACAACCCCAGACCCACTTTAAATTCTATTATCCTACTATGCTGTCTGACAGCAAATGTAGCTGCTGCCTTATATCCCATTTCTCAGCCAGCTGAACTTCCAGCTGGACTCTGTCATGTTGAAAATGCAGGCAGCTTCTATAATGCTTCTCTTGGATGCAGGATGTAGTATGTCATGGAGATGTAGCCTGTCTATGAGTTATTTTGTTATGTAGTGGGAAGCAGCACAAGAAGATAGTGGGGAACAGGAAGAGGAAACTGAGGATACAATCATTCTTCTATGTGACCGCCTCCAAATTATTTGACATTACTTGTCTGGGCCACAGAGCTCAAGGTGCAGAGAGAAGATGGAAAAATGGATTTAAACTTTGAAATCGTCATGGCTTTAAAAACAATCTTTCAAAGATCTTTTGGATATGCTCAATTCAAATAGCTCAGATCAGTGAATTTAATCTTTTGAAAAACTAGTGGTTTTGTGTCTTCTCAGATGTTCAAAGGTTTGAAGAGTAAATGGAAAATGAAATCATGATTTGTTATAGAAGCAGACTGCGAAAAGCAGGAGGGAGTCACATATTCTGTAATTTGGAAGATGCCCTACAAGTTTTTCTTGTCATCCAAGACTAAGGGCAGACCAGTTTGAAATGCGATTAAGCCATCAGCCCTTCTAGCTCTTGTGGCTCGGAAGTTATGCACTATGAATCAGAAATAAGTTACTTAACTTATGATTTATTTCTTTATGAGCAGAAGCATTCAAATCAGTGTCTGTCTTAAAAAGGAGATAGACACTGAGCCTACATATCTGCATTGAGAGCTAATTTGAGAAAGGACAGGAACTACACTGAGTTGCTGAGGAGATCCCTTGAAGAGAAATCAACCTTCATATTCCAGGCAAAGGCTGACTCTCACCTCTCTCCTCTCCTAACTGATAAAAAGGAATTGAAACAAGGCAGTTAACCTGATGCAAACCCTCATCTCCTTTCTCAAGCAAGATGCGACCCTTAGGTTTTTCAGTCTGGACGTGGATGTGGCAACAAGCGGTTAGGAGTACCAAACAGTGCCGTTGGCAGCTTCACTGGCTGGGGACTGACCTGCATTTTGTTGTGGGCAACTGCAGATGCCACCGGGTGTGTAATGCTTTACTACAACAAGCATGGTCAACTTTAAAGTCAAAACAAAGATGCTTCAGCAATACAGACAGAAAAGCTTTAAAAAAAATGAACCAGGACTTTCCATGCAGTACTTGTGCAGGACAGAAGGACCCCAGTAATAATCTTCTGATTCCCAAGTGTGCAGACAAAATTTCGGGCACAAATTTTAAGACCAAACTTTGTTAAAACACAAAAAACCCACACTCCTTTGTGTATCCCTCTCACATACTATTGCTAATCCCTACTAGAAGATTAATGTGAATTTAAGCACTACTTTTAAAAAATAAGAAAAAAAGTTTATTTCTTAACTTTCTGCTGCTGGATGGAACACAGCTGACAACCTCACAAAAATCGTGGAATAAACCCTCTGATACTGACAGTTTCTTCTTTTTATTGGCCTGACTGCAAGTTTTTTTTTATGCTTTTATTTTTAATGATCCATTTCTGATGTTTAATTACTGAGAACATTTGAACTCCAGTAACACAACAGGATCACTGTTACGTAATTTGTGTCTTCACAAATTAAATCTAGACAAGGACAGGCTCAGACTGCAGTTCCTTGTCCTTGGGTCATGACAACAAAAATCCCCTGTGCACATACATGAGAAAGAGGCAAAAACAGCCTTTCCCTCAGGTATGTCAGGCCATGGGAGCTAGTTCCCTTTAAAGGACTGTAGGTGTCTGGTGTCTGATGGTGGGTAAAATGCTGATGGTAATGTTATCTTAGACATACTTCTAAGTGAGCTGTCTGCTAAGCCCTTGGTTTCATCTTGTAAAATAAAATGGAGATCATGTTCATTTAATAGAGGTCATAATTTTGTGAGTTTGTGGAGCTTTTTCAATGAAAAAATTCTGACAGATGGTTTGCATACTTTTATATAACATTGCAAGGAAAAAAGAAAGAATGAAAGTGCAGAGAAAGGAAAAACCTTAGAAACTGAAGCTTGTGGCCTGGTGCTCACAATTCACAGGCATGAAGCAGCAACAACACAGCTATTGCTTTGATCTATCTCCCTATTAATTCCACTTCCCATAATAGAACCACTGACATTTCATTGGTATTCAGATGTGATTAAAATATATTCTAATACCTATAAATAGAAACGTTAGTTCAAGTACTAATTAAAAACAAATCTGGCATTTGGAAAACTGTATCAACAAAAAGTAAAAAGGCGCAATAAAAAAATATGAATCTAAATGTTGTCCTTTTATTTTTCCTGAAAAAAAGTAGACCCCTGTTCTATCAATCTTTATGTTAAGGTTTTGATTTCCAAGTCTTTACAAGCATCCTCACAGCAACTTCAGCATAAGAGTAATGAGACAGTTTGCTCTCTCCTTCAATTCCAATTATTGCCACAAAGTTCCAACTACAACAGGGTAAGTCAGGCACACTGACTTTTTGCAACCTTCTGCAAGGTAGTTTTTAAATACACAGGAGCCGAATGTTAAATTTACCATATTCCCTCATTGCACAGTAGTTTGGTCATATGCTACTTCATAATTAACCCTTGGTTTTTAAAATATATACACACACACACACACACACACATACATATATATACCTCTACACATCATTTGTTTTCATCACCGATTGCACCTTCTTACCTCCCCTCCTGAATACTACGTACTTGAAGCAAAGGCTCGTTGCAAGCACACTTTCAGCTGCTACTTCTGCTGCCTTAATTGTCAGAACTCTTCCCAGCTCAAGAAAACCATGGGACTTACAACAGTCATCTCTGCATGTGGTAATAATGATTTACTGTTTTGCCTCACAAAGCTAGAAAGCACTCTGGAGCTGGGATGCTACTCTTTACAATATCACATAAAGCAGTGTTTTCCTCAGGGGCTATTAATGTCATTGGCACTTACCAGAAGCAACTGTAAAAAACTGACTTCCCATTAAAATCATGGCCCAAAACAGAAAACACCATAGTCTCACTGGAAAGATAATTTTCTAAATCCTGGGTGAGACTTTGAAGCATGCGAAGAGTAACAATATGAGCTGACAATGGGGAGGAATAATTTTAGACTATAACGGACGTGATTACCTTTGGAGACAATATCAACAAAAACAAACTGGGCTCTACTACAGAGACAGCACAACATAGTGAAAAAATTAACACTTGTGCAAATGTGTTGCCTGAGGTACATGTACAATAGTTTGGACATCTGGGCTGCACTGTACTTTACTACCACAGTATGCAAACACACCTGGACCTACACAAAACACACAGAAACAGTGAGTCATTAAAACACATGAAGATGCAGCAGCAGTGGAGTTAAGATCATCCAATTTCAGGTTCAGACACGGAAAAGAAGAAATGGAGTGAGCCTGGTTTCTAGTGGAACACTGTCATTTCTAGTCAGCAATGCAGTGGTGTATGTTAGGGATATTTTTTTTTTAAGAGACTTACCTCAGCATCTTGCTCCCGGAGCTGGTATGTTCTCTCCAAGCACTGCAGTATTCTAGGACACAATGTCTTCTCCTCCAAGAGTGACTCCAGAAGTAAGACCAGCTGGTCAGGGAGAAGCTAAGAGAAAAAGAAATGCCATGTGTGAATGAAGATCTCTACTGACTGAGCAATATAAATGGAAACAAACCAAAGAGGAAAGATTGTGATAACCTGTGTACTTTCAGCATGTGCTTGAAATACAACTTGGACCTCCAACTGTTTTCTGAAAAACCTCAGGGTTTATGTGTCTGTGTTCTGAAAGTTAAGATTCATTTTCCATGGTCCTCACTACTATGGTTAGGCAGACTAACACATGCCTATCTTATTGAAACAATCATAGCTTAATAAGTATGATTTTTATGAAATATATAAGAGAAGTAATTCCATTCTGTTTGAGCTTAGAAGAAATAAAAAGAATAATAGTGCATAATTTGAGGAACCAACGAGGCATATGAATGTATAATTTTTTAGAGTGGCATTTTTTTCTGATAGACAAGCTTTTGCAGGATACATTTACAGTGAACAAAGAAACACAACACAAATAAGTGACCCACCAAACAAGAGTTGTAACAACACATTCTGAGGCATATTTTAGTGCACTGAGTCACAAACCATCCATCCTTTCTTGGGAAACATGCATGAATTTTGTGGCGCACACAGTATAATACCTATACATGATTTATATTCAGTAGCTAGTTGCCTGACTTCCGAACCTGTAATTTTCAATTGGAACCTAATGTAACCTAAAAAAATAAAAATTAAAAAAAAAGCACAAGAAGTCCGTTGTAGCGAGTGCTTAAGTGCTCTGTTTAATAGGTTTATTGGATGAACAAATAAATAATTCAAACAGACCTCAGAGAGAAATTGCACCAGCTGCCAGGAACCATCTATCGGAAATTCAGGCTCCAAGGTGATCAGCCAGAAGTTTGTTATATGCCCCAAAACTTTCTCCACTATTCCTCATTGCAGGACACCAAGGGAGGAAGGGGGAAGGGAGGAAGAATGTCAGTAAAGCTTCTGCACACAAAAAGAAGCCAACTCTGCTCATTTCTAAAAGTTCTTGAGACAACCTAATGAAAAAAGACATCCTGTTACTTTGACACTATTTCCAGCTTTCACCACATTTGGCAATTTTCTGTTCCCACCTTGCTGCGTGCCCATGCCCCCTTTGCTCCATTAATGTGCTAAGCAGGGATGAAATGAAGTCAGCTATAGGAAATGCCTCTTCCAACAACACATCCCACAGCCAGGGCTGTTTATGTGGACTGAACAACACTGAATTCCTGATCTCTGACAGCAAGTCCATGAAGATAGCAAACATCATCTGATAAATCTTAATCTGTAAAACATTTACATTAACAACTAACCTAGCAACATGACATTTTCTTCTCTTTTGGACTGATGTAATTAATAACTAAATCAAAATAAAGAAGAAAAGAGACCTCTAGGATATTAATACTTTGGTTTCTTTGCATTTCATTTCCTTCCTTCTTTTTTTTTTTTTTTTTTTTTTTTTTT
>VZTX01030727.1:9316-69586 GCA_013400915.1 Pardalotus punctatus | reverse complement strand
TTTTTTATTAGTAAAGTTGGTTGTATTCTTGAAAACTGAAAATACCTAAGATCTTACTAACTCTTACTGGAGCATTTTGTAAGTGATACCAAAACCTGCCAACAAAATGGAGTCACTAAATGTGGTCAGATATTTACAAATATTGAATATTTAATTTCAGGACAACTATTAAAATGGCAGCTTAAATGTTTATTACATAGTCCAACAGCAGCTGCCCTGGGGGTTGGTGAGACAAGTTAAAAAACAAAATGGAAAGCTTCTGGGAAGTGGCTCTGCTTGGAAACTGAATTAATTCTGAACACTAATAAAATACTAAATGTTGCAGAACACCACACACAGAAAGGTACCTTCTGGTTTAGAAAGTTTTCCCTGCTAACTAAAAAGACAGCAGAACAATACCTAATTTGTAGAAACTATAGAACAGCTGCTTGAATACATAGGCACAGAACAGCTGAGAGTTATTTTTTTATAATATCTCCAGTATAATTGCTATACAGATTCACCCACAGAAAGCTTATTGTTTAAGGTAGCATTACAGAATCTCATTGAAACCAACAAAAGAGCAGCATCAGAGCAGCAGCCATGCCCTTAATTTACATCTGTCTAGTGCTGCATCACAGTGGAACTTTTTCCAGAATTACAGGTTAAACTCTTATCAGTTTAGATTTGAGGCTGAGAAGCAAAACAAACATGAGCAAGCAAGCAAGCAAACAAACAAACCCCCAATAAAACAAACAAATTAACAAAATCCCTCAAGAGTTCAAGAAGCATTTGGACAATGTTGTCAGGCACGTGGTGTAATTATTACGTGGTGTAAGTGGCCTGTGCCGGGCCAGGAGTTGGACTCGATGATCCTTGTGGGCCCCTTCTAACTCAGAATCTTCTATGACTCTAATGAATGAGACCATGGCTTCTGCTATTTTTGCACCTTCCAGCTGCCCGTTTCCAGCTCATGGATTACTTACAGGCCAAGGCACGAGTGAGCGAACACCGAACACGGGCAGAGAGGGTGGGGCGCTGGCAGGGGAGCGCTCCGGACCTCTCCCGCAATGGCGCTAGTGGGCGCAGCTACTTCAGTTTGCTCTCCAGCTTGTTTCTAACACAAATGGAAGGAGGAACATTTTACCCCTTCCTTTCACTACAAGAGACTCCTCAGAAGAGAAAAACCTATCATAAGCCAAGAGACAGAAAACTCAGCCAGAGTTCCACAACAAAGGCTGCTACAAAATTCATTCAGGGGTGCAGAAATTTTCTTTTCCCCAAACACAACAACATAAGTATTGCTATTGCCAAAGCAGTCTTTTAACGGTTATAAATAAGCTTCAAAAAATTGCAGTTGAATTTTCTGTCAGAAATCCCACTGTCATTATTTTTTGTTTTCCCACCACCATCCTCATTTGTCCTGCCCACCTGTTACATTTCGTCTTTCATACCAGGAAAATTGGGGTGCACACTGTCAATTTTCAATTTGTTTGCCTTATGCTTAATACAAAGAGGCCATTGCTTTTAAGTGCTACCTAAACATAAATGCTGTAGAGACCTAAATGCAAATTTCTTTTCAAGCACTGTGAAAACACTTTCCTTTACAACTCATATTCTGTAAATGCATATTGAATAGCTAACACCCATAAAAAAGTACACAACGCAGCTACAGCAAGTTACAGCAGGATAAACATCACTGTATCAAGGTGTGTCTTCATGTTGAAAACACTCAGAAAACAACCATAACATGCCAAACACAAAATTTAATTGTTCCTCATAAAATAAAATAAAATAAAATAAAATAAAATAAAATAAAATAAAATAAAATAAAATAAAATAAAATTCCCCACACTCTGAAGTGTATTAGAGAATGCTCAATCAAAATTTTCAAATATGTACAATTATTAAAGCAGATCTCTTTAATCAAAAAATGTGGCAAGGATCAAGAAATAGTTTTCATTACATCAGTGATTTCTGCAACAGCATCTATTTATATCATAAAGTACATAGTTCCTATCCCAACCTATGCCTGCTGCATGGAAATCATACCACTTTTCTTAGGGCTGCCCCTCCCCCAGTTGTGACTACTGACACTACAAAGAGGAAATAAATTAGTGTGTTGTGATCAAGCACACCAGAGGTTTTCTGTCATGTCCCATGTAATTAAACATCATCTCCCCTATAAAGCTGTATCCTAGCACTGTATACATTATCTTGCCCTTAAGACTGCAAACCTCTCCTCCAACTCTTCAGCCTTTTGAAAGAGTTCACTTTGTCCTGCCACTGAACAACCATTTGTTCCCTGCTTCCGCTAAGTAACCTGATGTGGTGGCTTTAAAGTTTGAATAATGAAGCTGTTACCCTTAAAACAAACTCTAAATGATAGGGAATATCAAAACTGGGTCTATGTTTGAAAAAGGCAAGGTGAAAAAAATTAAAGAAAACAACATAACCACACTGAATAACTGAGATTCACTGTATACTAAATCTCTGGGAAGGAAGAAAAGCACACTTCGTATTTTATTCATATCAGTACACAAGACACTTAAGCCATTACACTATGTTACAAGAGTATCTTAAAACATTAGTAGGTTTGAAAGGTTTTCTACAAATAATCTTTGAACAAAACTGCGTATTTTCTGAGTACAATCCCTAACCTGTAAAAAACACAAAGGAAACAAATCTTTCCTCTTCAAAAGATCTGGTATAGTGCTGTAGAGGTCATCGACCTCACATCCCAGAAGACCACCCACGCAAAAGAGTGTATTTATCAATTCCTACATTAACTAATACAATAAATGCCAGATTCAGCCTTTACACTGGAAAATACATTGCCGCTGAAACATTTGACTACTGACCTTTCACAGCCATGAAATGTGACACAGATATATCTACTTGAGTATCCACAGCACCAGCACTTGCACTGTGCCCCTCCACCAGGACACAAATCACTAAAGTTGTACAGCTGGTATGCTGAATATCCCATTTGCTCCTGCCTGCACTTGAATGAAGTCATTGAAAGCCTCCTTGGAGGGGAAATCTGCCTCAGACTAATGCAGCAACCGATTGACAGTGGCGTGATTTCTATTATTACTCCATTATCACACTCGGATCTGTGCCTAAATGAGCATACTTCCTCCCTGATGCCATTTCCTTTTATCCTGGCTCTAGTCTAAAAGTGGATCAATGGGAGTAATATATATGATGTCACTTCAATTTACAGCTACTGCCAGCCTCTCTCGCATTCACAAATAGATCGATTCTTCCCAAAGATGGTTAAAAAATGCACAGGGAGACTCTTCTCCGAGAAAAGGGTTCTCTGCTATATTTGTCTGTGTAACCACAGCAAGGAATTATTTACACTGAGCAAAAAACAGGGGCGAAAGGAAAAAAAAAATCACTACTGGAAAATGCTGGCTGAAATACAAGAAAAACAAGGCCTACTACAGAATTAAAGCAATTTGACCTTTGAAAATTACACAGAAATGTTTAAAGTTTCTAAGGCACAGTATATTTCTCGTGTATTTCTTTGGTGGAAAGTAGTCTTGTGTCTTCCCCCCAAAAAACATGAAATGTATTTTCATTTATATATTTACAAATTTTTCCAAAGTCAAACCAATTTCCTATCCACTCCTCTCCGCACCCCCACAGTTCAATTGTGGAGGGTTCCCTTCAGATCAAAATTTGATCATAGAATCGTTTAGGTTGGAAAAGACCTAAGATCATCAAATCCAACCGCTGTCCAAGCCCTGTCATGTTCACAACTAAACTATGTCCCTAAGCACCAAGTCTATATGTTTTTAAAATACCTCCAGAGAGAGTGACTCAACCTTGTGTAGCCTGTTCAATTTCCTCATAAATTGCAGTCAAGAAAGCAATGCTACTAGTCCAGGAGACAGAATTTATAGGTCTAGCCCATCTCTGCACCTTTACTCATTTCGTCAAACAAATCCCTGAATAAATCTCATTTTATAAACTCTCCCTCACTGCCTTGAATTCTCTTTTTTTAAGGCTGCAACTAAACAAAACTTTTGTAAAACAACCACCCCCATTCCCCAAACTCCAGAAAGTCCAGAAAAACTTCCCCCAAAAGTCCAGAAAATTGGTAGCTTGAAAATTCAAGAAAACACTATTTACTCAACAATGTTTTTAAACAGATTTTGTCATTGTTTACCCCAAACAACATTCTTCAGATGCGCATCAGTACAGTGACTCCTTTTAAATGAAAAGAAGACACACTTTTTCCCCCTTCAGGGGCTAAAATGTACTCATATCAAGTAACATATGAATTCAGTAAAAATGTCCACACTAACAGCTGTTAACTAGTGTAGTGTAATACACTACTGAAGAGAGTTTAACTCTGAAAAAACTAGTCTGTTTGACTAATATGCAGGAAAAAGTATTCTGAAGATAACATAAAAATGCTTTGAACAGGTTTGCAAAATAAACCCCATCTCTGCCAGAGGCTGACAAAATTTCACAAGCATGTAGTGAAAAAGACAGTCTTGTTCAACTTCATTGGGCCCAGTTTGTTTGACTTCTCTCTTGATGAAAAATCAGCTCCACTTCCAATGTTTATGAAAGATAACTAGTCCTCACTATATGTAAAAGCAAAATATCTCAGTCTGTAACACATTCTCATCTACTTATGAACTTCAGTTGTATGACATCTCAATTGGTTTTTCTCAATCTCTGCTCTTTCTGTGCTCAGCAACTCATTTTTCAACAACCATTTTTAAAACAAAACCCAGAAATTGTACCTGGTAATTATAATGAAAAACATATTCCTAGGGATTTTGCTTCAAAAAGCCTTATTTCAAAAAGTAGTAACTCCAAGAAGTTCACCAGCATTTCATTTGTGTTATACTTCAAAATGCTTTTTCTGAGACATTTACATCTGGCATCACTTGCTTCTTACTAGAGGGACATTAAAATGACACTGAGACCAATTTATTAAATAAACAATTGCACTGGCATTTTGTTCCCAGTTACTTTGCTCTTCATAATATCAAAATTAAGGCTTTCTTTTTTTTTGAAAGCAGATAAACTGTGTCAGAAATAATTTTAAGGCCAATACCTACTAAAGCACAAAGGTTTGATTTATTCTGGCCACACATACGAAAACATTACTGAATGAAGGACACAAATCCCTGTTTTACATTCCGTGTCTGATATTCTGGTTACACATTACCACTAATGCTTTTAAAAGGCCAGCCACTGCTTAAATCCATAAACTGAAATCTTTTTTCTTATGCTTTGGTATGAAGTATTGTCCCATAATTTACTTAATACAGAGAAGATCCACTTCTGAAGAAATTCAACATCTGCAATCTAATATAATAAATAATATAAATGTCAAAAATTATTAAACCTTTATGATCTAACATATTGCTGAGCCAGCAAAATGAAAAACAGGTGGCTTGCACTACAGGTTCAGTCAGGTTATGCAGTGCTTTTCTCAACCTTAGTTTTCTCACAGAAAAATTTCACTGTAACTTTACCCACAAGCATAATAATTCCCTTTTAAGCATAATAGGCTACACATTCTCCATTCTATGCAGATTATCATCTCTGCCAGTTGCTACCATGCTTTCAGGATCTGCTGCTCCTGCTTTCAGGTGAAATGGCCACATCAAGAGAAAGCTGATGCAGGAAGCCAAATTTCACATCTCAACTCATACTTCACAGGACCATTACCTAGATACACTGGGAACAGGCAGCATTGCTGTGACACAAGCTACAGTTGAAGCTGGCAACAGCAAGATCTCCAGTCATGTCTTCACTTGATCTCAGGACCCACCAGCAGTGCGAGATGGTCAGAGTATGAGCCCCCATAGTTAGTGTTCTCCAGCTGTATAAAAGCAATGACATTAAGACCACCTTTTCTCATCTAATAGCATGCCCAACAGAGGCACTTCAGGTACAGCAAACTGTTCATCTAACTACAAAGAACAAAGCGAAGGAGACCTCTCATTTTATTTTCCAGGCTCTTGGACTACTACATCTTAAAGGATTTATACAGAAGACCAAGTCTTAGAAATTGGTGGAAAGAAATTCATACCCACATTGCAGCAGATGCTGAAGTGCAAGTATTTGCCTCATACTTTGTCCAGGCAAAACACTATAGGTCTCAGCTGCTCCAAATCATGTGGTGATGCTGATCAGTAGCAGAATAAATCATCTTGAATGACCAACATCTAGATCTTCTGAAGGCAACAGACTATCAAATGTCCTCTGAGACATTAAAAGAAAGTGGCAGACTACAACACACACTGAAAACCAAAGAGTTGAAGAAGCATGACTGAATATGAGCCACAGCTGTCAATGAGAACACCCTCAGCACCCAAACAGATTTCCTTTATTTTTCTAATTGTAAGTACTAGAAGAAAAACAAAAACCTGAGAGCCAAAGAAAATTAATTCATTTTTGCTTTGATAAATTGCAAATTACTGGGCAACTTATCTCATCACCCAGTACTGAAAATGAAAAAAAAACATCTCTTGAAACTAACCCAGGAAGTTAAGCTACCTCTTCAGTATGAAATATCCCTGCAACAGAACTGAGAAAGGGCAAGCTTGAAGAAGTATTATATTTTTCCTTGAAAATTTGGCACACATTTGGCCACTTCTGAAACAGAAATTTGTTTTGCCCATACCTAGCAATGCATAATCAGTCATTCTTTCAGAGTTCAGCTAGGATTGTTATCTTCAAGGAATTCACTGCAAGTTTTCCAACTCTTATGGTGTGGTCAGGTCTTGGGGAAATCTTAAACTGTTCTTCAGAACATGTTCCTTTCTGATAAGTCACGTACAAAGGTACTAGATCTGCCCCAAACAGCTGTCATCATTCCGAGAAAGAACCTGAACGTGGAGACAGAAAATAACTTTTCCTTCTCTTCAAAACTTTGACCAGTATGGCTGCACTGAAGAAAGTTTTATCAATATCACTTAGCTCATGCTGGAGCTGCAGGATACAATACCACTTCAGAGAGGGCTATCTGAGATTCATCATAAAGCACTAACAATGTCACAAGCCTTCCTGGAGGAAAGAATTAAAGCACAGGTGGGAACCTGCACTTTCATCTCTTAACCCCTTTACTCCTGGAATCTTTAAGAATCCTTTTCTACTCTTTTTGATTTCAGAACAACAGGTGATGAGGGCTGTCATATTTAATTATATGTGTCTTTTAACATTTGTAGATAAACTGCATTTCCAGTCCAATCTTTTCTTCGGATCTGAAATCTGGCTCTGGTGGACTGTGAGTTCAACACAGCATACTCACAACAATTTTTCCAACACATCACATCCATTTGATCCCTTTTTTTTTTTAAAGAGTGATTTTGTTGTTTGCTGGTTGTTTGTTGTTTTGGGTATTGGTTTTGGGTTTTTTTCATTTGTTAAGAATGCAATTGACCAGATTGAGTGGACTCCAGTTTCAGAAATACACACGTATCTCCAAGCAAGTCTTAATCACAGCCAACCTTAAAACAGATGTAATTCTAACAGTCTAAACCTAAGATAAGTGCTGCTGGGAACCTAGAAGAGCAGTATGTAGAATGTGCAGTCATGAAACTGTCCCCATTGATCAAAGACACAGGGATGCCAATCCACCACCATCAGCTTCTAGAATTCTTTTTTTAACTACAGTTGCACAATGGCCATGACTAAAACTATCCAGTTGTCTGAGAGACCTCTTTCGTTGTGGTGGAAAGTCATCTAGTCCCACAGACGCTGTCACTTCTTAGCCCAATTGCCTCATCATCCCAAAAAGAAGCCTTTGGCACTTTAGAAGATAACTGGCACAGAACACTTTGCTGTGACTCTAGGAGCACAGGTTACCGTACACCTGTCATACTGGTTTTCAAATGTTTACACTGGTTCCCACCACAATATCCAAGGAATCAACCACTGTAGCCTACACTGATGACTCTGAAGCAGCCACTTGACTGCTGCCCGAAGTTCACAGGTGAAAGCCAGTCTCTTCCTCCACTCCACAATTTTCCACTCAAAGTACATCAACTTCTTGAAAAGGAGCCTGAACACCAACTTATTGAAAAGGGCCTGGAATTTTTCAACGGGTTAATCTAAAATTTGCACTGTCAGCTAAGGACTGGTTACAAAGCATAACCACTTCCCACTCCAGATGTAGGGCATGTTTCTCAGTTTTTCCTGCTCTAGTACAAATACATAGCAACACATATTTAAGGGGAAAAAACCAACCATTTCTGCCTCCCAAAAAACCCTTTCTGAAACAAAACACTTCACTGCACACAGCTCTCTCCAGGGGCAAAGGATGAGACAATGAAATACATGACAGATGTTAGTTCATTGCTTAATACTTTTGCAAAAGCTACTCAAATCCTCTCGTGATGAGTGTGATGCAGAACAGAACAAGGGTATCCCATTACTTTTTATTCCTGATTTTAAAAACATGGATAACATTTTAATTTAAACTGTAAAATCAAGCCCTTAAAATATCTGAGAACAAGTGGATGAGTGTTACATGACATCCTTAATTATGCCCAATGCTATTTTAAAATATACTATAGTGACTAGCAAGGATCTAGCTGCCAGACTTTCTCTTTCAAGCTCTGTATTTCAAGATCTATATTTCTCCTATACCAAGAGCAAGTTTGAGCTTGGATTATTTTTATACTTAGTTGAAACACTAATGTTTTCAGAAGTAATCACCAGATACAATGAGTTTAAAATGTGACATAAGTACTACATTCTGCTCATATTTTTCAGATAAGATTTTCTGTAATGTCTAGGATGATATGTGAATAATTAAAAGGGATCAGGAGTTATTTTATCACATGTACTGACCAGTATTTTCACATATAGATACAACATTAATAATAACATTTAGACCTGGATAATGGATTTGGTTTTTGACTCACAACTACAGCTTGATGTGGGCAATCTATTCAATTTAACAGAATTGCACCAAAGCACTAGCCTTTGAATAGCTTTCTTTAAAAAAACCCCAAAATTAGTACTTTCTTGTGATTATAGAAATGTGTGTTGGTTTTATGACAACGTGACGGAAATAGAAAAAATATTCTAGACATACTAGGTAACTACTCAGTTGATGAAGGAGTAAGAATAAAAGTATGACACAAAGCATAAGCCCCCTTATAGATTCACTCTCACCGATGGAGTAACACTAGAGGCTTTAAATATATTAATTGCACACAATTTATTATGGTCATTTTTAATACTGGTATATGCACATAAGTATACAAAGATATGCTCACGTAATAATTCAACAATTTCCTTTTACCTGTCTCCAAAGAGTGGTGGCGGTGTTTTGGGATTTTTTTGTTTGTTTGCTTTTGTTTTTGTTTTTATTGGTTGTTTTTTTATGCATCTGTAAGGAAGATTCAAAGAGGTGCTTAAAAATAACTTGATTACATGCCCTCCCTCCATTAGGTTTATACATCACAGAGTACCTGATTGCAGAGTACCTGGAATCATTTAACATAAAACATAACCTGCAACTTGGTTTCCAGGAGCAGGGACAAAGACAAGTTTTCATGCTGAAATCGAAGAGCATCCTAGGTTCTGCATTTTCAAATAGAGATTTTCTACCATATTTTCCATCAATAATTTACTACAACCTTCATTTTTGAAGATACTTGAACATTTTCAATACTTTACCAATGACTGAGAAAGCAATGGGAAAAGCAGTTGTTGCAGAAAAATAAAAATAAATCCTTAACCAAAACCCCTAGACTAAAGCTGTTAATTTTTATTCCATAAATGTGCAGAGAAATTGTTAAGTTTACTGCTATTCCTTTCCATACAAGTTTTCCCCTTAGCAAGAGGATCTAATGTGTGTAAAGCAGAGAGTACTCCATATCCTAACCTGTGCATTTTTGGGTTCCACTCCACATATTTCATGCCCTGCTGAAGTTGGGCCCTTGTATGTGGACCTGGAGGAACCACCATGGGCCACAGCAGGACTTCCTGGTAAACAGGCAGATTTGAGAAAATCACTGCTATTGGTAGCAGGGGAGCCTATCCTCCACAAAATGGCATTCATAAGGTTGCATGCTATTTAACTTCTACCTCTTCAGGAAAGGAGGGGGATGAAAGCATATTGACCTCCAAGAAGGATACATGGAAAATTTGTGACCTATGGCCTCATTAAATACTTCTTAGGGAAGGAGAGCTCCCACTAACTTCAAGGGATTATTTTTTCGAGTAAGAAGACGACCAGCACTTCATCACTGAATTTACATAAAAATGTGAAAACAATCAAGCAGATAATGCCAGGGAGCAGTGGGCTGACTGTGCAGCAGCAGAATATTATTTATAATACGAATGTCTGGATAACCACTAAGTGCAGTACTTCAACAGCAATTCATAATCTTATCTGCTATGGAAATAGTTGACTGAAAGTTGGCTTTAGCAAGAACCTGCAGCGCTATGCAGTGACAGCACCAAATTATTCACATAAAAATTTTAAACAGTGCGATCCCACAACTAATTTAAGAAATGGCTTGGTAACAATCATTTAAACCTAATTTAAAGAAAGTAATGAATGCTTTTGAATACTGAAATGCAACCTATTCTGCTGTACAAGCAAAATATCTGCTTAGTATGGGTCTTGTTCTTAAGAAGCAAAGGCAAGCAGCTACACTATCAGCTCTTTTCATCTAGCAAAATCAGTCTTTCAAACTTTCATTTTAGAAATATGTGTGCTGCTGCAGCAAAAATGGACCTTAAGTTTCCATTATAAACTGCAGTTCACAGGTGTTTATAACTTAACTATTAAAATTTCCCTCCAGCAAGAAACGTGGCATTAAAGTTCTCAGTTAATAAAAAATTGTAAAAATATTACTTTCATTATTATTTTTCCAGATAAAATTTCCAAGGTGGCTTACTGATTTAAGACAAGTGTCTTATCACCAAGCTCCTATGTTTTACAAATGAAAACTCAACAGTTGATTATGCTAGCATGAGTCTAATGACATTTACAAGTCTTTGAAATTAGGAAAGCTATGATAACAAAGAGTGAACAGCTATGATTAAGGGATATTTTCCACTGGCAAAATTAACCCTTCATAGTTCTGTCTTAAAAACCCCCCAAAAATGATAGTGCTTTTTTCTTTTCTTTCAAATTAGGCAGCAGATGTTTAGCTTACTGTGTGTTTTTTTCCCCATGCTTAAAAGTAATTCCCAGAATGTACCTCAAAATACCAGCCGTATCATCACCTACACCAACAATACCCCACGACAATCACAGTTTATGGGCTCAATGCTGTAAATGCTCAGGTGTAATTAACCGGGTGTGCACGACTACCTCCACTGAAAGAAGCAGCCCACTCTTGCTCATAAGTTTATGCATTTGGCTCTCTTAAATATCCCTTTCACAAGGATATTAAAGGGCTTAATACATGAACTGCAAAAGCACTGTAGAATTTTGCAGTGATAGTACAGTTATTGCTTTTTCAACGTAGCTTAAAACATGAGGATTCTACACCAAATTATGCAGACTTAGACCAGTTTCTGTTAAAAGCTGCTTATTCTCCATAGAATCTAATGAAGACATTACTTTGTATAAAACTTTAGATGGCCCAGCCTGAAAATGCACTAAAATAAACAAATTTACTATTGGAAATTTAACACTTTTTACTACCCTGGTATTTTCAAACACAGACAGCTCCAACAATATGTTGCAGTTTCTGTGCACCACTGATTCCAGCCTGCGAAGCAGCTGCAGCACTGACTTTCAGATGGATTCATACCTGTAATGCTAGAAAGCTGGGAACGGAGCACACTCAGCACCTCTGCAAATTAAACACCTCCCAGCCATAGTGCATACATTGTATCAGCCTAAGCAAAGCAGACACTGTACACTGAAATATGTTTCTCTTCCTGGTTATTTCACCGCTGATTTTTACCAGGGCGAACTGCTGCCCACAATCAGCTTAGCTATGAATCAGTGTATCTGTCTTCATTTTGCCAATTATCTCTGCATAAATTCCAGAAAGAGCCTCTTTAAAGAAGGAAAAGCATGTTAAACTGCCACAGATTTCACCATTATTTAAAAAAAAAAAATAAAAAATTAATCGTAGAAAAGAAATTCAAACAGGCATAGGAAGCTGATTACATGTGTATCAGAATTTTTTTTTTCCCCCTGTAACCTGTTCCTAAAGAAGTCTCCTGTATTTCATATAACTCTAAAGTCGCAGAACAGATACCAGCTGCGCTGTAAATGCCCAGTCCGGCACCAGCAGGTAAAACACTCTCAGCCGAGTTTTAATATTGTGATTGAACTCTGCAACAGACAGTGACTCTTTCATAAACATGCCTGAAACAGTGATTCATGATAAATCCAAGTTCTTATCAACTTCTAATTGGAAATGGACAAAAGAGGCAAGAAGGTGACGTGAAGAGAATTTCACTGATACTCAAAATGAGTGCTGTAACTCATAACAGCTGAGTTACTCCAGGAACTGGTAAAGCACATGACAAAAAGAAATTCACTGTTATTGTAAAAAGGCCAAAAGACAAGAGCATACTTACTGCAAATGCAATTTCAGTTCCACTCTGTTAGCAAAAGCACAAAGTCCTTTAACCTGATTACAGCTCTGCTGTGGTGCCTCTAATATTTGTCTTCTCTTCAGACTAAATACACAAGCTCTTCTTCTTAATCTAAATCCAATCACAAACCAGTCTTGGATATGCTCCACCCTTGCTATTATGTATTGCTCTCAGTGATCATATTCCACTACTTTCCTTCCCTACTCCCTTTCCATAGCGTAGCCCTTTTTATTCAATGCTCTTCTGGGAGCATTATCTCTCACCTAATAATCACATTAACTAGAAATTTTAATTTTGGCATTTAAACAACACAAAACTAGTTTTGACAAATCTTACAATTCCAGGGGCAATAACAATGTAAAAGTAAACTCCTTCTTCATCTGCCTCTGGACATATTTGCATTTCTAAAAGGCAAAAACAAAAGAAGAGACGTTACTCTCTTGTTTTCTGTAACAAAATGAGAGTGTCCATTTGCAGATGGACTCTAATTTCAGGCACTAGTGCACTGACTTCAAGAAAATATACTCAATAAACATATCCATTCACTTTAATAGCTGAAAAAACAAATAGGTGCACCAAGGTTGCCAATAAAGCGCATATTTCACAATTTTAGGAATAACTGCACCTTGTTTCATTGTAAATAAAATTTTAATGCAAATAAAAGCAATGAAAGGAAAAAGTCTATTGCAACTGTGGTTTCTCCTAATTATGAATGTTATGTAAATTGTGTGCTTACAGTAAATGACAAGTGCTGGTCTGTGTGATTTCACAACATGAAGCCCATGTTACAGGGACTCTGGCTAGAAGAAACAAATGCAGCCATGGTATTTCAGCAGGTCTGTGTCATTAATAAAGCCAGTATAAATAAGCAGCCTTTCCAGTACATACTGACTTTCTGTATTACCCCTTGTAGTCAAAAAATAGTTTGCCCCAATAGAAACACTGTCTTTACAATGCTGATTAGTTTCGAATGTATCTACATGGAGCAAAATAACAAGGATCTGAACCTTTCTGAGATCTGTCTCAAGGGGAAGAACAGGAAGGTGACAACAAAGACACGTTGTGATATTAACAGAAAGCAATTTTTTTCAAAAAGCTGCCCTAGTTCCATGTAGTGTTTAGGACTGTTTTTCTCTGGAAAACTTGTTTTCCCTTTTTTCAGTCCACTTGGGATCTTTGACCATTACAGTTTGAACTGACTTGAAATGCAAAGCAGGGGTAGAGGAGGGAGGGGTCAGGGAGAGCGGTGGTGGCACAGCAGGAGACAGACAAAAACCCAAACTGTTGTGACTGGCTTTTTCAGCATTTACATGGCTAAATTCGTATTACTGAGCCAATTAGAACTTATTTGCCTGAATACCGAAAATTACTGACTTATGCTTAGTAACCTCACAAATGACAAACTTTGCTGCTCACAGTAAGGAAATTAATTTAAGGGCCTCTCAATGTATACAATACTGCCATTGATATATTTATTTTTTCAAGCTCAAGTTTCCAGTTCCACCAGTAAGTGCTCTCTCTCAGTAGACCAGTGATACTGTGGTGATACATACATGCACTGTATATCATAGCACAGTTCTAAATTGCAGGGGCAGACAGCAAAATAGATTAGTTAATCTACATTTTGGGTATGTAAAATTGCAAAGGATAGAACGGAAACCGGTTGAGTCAGGCTGTTGAGACTTCAAAATCGTGGGAAAACATAATTTTAGGTGGCTTTTAGCCAGTTATTTGTTGAATAGGTCTCCCCCTTGTACCGACTTCTACCTCTTCCACTTCTACCTCTTTAAATCAAATATTGTCTGGTTTTTTAAAGAATGGATTGTAGGTTATTCCTAAGAGAAAAATGTGAATTCCATCATACTTTTTCCTTTTTTTTTTCTTTTTTTTTTTTTTTGTTTTCTGTGTTTTGTTTTGGTTTTTGCTTATTTTTATTAATTAGTTGTTTTGGTTTGGGGTTTTTGGGGGATTTTTAGGGTGGTTTTTAAATTTGTTTGTTAGTTTAATTTTGTTATTTATTATATAGGCATTGGGTTGCTTGGTTGGGTTTCTTTTTCTTTGGTTTTGGTGATTGGATTTTCCTCTATTTTTGGAATGTTTACTTAGTGTTTGACATCTCACTGTTTCCTCTGGACAGTCAGTTCCTCCTGTTGGGTTTTGTTTTGTTTTTAAATTACTCACACAGCAATAGGGAAGAGAAAAAAAAACCCAAACCAGTAATAATGTTTTAAAACCCTCTCCAGGAAAGTGGGTTGTAAAACCACAAAATCTGCAGGTTATCGAAGCAGGGGGAAACCTTACATATTTTTATCTAAAGTTGAGCTTTTAAAAAAAAGGAAAATTAACATACTTTGCTGAATTGAAAGTGGGGGTTTTGAGAGGGAGTAAATGGGAAAAAAGACATGCTACGAAATTTAGAAAGAAAACACTATGGGAAGCAAACACAAGGGGGAAAAAAATCCCTTGATAGGATGAAATTTTCTTCCCTCAGAGAATTCTCACATTCCACCTTTTCACCACTTTCCAGAGCACCCACTTTTTTCCCTAGTATTTCAATGTATCTGAAGTTGAAACTCTATCTCGCTGCTCATTTTCCCGCATTTTCTGTACAGGACACTTGATTAGGAGCATGCACTTCCTCGGCGGGGTATGGCCAGAGCACGGTGCGTGGAGGCGCAGGTTGAGCTGAAGCACCGCAGAACAAACTGCAGCCGTCAAGAGGCTCCTTGTGTGCACACCAGCCCACCTTCCCTGCAGCAAGCGGGAGCACACGTGCCGGCGGCACTTCAGGTGCAGAAAATATTTCTACTTGGTTTTCAAAAGCCATTTCTAAACTCCTTCTGTGCAACTCTCCTGAGCTTCATCTGAGGGCTTTCGGGGGTGTTGTTTATGTAAGAGAGACAGCCAAACATCTCTGGAAACTGGGAAACACTACAAACAAATTTTTGTTATTTGAGGCTGAAATAACTAAATGTAGTTGTAATTCAAAGTTCTAATACATAGTAAAGCACAATTCAAGGCAGAACAGGATGCCACCTAACACCTAAAGAATGATTTTGTCAAACTATATTTTGCTGTTACTAATTTTCGACTACATTTTATTTTATAAACTTTAATAAAAAGCAAATGAAAAAGTAGTTAACTGTCTATAAAAAACCTAATTACCTATTTTGGTAATTGCTACAAAACCCCTCCATATTTCTATTTCTCATACAAAAAACTTCAGCAGTCCACAATTAGCTTATATTTGAACAATGCTCAAATGCGTGTTTAAAGTACCTTATTACAAAAGAGAGAAGTATTGGAAATGGATTTATTACTCAATGAAAAGTAAGAAGAAAAACAATATTAGAAAGAAAGTCAAGCATGGCCACTACAGGCTCAAATAAAATCTCTGCATTTTTCCACGTTAACTTTGATGCTAATTTTTCAGCTATATTAGTTCAGCCATACAATCTCATAATTAAATTATATAATGTGACACATCAAAAAACACATTAGGTAAATATCACAGGCACTTTAATTCAGCATAAGAGAACTTGGCAATGTATTTAAAATTAGATGCTGTTCCTGATACACTGCTACTCTGGAAACAATCCTAAAGTGAATCTAACTATAAATCTAGTTTCCCCAATTATACGAATCAACAGATACATAGAAAAACTCCTATGCAGCACACTTTCAAATACAGATTTTATTACACCTTGAATGGAGTAATAAGAGAATCTACTGTTCAGATATCTGATAAATAATTTTTTTGCACACTTGCAACTTCATCACAATTTGCAAACAAATTGTGCTTTGCAGAACAAACTAGCAGGAGCTGAGCTAAAATGCTAATACAGTTTTGCACTGCTTTTTCTGACAGGTGTGCATGTAATATTATGTCATTACTAGGAGAACTGTAAATCCATGCAAACACTTTACGAACAAGCAACACAACATTTTAAACAAAATACATTGTACAGATACTTGCAACAGCTGATGAATGCTGACAGAACAGATCTGACTAAACTGACTTCAGGCTAAAACTTCTGAAGAGGACATCAGAGAATCATCTTGCAACAACAAAATTAAAGAAACAGAAATAACAAAAAATAGGTGACAAGTTATTTCTGACAATATTAATATCAAATAAGTTTTTGTTGTGAACATTAACAATTACTTTATTTTTCAATACACTGTATGGACTATCTAAACCAGACTTGTTCACAACTTTCAGAAACTAGGGAATCTGGCTGCATCTGCCTTGTGCTGCACTAGATTCATATGTTAAGTATTTCAGACATAACAAACTTGATTTTAGCAGCAGTACTTGTTGAGACAAAATTCCTACAGATTTCAGCGAAACTCATCTGCAAGGATTGTAGGGTGGGGCCTACAACACCTTCTGAGTAATCATTTTAAAACACACACACTGTGATAATTTAAATTTATTTTGGAATTTTATATTCTTTGGTTAACTTTAAACTTTCAGTGCAATGCTGAAACATGAAAACATTCAAGAGCATAACATAAAACCGTGCTGCAGGGAACAGACTTGCTCAAATTTGGTAGAGGTTGAAGTCAACACATTACACACTCCCATTGTTCATGGATTTTATTACTGACAACATCTACACACTGTGTCAATTCTAATTTGGCAATACCAAATATACTGGTACGGGTCAAACTAATTTTATATATCAGAATAAAAAGGTTTAAAAATAATATAAAAGTGCAGAGCAACACAAAATTATGTAGCCTACATGCCAATAAAGTGATGAAATTCAGTAGTTATATTTTCCAACTGGTAACACAAAAGGTTTTTAGAAACTAGAAGGAAGCTGCTATGGAATCTAAACCAAAAACACATAGCCAATGCATAAGAAGCATGTATTATCAAGGCATTTGCTGACATATGTTTTGGTCACTGGAGATCTGTCCAAAAAATTTGTTCTTGTAAATTGACTTTAGATGCCTCTAAATGCTTTAGAGAAATCATTTGTGGCCATGAAGGTAAATAGATAAATGCTAAGCCCTGACTTCAGCAACTGGAAACAGCCTGATTTGCATGAGGAAACCGAAAATAGAAACTTTAAAAGGCTTACAATTTATGTCTCAGATAAAAAACCAAAATGTAATGTACTGTTGCAATAATTCACCGCATGAGAAAAATGAGAGGTTTTTATTTATACACACACTTTGAAGGCAGTCCTGACACCTTTACAGAGCCATATCTCCAATGTTTTTGCTTGTACAGCAGTGGCAGAATAGGATTTTCTCCCATTTTTGTACAATTTTTTTGTACTATTCCAAATTTTGTACTATTGGAATTAGGAGCTAATTCAGACAGACATTCACGAGCCCCCTGTTTGCTGTGTGAATCTTGGCTTCTGAGTTAAAGGAAATACATTCCCTGTGCCCATTCTATGTACTTCCAGCTTTGTAAAAGGAAAATGTACTTTTAGCATATGATCTTGTATGCAAGAAAAGATTTACCAAATGTTTCTGGAGAGAGAGGTTTAAGTATTTATAGTTTCTTTCTGAATAAAGGCAACACCAAAACCAAACCAAACCAACCAAAAAACCAAAAAGATAGCTCGATGAAATTAGCTTTAGTTGCCTCACTTCAGCCCATACTGAAAAAACCATCCATACGGCAAAAGCTGCCCTCACAACTATCAGTGTTGAAAGACATGCGATTGAATGAGTGTGGAAACTGAATTACACCCTCCCTCCCCCATAGGTGATCCTTATGGATGAGTGTATCCGAGTGTGTTAGAAGTCAGCACCGCTCCTGTCCATGATGCAGCTGCTCCCTGGACACAGTCCTTCAGACTGCAGCTTGCTCAGTATGATGCTATCCAAGGGAGATAAATACCATCTTTTAAAAAAATCTCTCTTTGAAGCAGCAATTTAAGATGCACATCTATTTGCAATAGACATTTGCAATAGGAAGTCTCATTGCAGGCTCCTACTAATCTGATTTGTGCATGATTTTGTTTCCATTCAGGAAGCTTAAATTAATTTAGCTAATCCTGAACAGTGTTACAGAAATATGAAGTAGCTCACAACTACAATTCTTAGTTCTACAGACACATTTGCTACACAGTCAGGGTATGCTGAAAACTTGTTTACGTTATCTTAGGGATTACACAAGGGATTTGTACTATTACACTGTTTTCCCATTACATTCAGTTTTTAGACTCATGTAGATTGCCTAGAGACTGCAAAGTGGAAGAATTCAGATCCTTATGCACGTTATGCGTGCCGAATTACCATTTGCGAGAAAATAGCTGATGTATTCCCCACATTGATGAGACTCTGTCATGAATGCAACCCAACACTGAGAAGTCTGACATGTTTTCCCACTATTGTCTGCTTTCAAGTTCTACATTTAATAGTAGCAACAATGAATATACATACTAATAATTAATACCTGACTATTATTGTTATGATTCTGTCAACTTTCAGTCCAGGACTACTTTTAATTTTAAAAGTGGTTGTTGGTAATTCATCCTGTGCATAGAAAACATCATTCTGTGAGTAACAACCGACAGGACAAAAACTATGATCAAAAATATCAAAATAGTCAAACTACGAAGCACAAATTGAAGTCCCACAAGATTTTTCAGAGACTTTCAAAATAGTTTTTCAATAAAGGCATTTCATCCCTTCAGCTCTTCCACAATTACATGGAGTACTCCATTAAGACATCTAGAAAGTCAAGACACACGACCCTATTAAATTTCCTAATTCTACAACTTCCACTGTTCCTTTTAAAATGGAAGGTAAATACTGACAACCAAATTAAAACAATGAATTAAGGCAGTCACCTTATTGAGTGCCTTATTAGGCACCAATTGAGGGATGCCTAATTAGACTAATAACTCAGTTCAGATGGTCAAGTCTGTTCCTCTTTGCTTGTCACTCCTGCTATACATGAGGGCAGGTATCACAAGATAACCCACAAACAAACAGCCTACCACATGATACAAAGAGATGCTTTGTTCTTATGCAAAAATTCATGGCATGGCTAGTGCATTGTTAGCACTCTCTTTTTTAAGAAGAAACAACTAGATGTTTCTATCACTTTGAGACAAACAGCCACAGGCAATGCCCAAGTGCCCTCACCATAATCAACACATTGAGTTGAACTGCTTGCTCTTTCTAGCTGAGACATCAAAGTTCTCCTGGATGGGGTTTCATTTAAACTCACAAATTACTATCTGTGGACAGCAAGCAATACCACCACACACACCCACACACACACTCCTGATGCTCCTGCTCTCATGTTCTTCACAGCTTTCTCTTTAAAACAAGAATTCAACACACAGCTCA
Organism: Pardalotus punctatus; assembly: GCA_013400915.1. Taxonomy (NCBI): domain Eukaryota; kingdom Metazoa; phylum Chordata; class Aves; order Passeriformes; family Pardalotidae; genus Pardalotus; species Pardalotus punctatus. The sequence goes on along the minus strand of VZTX01030727.1, from coordinate 49,729 downwards.
GGAAATACTGTAAGATGAAGCTGGCTGCACTCCTAGAAATAAAAAATTTAAGTTTCAGTAAAAACTGGCATCTCCCTGTAAATTACACTTTAACCCCCAAAACAAACAGGAAAAGATACTATTACCTAATATCTGAAAATTCAGAGAATATATTCATTCATGGAAAATACTTCTTCAACTGGCATGAACTAAAATTACTTCCCCTGCTTGTTACACAGTAAACAAGATAGCCAGGTATCTTTTTAACCTGTGCCTTGCTGGAAATAGTACATTTTTCATTTTATCAAGGAAAGAGAACATTGTCTTGGTGTAGGTAATATTACTAACACAAAAACATGTTCAACAAGACAGAACTAGACACTGGGTTTTTACAGAGGCATGCTATAGCAGTTTCCAGTGTGATCCCAAAGAGTTTCTGATTTATGATTAAAACAGCTAGTCAAATTTGTGCAACTAGGCAAAACCATCATCTCCTCTATGCTTTCAACTGTATTTTCAGAGAAATAACTTTATTTGCAAGCAAGAGATCCAGAATTCATTCAATGCAAATCTCAGTGAGTAATTTAATCCCATGACAATCACATCATCTTTCAGTTCATTCATATGGCCATGACTGTAAATGCAGTGTTTGTCGTCAGACCAAAACACAAACAGGATCAAAGGAACTATATAAAAATGGCCCCACCAGGGCAATTTTACATGCTGTGCTAAATTAGCCTACTGCTTCCATGACCATGGCTTTCTCTCCATATCAAAGTTATAGCAGTCTTTGTAACACCTGAAGATAACAGAAATTTCCTTCTCAGAAGAATAAACTGCAATAATCCCAACAAGTGCTCAAAGTACTATTGAGTTGTTTTATGTCACAGTAAAACTATTTCTAAGAAAACAAGGAGCCGCAGAAACCTTCTGCACAATGGAAACATACAGTCGATCTTTTTTTGCACTTTATTACTCTGGCAAAGAGAAGGAAGGGTTTCTGCTCGTAGGAGCCTGTTTACAGGAGAGCTGGCACAGCCCTGCATAACCTGCCCACAGGGGATCTCCCTATAAGAACCACAGATCTGGTGCACAGTACAGACACTTTGGGCAAAGCCTCAGTCCTAATTTTAACTTTAAAACTAAAGCTGGATCCTAGTGGAAAAGTTTGGCTTGACCTGACATTTGTGTGACTTAAGCTCAAGTTCATTAAGACACACATTGGCAGCAAACAGATAGATCCAAGTGTAGGAAGCAATGACACTTTATCTAGTTGGCGATGTCCCTGCCCAAGGCAGGAGGATGCACTAGATGACCTTTAAAGGTCTCTTCCAACCCAAACCATTTGGTGACTCTATGATTTTCCAAAGGAGCACAAGTCTTACTTAGCACTGTACTTATAATCCCAACCTCGGTACTACTGCCTGACTGCACAGACTACCTCATTCTAGCTCCCTTTTGTTGCAGCAGCCTATTATAGAAAGCACAATTAGCAGGGTAAGGCCACATTAACTTGCTGAAATTAGGCTCAAAACCATCTCTTTTTGGATGACTTCTATGGCTGCAATTCTTGTATAAGTCAGCAGCCAGATAAGTAGGTATTAATTTAGCAACCAAATCACTCCAGAATATGTGAAACAAAGTCCCTGTTTTCTGTTAGGCCAGGTTCAGGTGCCCTTTCTGTTACTTCTGAGCTGCGTATGTGTGCTATGATTATGCAGAGTAAACAATCAGAGCAGGTTCTTTAGAAGTGGCCATTCATCTGTACAGTCCTTTCATGCCACAGTTGAACATGGTTCTATATGACTCTGTATTACCTCTGTGTAAAGATAACCAAACAAAACCTGCATTTATAAGTTCATTCAAATCATAGGATCATAGAATGTTAAGAATGCTTGGAATGAACCTTAAAGATCACCTAGTCCCAATGCCTCATGCCACAGGCAGAGTCACCTCCCACTAGGCCAGGTTGCTCAGAGCTCCATCCAACCTGGCCTTAAACACTGCCACGGTTGGGGCATCCACATCCTTCTTGGACTACCTGTGGCAGTGTCTCATCACCCTCACAGTAAAGAATTTCTTCCTACTAACTAACCTAATTTTCCCCTCTTTCAATTTGTACCCATTACTCCTTGTCTTATACTTTTACATCTTCAAATACAAATAATTCATGCCACATCATGCAACTATGCCCTCAGAACACCACACATTTAGCCAACAGGACTGTTTAAGGGATTGTAGATTCAGAAATGCATTGCTACATCCAAATATGATCAACAGTAGTCAAAAGCACAGAAATGTACCTTTCCATCTGAGGAAATGTTAGGCTGAGGGAAAAAACCAAACCTGAAACAGGTAAAAGTTTTAACCTAGAATCTGAAAATAAGTAAAACCATAGTGTTCTCTTATTTTGCAACACACTGAGACAACTCTGCATGGTATTACTTACTTTTAAAGAAATACATATGATATTGAAACCAGTAGTGTATATTATAATTTCTGAAATAGAATCGACTCCTCAACTCAACAGTCTCATGCTGATTGATAAAAATTCAGGAATATCCACACCTCAGAGTCTGAAGAGGCTGCATCCTTTGTATTTTATTCAACAACAACACAGCAGGACTTTAAAAAAAATAAGTTAAAAAATACAAGCAAATTTGGAGCCAAAGAAGATATTTTTAAATATTCAGTAATGCTTTTCCATTACTTGATTTATTTCCAGGTTGCCTTCTGACCTTGTCATGGTGCTCAAAGACCTAGGGAGAAGCTTGAAAGAAAAGAGGAGAAACAAAGAGATTTTATGCAAATCCCCTGAAGGCAAATTTGCCTCTCCTTTCCTCTTCCTTAAACAAACCCTGGCTGCAAACTAGAACCATAATTTTTAATACCTCTTGTAAGTAGCCAGAAATAGATTTAGCTTCATGATTATGTGGTGGGAAGAGAGGAAAAGAAGCACTGTGAGTTACTAAGTCCGCCAATAAAACTTTGAAGCTATGGAAACTTTATAATGCTTTCTAAATCTGGTTTGGCCATTCAGTTGCTAATAGCAACTACTATTTATTCGAATTTGCAGTTAAAAAGCAGCGGTCTGGCCCCGCAACTGGCACTTTGACACAAAATAATGAGAGGTTACTTATATTTTTATACTGACCAGTATAAATCTCCTGATAGAGCAACTTTTCTTATCATGAGGCCAACAAAAATGCACAGTTGCACCACCCACTTTCATTGCCATCTCTCAGTGACAACCACACACAACTGGTGGATCATCAAGCTCTTGAAGTTCTGGGTGGGCACAAGGACCAACCCCACTGCAGCATCTGGCATAAATGCTGTTTCCTTGCCTTTCCAAAATATTTACAGGCCATGGTGGAGCATGTGTCCCCTGTAACAGCTGGTTCCATGTGAAAATGAGTTTCTTCTAATGAGACTGAAAACACAGCAGCAATTTTGTTTTGATGCATGATTTACTATGTATGTAAGGGATTAAGAAGTTAGGAAAAACACATGTCAATTTGAAATTATTTGCAAGTATTCATATCTTCCCGAAGTAGTAAACCAGTATTTTGAAAACTGATAAACAAAACAAAATTACCATATTCAAAATTATCATAGTCAACTACACAGGAAAGCTGAAGGCCCCTGCTGACAACTTTACAGCAAAACACTGCTTAGACATGATGACTCAGATAAGGCAGCACCAAAACCAGCAAGTTCTAAGTTTCTACCAATAAGTCTGGTTTACTCAACAACAGTGCATAATCTGAGCACTGTATTTCATTTAAAAACCAGCAAGTTTTGATTCAAAATGCAGTCAAGTGTCCATAAAGCTCATATAACAAAGCACATTGCACATTCAAGAACACAAGGAGATGGTAATTCTAGTGACAACCTGGAATCTACCAATCACTCCAGATGCAAAAGGCTCCACTGCCAACTCTCTTGGCCCACCACTATTTTTCATAGGGTAGAATTTCAGGTGCAACACCCGGAATCATCAAAATCAAACCCCTTTTTTTAAGCAGAAAATAATTTTACAGAAGTTCCATTTACCTGCCACTACCTTACCACTGGGATAGTCATGGTTAAATACTTCACAGTGTCAACTGAAGACAGCAGAGAATGATTTAGACTTCTGTCCTCAGGTTCTAGCATGACCAGATTCAGCACAAGAAAACCCCAAACAAACAAACAAACCAACCCCAAATAAACCCAAAGGAAACCAAAACAAAAAACAAACAACCCTCCCCCCCCAAAAAAAAAGCAAGAGGAAAAAAAAATCCAAAAAAAACCAAAAAAAACCCCCCAAAACTCTCCATTATGAAGAAAGAGTCCAAGAGATTGGAAAAACCCTGGTGGTTTCTCTCAGCCCAAGCAACACTGAAAAAAACAGAAGATTTTCCTTCTTTGTTGTTGGTTGGGATTTTTCATTTTTTAACAGAGGGGAAGGAGACCAAACTGAAGGGGATCTTACATTTGCAGCAAGAAGAACTCTAAAGTATGGAATAAAATGGAAGTTGTTTCCCAAAGTAATTGCTGATACTAGGGTCATCGACATAAAACTGCATTTTTTGTCAGTAACATAGAGAGGAACAAAGAAATTCAGGAATGGGTCTTCATGCTTTTACATCAGAACAGAGCTGGAACTATGAAACACTGCTTAACAGTCATGCTTTGGACAGGAGCGTTTTCCAGGGCTTAAATTCTAACAGATCTGTATTCAAAGCACATTTTCCACTCTCTCTTTTATAGACATTCCTTATGCAAAAAGAAGTTTGAAATAATAAACACTAGCCAAACCATAACAATACACATGGAGAAAGAAAAACCATAGAATAGAGTGGATAATATTGCACTGTTCAGCCTGTGAGGCAAAGGAACACAAGCCATGAAAACACTGTCTATCCTCACATGAACAACTAAACCATAGAAACCTTAGGAATTTTTAAAGAATTCTAGGGCCATACTTGCTAAGTGATCAGTAATAAAATTTCCAATTTTTTTTCCCTTTTACTCTCATACAACATTATCACACAAAGAAAGGTCACAGATCATTCCCCTACAACTAAGATGCATTTTGGGATGCATCACTACTCACTGACTCCCTATGTCACGGAGTATCTGTTACATTTTTTCATGGCAGAAAGTACACTTAAAAAGAATAAATTAAAATACCCCATTGAACATCCTTTGATCAGATTGAAATCACTGCTTCAGCACAGATCCTATGACCAAAGTGCTCTGACATTATTGGAAAAAATGCACTATTAGAGCTAGGCCTAAACCAAAGTATTTGGCAGAAGTTTTGGCATTTTCTCCACAGCTTTCTGCTCTGAGGGATACTACTCAAAACACACACAAGCTATACTTGAGCAGAGTAGCACCATATTCTGAGGGATAATCTAAATCCCTCCTACAGTACAAATTACATACAGTTTTATTTATGTCCCAGCTTGAAGGGTGGACGTGAGCTGACACACATTTCACATGTGCCACAGTGATGCCATTCTGCTGTGCACATGACAAATTCTACCACAGAGATCACTGGCTGCTGATTGCAGGTGAAGAGAAGACGGAAGTTCTTCTCCTGTACATCAAAGTCCCTGATATCTAGACTATGAAGTTTTGGTAGACAACTGAAACACTGCTTTAGGGTAAAATAAAGAGTTACGTTTTCTAAATGCATCAGATAATGTTCAGACTACAGCATAAACAGACTTTTTAGGTATATTCTGGCTATTTATACAAAGCAAACAAAGAGTTAGCTTAGATGCCAAAAAAGCTGCCAGGGAAGCCAAAGAATCATGAAAGGAGGTAAAATGAACAATGACTGTTCTTTGCAGGGAGGGATAAAGAGATAATGACAAGACCATGCAACTTCTAAGCAACACACTTTATTTCAAGATAGTACGTGCCTGAGCTTTTACAAGTGGGTGAGAACATTGAGCATGTTTAAATACTTACTTGTCTTTGAAAGTACTCATTTTTTGTGTTAAAATACTCAGGGCTGTACTTTATTTCCACCTAACCCCCAAGTCCCTTCTAGGGCTGAAATCAATGTTACTTGGAAAATGGATACAGCAGATACTTATTTAAAACAATGTCTATAAATAAATCAATGGGTATCTACATTTTCTGCCTTTTCTTCGTTCTTAAGAAACCACTGTTTCACAATAGAAAATTTTATGATGTATTGAGCTACTCTATAGGCTCAGTTCTACATTGCCTTTGGCTCTTACCAGTGTAAGAATTAAGAACAGATTCTCAGTATGTGAAAGACTTTGGATTACCTGAATACAAAAGGGAAATACTGACACCACTGCTACTGCTGTCAGGCTGAGCAATATTACCCAGTGTACACTTGCAACACGGGCTATAAATTTGGCATTAATCCAAAGCCAACATGCTTAAGATGTAGGGAAATAGGCACATTGCACAAAGGTATATTGTGAAAAGTCTTAATGGGCACTGTAAGATTTCTTTTTTTCCTGATGAATTTTTTCACAAATTAAGAAAGGACTATATTAACATATTCTATCCTAAAGCTTGTATTTTCAGTGAAATAGTTTCACTGTAATATTCAAAAATAATTCACACAAAATAGTCTTTCACATTAGATGTGTCACTTTGAAGGAAAAAAAATTCTTCACATCTGATCAACACAAATTTTAAGACATGCATTGCAAAGCAGAGTGAAGAAGGGCATATACTTCCAATAGCAAACACATTGGCACCATCTCACTTCTAAAATCACAAACTAATATCCAATCACAGTAAAAGATTATTAAATAAAGAGTAGCTTGTTACTTTGCATTTACCCAATGGTTCTCTCCACTAGATAGTTCAGGTTTCTCTCACAATCCCTCCCAACGATCAAACTATTTTTCAGACAATCACTTAAACACATTCAATAGGAATTGACTAAATATTTTAAATTTTATGTTAGAGATTGACTTTCTTCTATGTATTCTACTTTTAGAGGCTACTACATATCACTCTTCACAATACAGCAAATATTGCCAAACTACACAGTCAAAGCTGAAAATCTTTCAATGCAGGATGCATCAAAGTGCCCCGTGCAATAGCTCTAACAGCAGATGCAGCTACCCCATAAAAGGGCACCAGGTCTTACCAAGGTTCTTCCTTCACTCCTGCAGAGACACTGTATTCCTTTATTTGCAAGAAGGGGAGACATCTATAGCCTCTTTTTTTCCCCACCGACTTTAGAAATCAGAGCTCGGTTTTTGAAGGACTCACCTTCAGCTGCTAGAAGACAGTTGATGTGGTACACAGGGTATAAAATAAAACAACCAAGATCATTATGATTGCACAACCTCTTGGCCTGCAAAGCAAAAAAGCATACTGCACTCAGAACCTGCCAGCTGACATCACTACAGGGTGCTTCTGTGGTGAATGCAAGGATTGATTTAAAGCAGCCATTCTTCACATCTTATGTGCATATTACAAGGGAGAAGAATACTAGGACAGAGAGGCAAAGAGACAAAGAAAAGCAAGAAAGAGAACAAAAGAAAAAGGCCAACAGAAACAAACAGAGGGACAGATCATGACTGCAAACCCCAAATTATTGTTATGTTTCCTGTGCCTATCAGATCCTCAGGGAATTAAGGGATTGGAGTAGAGACACAACACCTCCTTTCTGATGTTCCTTTCTCCCTTGTTCTAACGAGTTTAATGGTTCATACCATGGACAACCACAGTGAGGGCTGGGGGAAACTAATCAAACAACTTACTTGTCCAAGGTCTGTAAGGAAACTTGGAAAGACTATTCATACTCACGAAAGAATGGCCTGTAAGCTCTGATAATTCTGAAAGTTTGCTAACATGGAAAATACCATGAAACATTACCCAGGGGGCAGGTAATAGAATGAGTTCATCTTACTTAAATGGTCACCGATCTACTCTTGCTGACAGCTGCAACATCCATGATAGCCAGAGATGGGCCTCTTGAAAGTTGAGAGTAAAAACCTTCAGCTTTACTATGCATGTAGGGGCATACCAACCATATGCATATATGCATATACCTTACAGCAAAAGACTTTGAGAAAAACAGTATTTGCTTCCTTATCTATAAGATGCCAGAGAAAGGTGTGAATCAGCACCAGAAAAGTCTTGGACCAGAATTAATTCAATACCAACCATGAGAATGAAGATTTTTCTGTCCTTTAAGGCTGTATACAATGTCAAACAGAAGCTGATTCAAAGGCCACTGTACTTCCAGGTGGAACAAGAGGGATCGCCACAACTTTCTCTGCCCACACACATAATGCAAGACTTCTACATTGCTGCTATGATGGGCTGTCAGTTGTTTTACCCAGAGTCACTAAGAATATTGTCTTGGCTCAGTCTCTTTTTTTTCCTTCATATGCCAAAGTTCATAGCAGGTAAACAGACTGGTAAAATTTGATATGAATAATATAGAAACATCCCATTCTGATCAGGCTTCTCCCAAAGAGGAAACTAAGTAAAGTAAGCTGCACTCGTCACAGCATTTTTAGCTATACATCAGCAAACTAGGTGAATCCAGAATAAATTAAAAAATGAATTATTTCTGTTTACTTTTAGGCTAGTTAAAAAAATAAGTTCTGCTTCTTTACCTAAGTTTAATTCATCTTAACTAATGATGCACACAGAGTAAATTTGACTACTGCCAGCTGCTAGACTACGAGGGAAGTAATGTATCTAAATAAGCTGGGATAAGTTACCACCTGTGTTTTAAATTATTGTGTAAGACAGTCTGAAAAAAATACATCGGTCTAGTTAATAGTATTTTGTCACATGCGCTCTGTGGGAGAGGCCAAGCAGCATCCTTTGAAATTGATTCAGGAATCTTAGTCCAGATTTGGAGAGGGTGAGCATGACTACTAAAATAACTGGACAGCCTGAGTGGAGCTCAACACTGACTTTGTCTGAATATGGTATATTCAGAATAACTTAACTTTCAGAAAAACAAAAGACAAAATCAGAAAAGTAGTTTTCAGAATGCTGAAAGAACAGCCTACACACCTCTGATATGACTTTCCTTGGATTTTTTTCACAAATAAAATTTAGGAAATATATTACTGGCATATTTTGTACTCCCTCCCATCCCCTTGCAAGATATTTCAACAGTTAGCCTGTTAATTAGTCTAAAAACTCCATCAAAATGTATTTACGACCTTTGCATTTGCCCTATCATACACTGCTTTCCTGATCACATTATGTTATCCTATTTGAAAGCATGAAAAAGCAAGATACATCAGGAAGTCTTGTTCATGACACACTGCAGTGGAACAAGAGCACCAAGTTGCTAACATCACAACAAACAGAACTGCATGTTTCCCTTATACGACTGGGCATGCAGTAACTGCAGTGTAGTATAAAACATGGTTACAACATCAAAAATTTCGACTGATCTCCAATGCTCATCTTTGAAAAAAGTTTATATTTTTATGCTCATGTGAATCATTCCTGAACAAGTGCGGGAGGGAATGGATAGGTCTCTGAGGCTGGAAGACAACACCAATTAATGTACAGCCAACCAGCCCATTCAGGGGCAAAAGTGTCTACAGATCGTACACTGGAAATGAGCACACTGTGTGTTTATGTTGAGTCATTTGTAGAAAACCCAGGGGGAATTATTTTGTCTAAAGGCACTTGATTCATCAGGATCGAAAGGAGAAATTAACTTGCACATCCTGTTTCCTGCTTACGAGTTGCATCCAACATCCTACCTGTCCCTTTGGCACTACTGTATGAGAATGATATGAGGTCACACAATCAAGAGCTTTGCTGTACCACAATGGAACATCATGCAACCCAGGTATGTTGGTTCCAGAAGCATACAAAACCACGAAGTCCATATTTCCCCTCAATGTGTATCCTGTGGTTGATTGTCAACTCTGAAGTTTATTCAGATACTTCTAGGACCTTTTTACAGAGAAAGATGACCTGTGTCTAACGAATCACAAGCTCTATTTCAATGTCATGATTTACTGACTTCCTTCCCCTTTCTGGCTAGTATTTACTCTGTTAGTTGCCTTTGACGTCTGTCTTTCTGCCATACTTGATTAAATAAGCCAGGTTACTAGAGAAAACATACATAGGTAAACACATATACATTGCAATTAGCTTTATGTGAGCATATGTGATAGGAAACAAGACTAAAATAATCTCAATCCTTTCAGGAGGTGAAAGACAACATCCATAAAACCTGTGAAGAGCAACTATTAATACCACAATATCACAAGCCCAGCCCCTGCAGTTACCAAAGAAATTTCCTGGAAGCTGATCAGCTTTCTTCCTCTCCTCTGAAAACAGATGGGAATGCCCTTGAAGCAAATATATCATTGTAAGAAATTATAATCAAGGAAAAGGGTAAAGGGTAAGAAAGAATGACATGTAATTTAGATAAAACATTCAGTGTAAGTGACATTGTGGTTGCCATTCAAAGCTACAGAGTGGTAGAGGACTCAATTTTCATATCTAACCTCTTCTCTGGTAGCAATGCTAGAGAAGTGTGATGATAGCCCAGTGCCTGGACTTTAGCAGAAAGGAGAGAAAAACCTGTGTGCCACTAGGGAAAGATCCCAAGCCAACTGACACACAAACTACCAGCTATTCACATTTCTATGCCTTAGAGGATCTTAATGCTAAAGAAGTCAGCCTAGCCTGAACATAGACAGCAACTCCAGGGGCTGTAAGATCATGCCTTGACATCCCGTATTGTGCATGCAATGCCATCCTGCCTGAAAAACAGAGGAATATAGAATGTGGAAAATTATCTGGGAGCTAGTATTCAGCAGCTCAAAAGAAGAGAATTGGAGTAAGTCACCCTGAATAACAAGATTACTATTCAATGAATGCAAATCTTTCTAATAATAAGTAAAAAAAAAAAAAAAGAAAAAAACCCCAAAACCCCAGAAAACCCCTGTGAATAAAACCCCTGAAACCAACCCACTGGTAATATACAAATGAGACTGTACTAGGTTCAATAAAAAATTAATAAAAATACTAATGTCAGCATGCATTAACAGTTTTAGAGGAACTTGGTCCTTTTAGATTTCATTGTCTATGAGCTGGATAAAATATCTTTCCTAACAGTAAGTGGGGAACCATCAGTGAACAGAGACATTTGCAGAGAGGATCTGTGAGGCCATTCACACAACTCTTCCACTCAGGATGGGAAGCCTCACAAGGCTCTTACACAGAGATGCCTACTTCACTGAGGACCATCATCCAGTTAAGGATGCAGAAGACCCATAGTTTCCCCTCCTAACCTTACAGAGAGCTGCACTGTTTCATCTGCAAAAGGTAAAGTCCAGAGGAATGTCCAGGACCCCCAGGAAAGTTCCTTCATTGTAAATAACAACAGCCATAACAAAATAAACATCATGGCAGAAGAACTCTTGAGTCATTGTCTCAATAACAGTCAGCAGGAGAAGACTGCTAAAAACCAAACTTTATTTCTGTGAAATCAAAGTACTAACCACATCTCTAAAGAACTATAAAAAGTAATGCAAGTCACTAAGAACTCCTATTCCTCCAGACATGTGGCTGGACAAACCCACCCTCTGTTAACCTTCACTAATCTCTCTAAACTGATCTTTCTGAGATTGCTAAATGAAGTGGTGCTGCTGCACTCTGAAAGAAGATCCAGACACTGCTGGGTGCAGCCATTCTATCTATACATACTGTACGGTCTCAGGACAATTTACATTCCTTATACCTAACCACGGTAATTTGAAAGGCACAAACACTGAACTTGCAGGGAACTACGGGAGAGGCTCAGTCACCTTCCTATTTATGCAGCTGAATTTCACTAAAAAGTAAAACAATAGTTAATGGATTTGGGCATTAAATTACTCTTTCAGTACCTTTTAAAACAGGCAATTACTTGTTCATACAACAGGGGCATGACATTTATGTAAGTGAACTGAAATTATCATGGAACTATTGAGCTCCTCTGTAAGCTGCTGTAGAGCACCAGTTCTGTACTGCTTTACACCAGTACAGTACCATTGCATTCTTCAGGTTACACAAAACTTATACCAGTTCACATTTTCATTAGAGAAAATATATATAGTGGCATTTATTTTAAACTATTATAGATTCATTCCAAGAGTACATGTGGCTTTTTGTTAGATGGACTATTGTATTCTAGCTTCATTAAATAGCATATAAAATATGGAACCACTGAGGTTAGATGTAGCATGGGACTAACCAAAAATGCTTAATTCAAAACATATAACACTCCTCCATCACAGCTGATGGGCATACATCTTTTACTCAGGTCCTCAAGTTTAAACTCCAAACTCAAAAGTGAACTTGAAACAACAAAAAATAATGTAAAAGACCAGATCTGCTAACGTTAATTCAGTGGCTTTATTCCCAGAACAGTAATTGTGTGCGTACCACTTTTGTAAAAATTTCCACTGATTTCACTAAATCTGAGTTCTTCAATCCTTTGGTCTTTCACCCCACTTGACATGGGCATCACATGCCTGTGAAGAGCTTACTTGAGGGCTAAACCCTATGAACAGCACATTGCCACAGAACTATGTTGCCCAGATTTGAAACTGGCCCAGTATTAAAATGTCTAACTGACCAACAAAAGGCAAAATAACACTTGGACTAGAAAACTTGCTTTTACTCTTTTGGGACCTCTGCTTCACAGAAGCATGAAACAGTCTCTGCTTTGTGTTCTTACGTACAGAACCCTGGTACACATGAAAAATGAAGATAGAGCTTCTGACTCAAAAAATCAGAATTTATTGAATCTTGAATAGATTAAGGTTTATGATTCTTTTATGTCTTCTTTTTCTTCTTTCCAAAAAGGCCATAATTTGGAAACAAAATAAGTATCTACTGACATTTAAGCAGAAGGGGTGGTCCAAGTGGCCCATTAAAATATAACCAAGTTACTATCAACCCGCAACAGACAAGTTCCTGCTAATTTTGTATGAAAACCTACCATCAATAATGTGTATTGCTGATTACAATGTGCTATTTGTAGCTTTTCACTGTCCTGTAGATACACACATAGAAGATAAGAAAACTGTAGTTTTGTGATGGTTTGCAGCCAGAACATATGAAAGAGCGCACTTCTCAATTTTTCTTAAAGTTTCTCCCTGGACTCATAAAATTTATCAACCTGATCACTTCACAGCATATAAATTGGTAACATAGGGACTCAAAAACATACTGAAAAGCTTTCAGCTCCAGTCTTCCAACATTAGCTACAGTAAGGAGCTTCAACATACTCCATGCTGGCATGACACTGGCAGAGCATCCTCTGAAGAATTACTATAGCTTGTTCACAGCAAAAGCAGTCAGGCAAGGAGATCATGGCAGGCTGGCTCTTGCATGACTTCAAAGTCAGCAAGGAGAAATGCAGACCATGCCCACACCCTCAGCATAGCCTCACGCACCTAAGGACCTGGCCTTTTACATAATGATTAACCTTCAAACCATCTGAGTTGTGGAATGCCTCCTTACACTTTTAAGAAAAGCTTACTGCAACCCTAGCATACATTTGCAGAAAGAGCAACCAGGCTGTAAGTGAAGCTCTGCCCACATCCGGGCGTGTGACCCTCTACAGGCAGAGAGCCAGGACAGCTGGTGAGGACATCAGGTGGGGACAAAGGAAGCCTTTTGTGAGTGTCAACTACATTTGCTGTAGATGAACCCACCTTTTCAGAATTAAATCCACATCCTCTCCTGCCACAGACCCGCATGTGTTATGTCTTCCTCAAGCCTGGCTTATTTTGCTGAGATACACATGGCACAGAAAGACATGATTCTTGAATTGGACCAAGCAAGGACTTAACAGGAATAAATCAGACTTTCCCAACACAGTCAAAAAAGCAGCACTGCCAAATTTCTTTTTAAAACCACTTCTTTCAAACTATAAAGTGAGTTTTAATGAAACAAATTAAAAGCGTATAGTCACATCTCCTAAAACACAGCACCTCTTTTTGGTTTTGGGAGAGGGAAGAAAGCCAAATCATATGCTCACAGACACACATGCTATGTCTTCTTTAGGAACAAAAATAAGATCTCAGAGAAAGATTTCCCCAGTCTGAGAGGCCATCAAAACTTAACAAGAGCTTTTTGTCAATCCCATTTCACTAATATAGTTTAATTTCTTTAAGAAAGGTATATTTCTTCTACTATATGCTCCTCTGGCATTTTGCTTTCACATACACATTTCTGTCTTCCCAAACAATAGACTTGTATTTTTCCACTATAAACTGAAACCAACCCAAAAACCTACCCCTTAACTATTCAAGGGCATGTAGGCACAGAAAAAATATTGTCCTCCTAAGCAGGTTGGGTGTGGTATTTGAGTGTTGTACATTCCTTCAGTTAATTGAACATTATATCTCTCTTTTCAAAGGTTCAGTAAACAAATGGCTTGGCAAAAAAATAATGAGATATAAGCCAGGAATACCTATTTCAAATAACTTTTATTTCAAGTATGCCATTAATACATATGCTGATGCACAACAGAATTTCTGACGCTGTGAGCAAGCATTCTCCTTTAAAAGCAAAAAGAAGAAAAATCAGAATGTAGGGCACAACCAAAAACCTAAGAACTTGGCAGTGAGCCAAAATGAGTATCTATATATACACATTTACTAACCTCAGTGAATCATCACAAAATTGAGACTAATATAAATACAAAGGAACAGAAATTACTTCTACCCACATCTCCACTTATTTTCCTTTCCCCAGAAGACCCATTTGTGACTACCATATTCATTCTCCAAGACATCTTGTCTACTACTGACATAAAATTGTTCCACAGCACAAGATTATAATTTCTATAATATTCAGACGAAGTTGCATACACATTGACAGATATGACACAGAGTTCTAAGAGCTTTTAAAGTAATGCCAAATCAACTACTCAGAAAAAGTCATCTGAACATTGAAAATGTATGTATGTACTGAGATATGCTGTTTGAAGCAGCTTGTTTCTCTCAAAGACCAGAAAAGAATAGTGTTATTTTTAGGGCTTTTAAAATTGAGTCTCCTTTTTATGCAAGGATGCTATTTCAACAAATTTAAACATTTCTATCAACTCTTAGATACTTTTTACCTTGTATTTTGCTACATTAATGGATTTACTCGTTAAAGCATAGGGCAGTCTGCATTTCAGTTGAAAGACATGCAAATTTTGAGAATAGGAAAGAACACAATAGAAAAGGTTAATTTCAGCTAAGTGCAGTTGGCAAAGCTGACCACATTTCACAACAATATGAATGCAAATAACATATTTGTATATGGCAGTACTGAGGGCCCTGTGTGCTACAGCTCTCCAGAGCCTGCCTGACTCTCATATGCCATCACACAATAGGCAGGGATTGTGAACAGAAAATATTCTCTATGATAAAATGTCAGCCAGTCTGGTCCAGGTTCAAACTGCAGGAATGTCTGTCTGGCTATTGTGCTGAAGAAGGTGTTTCCTTAATAGTTCTGCTGTAAAAGGTCGATGGAAAACACACTCCATGATCAACAGAGTGCTTGCTTGTGTCCTTCTGTTGGGGTAGCACAGCCCATCTCCCAAAACTATTTGTTTGTTAATTCATTTCATACAAGTAGTTCAGGAACTTGGAACAATGTCTCCATGCTCCTGACACTCTACTTTCAAATTTAGAGAATTCAGAGAAAAAAAAATTAACACTGTTATTGAAAAGAAATTGCCAAGTTGCACTGGCTACAACTGGAGGTAAAACTAAAGCTTTACAGAAAGGATGTGTCAAGCACAGAGCAGGAGCAGTGTATGTGCTGTTCCCTGGAGGTACTAATTCATTTCCTCACATTATTCCTTAAAGGCTAGCTCATTCCTTCCACGAGCTACCATGCTGGTGTGAGCAGATTAAACAGAACTCTTATTCACAGTCACGAGGCTCCTCACTGTTCTCTGATGTCAGCACAGAAGGTCAGCTGCATATATACCAGGCAACTGAAGCTGCACTCTTATGAACAGACATCCTGTTTGCTGTGAATGCTATTTTTAGTATTTTTATGATGTTAATAACAGGAACTCCCAGTTTAACTAGTTTGCTTTTTTTAATAATTTATCCTGCACTTAATCAAAACCCACTTTATCAGAGATCCTAGTATGTACAGATTCTATTTTTTACTGTCAGCTTTAAGCTGTCCTGTCCCCCCACACTCCTTGCTCCTGCATTTCAGGAGTTTTTAAGATTTTTCAGAAGCAAAGATAGAGGTTTTTGTAAAGACTTCAAAATATAGCGCCTGTTACCCAATCTCAAAGCAGTGTAGCCAAATTAACATTGTAATATTTGGCTTCTGCATGGGAACCAAGACATTAGAAAGAACACAAAACTCAAAACATCTTATGCAGAAATTTTCTAATAATGAACTAGCCAGAAGACTGTGAAGGCTGGGAATTGCTGTGCACCTACAAAACCAGTAGGGTGTTCCATTTGGGACCAAGCCTTTCTTACCATTTTCCTTCCCTGAAAACTTACGGTGTGGATTCCACCTGAATTCAGGTTCACATCCCATACTGACTTTCCTTAAACTATTTCTTCCTTCTCTTTGAGGTAAAAAACCAGGCATCTCGAACAGCCCTCCCCCATTTACTTATGTTGTGACTGCATACTCACTACTTCTTAGTGGACCTTCTCTTACATGCACTTCAAGGTCAGCAGCTCCTGCTGAAAGGCAGTCAGCTGTCTCTTGCCCCACCCCATTTACCAACCATCATGTCAATTGACCTACGAATGGTTTTAATTTTAAAAGAGCTTTCTGACTGAGCATTCACATTGACTGCCTTAGACACAACATATTCAGTCCTTGAACCTCTCTCACTTCAAATATATCTTCTCCCCCTGTAGTCACTGCAGATTTCCAGAAAGAATGCTACACATAAAAAAGCAAACAACTGAAGAAACAAAGACCCACAACAACAATGAAACAAAAATTCCAGAGCAAAAAGTGAAAAACTAGATCTTCTTTCTTTCCGGAGGGAGTGCCTTTAAAGTCTGCAAAAGATACAAGGCTGAGAGAATGAGTGTCAACTCAGAACCTCAGATGCTGATACGCGTCTTCAAATCTGTCCTACTCTTGCTTTTGCTGAAACAATCAAAATATACTTTAAGCAATACAACTCTCTTGTTAGCTATTTTAAAAGACATTCTTACTGGGAATGAGTAAGGAATGGCTTACCTCAGCCAAAACACTTGGCAACCTTTAGATACTGCTAATTTTTAGCTATTGCCAATCTTGTCCATACTGAAGAAACACAAGCCTCTGTACAGACACTGTTCTCCCCAGAAACCCAGCTCAATTACCAAAACTGCCAGCACACTGCTGTAACAACATTTAATCTGGGTAAACATTTAAGAGTTGTTCTATTGTCATTTGGGTAAATAAAAATAATAAACAAACAAAAAACCCACAAACAAGCAAAGAAGAAAACTGGGGGGGAAAAAAACCAAACCAACAACAAAACCCCACAAACAAAAACTGTTCTAGAACAGCCTAATTTGTAACAGAAAGGCCTACTTCAAAATCATCAGTCCTCAGAAGACTCCTTTAGCATCTAAAATTACCAGGAGAGCTACTGGATGAAACTAACATATATCCTGATTTTTTGGCCACATGTAATCTCCGCTTCCAAATTGTGATGCCGTTATTACAGACTTTAAGTGAAGATAGCTACGTCAGGGTTCATTCATATTACAGCTAAAATGAATCCATCACATTCTTAATATAATTTCAGTTTTAGAATTTTATATGCATCCAAAAATGCTTAAAATCCTTCATCACATTCAAACAGGCATACCCAGTCCTCTGCACTTTATACTATATGACAACATTATTTTCCACAAGAACAGATGCACAATGGTACAAAAGGAAGAGGGACAATCTATCTGCAGTAGCATGGAATTGCTCCCCACAGAAAACACATTCACTTCCCATTGATTCAATTTAAAAAAAAAAAAAAATCTCAAAACAAGCTGACATCAACCTTTCATCATCTCTCTTGTTTCACAGACAAACCAGAAACACCAGAGCTTAATAGAGGTTTGTATCAGATAAAGCACAGGTACTCATTAGAGTAACATATCTATAAACATTCTCTAGTCAGAAATGGATTTTCACTCCCATTATAGCCTTTTTTTTTGCAAAGGGAGGATATACGAGGTTGCTGAAATTCAAGACTTTCCTAAAAAACAGAGGAAAATGCTAAGGAACCAATGTGGAAGTGCAGACAGATGGGATATGATGCAAGACAGGAAAGAAAAATAAAAGGACTGCCTTTGCCATGTGGACAGCCTGACTCCATTATTATGTCACTCTATCTTTCTTTCCTCTCTAAGCACCTAGTGATGCTAATCCTGACACCAGCAAGTGATTAATCCAGCAGGAACCATGAGGAAGACTCAAGTGTAGATGGATAACTGCCAACTTTTAACACTGTTTTCTCTAATCAGACGTCAATCTAAACTTAATACGCAGTTATTTTCAAAGCATAGCACAATTTTGAATTGAAAAAAGAAAAAAAAAAAAAAAGCATTTGAGGAGTTATTTCAAAGTTCAATAGATATTTCTGCCTGGAGTGACATGGGACAATGTTTATGCCATGATTCTCATTCATGATATGACCCAAAATATTAGCAAAAATATCTGCAGCACGCTGCCAAAAAAAATAACAGCAATATAGATATAAACAAGGCTAAGGAAATGATTGGCAATTACTTTTGGTCTTTGTCACACCACAAGAAATTTACCAAAGTATGCCAAAGTATTTTAAAAATACAACTGAACAGAAAAAAAAAAACTAACCCCCAAAATACTGCCTGGTTGAAATACATGGAATAGTTGCATGAAGTTTTAGGTGTTTAGAAAAAAAGGGGAAGATCTTTTCTAGGAGAAATCCTCAAACAAGGGTAACACGCACAAAGAAGTTGGAGGGAGCTGTGGTTTTTATTTTAAAAATATAAAGGCTATCTTTTTATCTATGTCCCTTCAAGGCATGTAAGTAAGAACCCTTTGTATCCTGAATATATTTTTGACCAATGATTTGCATCCCTGTTGCCTGTTTTGTCAGTCACATGATTCATAAAAAGTCACAAATAATTATTGTCTTGTAAGCATGCCTAATTTAATATGAAAGTCAGAATTTCAGCTCAAACCCTCAGGGAAACTCAGCCAGATTTACTGGAAATCTTTGCCAGTGCTTTAGAAAGAGTCTGCCTTGCAAAACACCCACCCAGTCCACTCTTAACTAAGCCAAGATGGCAAAAAATTCAACAGACTGGGAAAAGAAAAGCACTTGCACTATAAGCTAGCTTCCAGAATAGGAAGGACATCTTCAACTGGACATATCTTTTATTCCCATCCTCCAACTCCCAACATTAAAATCAAATGCAATATAAGTAAATAAATTCACCTTCCTATGACTTAAAGCAACTTTACTTCTATGTCCTGTTTTGGAGTGCTTTACAGGCCAACAGCAGGGTTGTTTGTAAAATTCCCACAGAAACAGAACCCAGAAGTGGAAAATGCAGGTATTTCCTGGGGTGGTTGAACACAAACAGAAAACCTTGAGCTCCAAGTTTCCTCCTACAATTACAGAATCACAGATGACTCTGAGCTAGAAGGCACCCACAAAGACCAAGTCCAACTCCTAGCCCTGCACAGCACCATCCCCAAAAGTCACACCATGTGCCTGAGTGCATTGTCCAAACACTTCTTGAATTCTGTCAGGTTTGGTGCTGTGACCACTTCCCTGGGGAGCCTGTTCCGGTGCCCAACCCCCTCTGGGGGAAGAACCTTTTTCTAATATCCAACCTAAACCTCACCTGACACAATTTCAGGCCATTCCCTCGGGTCCTGTCACCACAGAGGAGAGATCAGTGCCTGTCCCTCTTCCTCCTCTCATGAGGAAATTTTGGCTCCAATGAGGTCTGTCCTCAGTCTCCTCTTCTCCAGGCTGACCAGACCAAGTGACCTCAGCCACTCCTTGTAAAACAAAGCTGCCCCCAGCACTTGAGGTGAGGCCGACCCAGTGCAGAGCCGAGCAGGACAATCCCCTCCCTTGCCCAGCTGGTGATGCTGTGCCAGATGCACTCAACGACAGGGTTAGCCTTCCTGACCAACCTATCCCTTCCCTTCCTTTTGTCCTTTCCTGTGCCTACTTAGATCTCAGACAACATGTGAGTAGCATGAGCATTGTGAAATTTCAAGGATATTATTTGTGTTGATAATAATTAGTCACTTCACATATTGTGACTTAGAAATTTATTAAAATTTTAAATATAATAAGAATGACAATAATGAAAGCGATGGTATATTGATCCAACTTCTCTCACTTTTCAGTTTTTGTTCTGTGTAATTAATACTGAGCTATTCTGTGGGGAAGCTAATTTTGTATCCGTAAATGAGTAATCCAGAGTTCGTGCTTCAGCATCCATAATCAGATTTTTATAAACTTTAACAGATACTTACAATGTTCTGACCAAGTAAAACTCACTAGGCTTCAAAAGTAACTTTTCCATAGCAGATTTGTTGACTCATAAGAGATTTTTATTCTGCCATGAAGACATTTTTATAACACTTTATGCATTTGGCTTATTCTAAGTTTTGTTGGTAATAGAAACATTCAGATCAAGATGACTCAAGAAGAGATAGCAGAAAAGCCCTAGCTTTTCACTGATGAAAGGAACATAGTCAGACACTAGATAGCACATAATTTAGAACTATCAAGTTGTATTGCACCACAGATATAGGTACAATAGTGAAAAGCTTATGTGTAGCCCAAAGAACACAATCCCTTTACTCGAAACCATCAGTCATTGCTCTTACTCCAGCAACAACAACCAAAATCTCCATGAACTCTCACATTTACCAAATCCAGTACCTTTTATAAATATTAACTTAGTGTCACAAGTAACAAAACACTTAGATAAAAATACTTTTAGCTTAACACGATGCAGAACTTGAAACTCCTTACCCTCTCTACATAGCACAGCTCATTTGTGTGGTAGAAGAAAGGATAGTAAGATTCACTAATTCAGCAGCCTATGCATGGTTAAGAGAACATCACTGTATAAGTTTCACAGATTTTAATGCTACAAATGGAATGAAGAGCAATGTGCTAGAGAAACACACTGATGCACTTAATTTCATTTTATTTTAGAAAGAGGGACACATCAACTAACACAGCAGCAGCTCTATGATAGAGATGTAAAGATGCAGTGGGAGCAATAGCCCACTTCTCAGCTGAATGCCTAAATGGACAATAAGCAGGATATAAGCTAAGAAGAAATCCAGAATTACTGATTCCTAACTGCTCAGCCATCTTTCTGTCACAGCAAATGCGATGTCATAAAGACAACATAACTACAGAGCAAGAAAGTGACCTTTTCCACATGATCTTACACATGCTCTTTTACACATGCAGACTAGACAGCAATAATAACAGACTAAACAGCAATAAAAATCAAACCCCTTTGTGATTTAGGCATGCTATGAGAAGAATCATGGATACATTGGGTAGCACCTTCTTCTATACCCAAACAGTTAACATATGAAAATCCAGTGCAAGCTGAATTTTCTGCATACTTTATTTTAAAAAAACAAACAACACAGGCACCAAAATGAAACAAAAAATTTCAAACATATGGCACTATTGAAGAGTAAACAGCATTGCTTTCAGACCTAGCCAAGGGATTACTGTTACATAGGGAAATCAAGGCTGACTTCTAAAACTCCAAAAATAATTCTAAGAATGCTTCCTGTGTAAATGCTCTGGACAAGAGAAAGCAAATGAAAAGACTTAGCATCTACATGCCATCTAGGTCATTGGTATTACACAACCTTCCTTTTTAAAAACACTTCAAACAAATTCCTATAGGGGATATTCATAGGCTTTAACTGACTAAAAACAGCAAGATATGAAATACCCCCTGGAAGTACAAAATGGGTGGGTTTCAGAAAAAGTCCCTCTCTTCCTGATGAAGTGTAAGAGAATTTGATAGTCAAGAGATACTTTCAATTAAATATAACTTGTTAAATGTTTACTTACATGCCACTTTATACCAGAAGGCTGGATAGCTACACAAGACATTCACACAAGACACTTAACTCTATATTTCTGCCTCACACAGTTGTGAAGCAACACACATAGTTAGGATAAACACACCTTTCTAGTAAAGGATTATGTATGCTATTTTCTTTACCATAGGTTCCAGTTCTGTACTACCTCCAAGTTAATAAAACAGGAACAGACTTGCCATCATACCTCTTTTTAGGCTGTGAAGACACAATACACAGGCACATTTCTGACTTCTGGCTGTTATTGTGCCCTCCAACACCTTATCACACCATGCCTGGAAGTTTTACAATTATAATTATTTGCAGTGAAAAAAACATGATTTAGCAAGCTTTTATTAATTATTCTATTCTCCCCTGATGTTAAAGGTTACAGGCTGCACATTCAAAGACAAAAAGGTAAATAGTTGTCCATTAAATAATTATTTTTAAAAACAGACTCAAAGCCAACACCTATAATCAATACTTATAATTGAAAATCACTATAGCTGTAATTAATTACTAGAAAGTATGTTCTTTTACAATATAAATATTGATAAAATGAATCCTCCCATGCTCAAGATCATCTTTTCAATTACACTGCTATATGAGCTAGGCCTTTCCTAGTACTGGGGAAATGAAGTCACAGCCCTAGCTTCTGTTCCAATCTTCACTGCAGATTAAAATATCACCAACCTGTACATATTTTGGAATGGAAAGAACTAACGGCTTCAAGGAAGACTGTGTGGCTTAATTCTTATCTATAATATAGACAGCCCTCAGTGGAGGTTTGTGTTGGGCCATGAAACTTGACTTCAGTCCATTTCCTTGCACTGCCCAATGCTCTTAGGTATCTTCAGACAAGATGTTACCACCATGCTTTGGATTACAATCTGCAAAATCAAGATAAACATTCTAATTTCAGTTCTGAAGGACAGAGAATTTTAAGAGATGTTACACGTTTTTTAGGTATCTCATGCAATGGTAATGAGGTCCTCATACAAAAAGGACATCGCATTTGTTTAGTAGAAGACATTTTGTAAACACTGAGTTGCATTAAAATTGTATCTTCACACTACAAAGCAGTATCTTCTGAGATGTCCTGAATGTCTCAGCTACTTTTCTACAACTCAATTCTGCAACTTTGAGCTGCTGTAAAATTAGGAGCAATGCATATAGCACAGACGAGCATTTTGTTGTCATGTACATCTCCTGTCCCGAACTGATAAAAAAAGCATAATAGTTATTCAAAGATGAGCAAATGTTTCATTCCTTGAAAAATATCACACATTTTGCAAAATAACACTGTGTATTAAACCAAAAGTACAGTATATTAATTATATTAATTGGGAAGAGATTCAAAATGCACCTCCCTTCCAGATATTCCCATCTATAAAACCAGGTAAGCTGAAATCACTTTCCTGGGCTTCCCAAACTCTTTAAGCAATCATTTGTCCTAATATGAACACCTGTGTTGCCTGTGTTCCACAAGACAAAAAAATTTCAAAATTTTTTACTTCCTTCTGGGAGCATTTGTAAACCTAGGAGGTTTACTCAGGGTAACACATGCTGTCAAAAACCAGGCCATATTTATCCAAGCCACAATGAAGGTAAATTTTTGTGATAAACTGAGAATTCCATCTTGTGGGTTTCCCAAGTATGAACTGACATATGCTCACATGTACAAAAGGGAATCTACTTTTGCTTTAAAAAGCAATCTCTCTTTAATAAGCAGAAGAGGAGAGAGGAAATTGCAGGACATAAAAGGAAACTGAGCATTAGACAAATTAATTCTACAATTATTCTGCCTCAAATATTTTCTTCCTGCAGTAAGGTATAGAAAAATAGATATATTTACAAATATTGACAAAGATATCTCCCGGTAAAAAACTCTCTGGGCCATTAGGAGCAATCAAATCTCCAATGAGGATGTGGTCACTTGGAAAGTAGATCTTGAGGATGAATGACTAAGGCCTGGTTCAGCCAAGCATTTTAATATATTAATAGCTCACCATGTTTGTCAGAAGTACAGCCAAAACACAGAGAAATCGAGTTAAACGAAAACAAGACAACCATAGTTACTGCATAACTGGCACTACATGTGTCATTTTTTCTTTGAAATAAACAGGATTTTGAGCATGGAAACATTTAATACTCTCTTGCTGTATTTCATTTCCTCTTGAAATATGGATGAGAGAATATACGACAGACCCTCATCAGTCTTCCAAGCTGAGTCCTAAGACCCCTTTTTTCTCAGGTATTTCTAATACAAGTAAAGAAGGAAACCAACTGTAAGACAAATTCATTACATGATGTCCAGCACATTAGAGCACACAGCCTGAAGAGTATGCAGAATACAGTTCATAAGACCAAAACTTTTTTTTTTTTTTTTAAAGAAGCAAAAGTAATGAAATCCAATTTCAACAAGGAACTTGTGTCTCATGACCAAACCATCTCATAGGCTCAAAGTGGCAGCAAAAATAGTTCCTCTGGTTGGGACGGTCATATCATCTTCCTCCTTACACATCTGTTAAGATTACCAGAAATGGTAATGATGGATCTCACACATCTGCTTCGCTTTTTTGTGGGCTTTCCCCACAGCATCTCTTACATGAACACAATAGATTAAGAACTCTAATAACTTTCATTGAAAATGCCCAATGGATGCCAAAATTTAAGGCAGAAAAGGGAAAAAGACATCCAGAGCAACATAATTGCCTAAGCTTCCTTTTCATCAGCAATTTTCCCACATAAAAATAAAAGCTCTTCTTGAAAAATCATTCTGAGCTCCAGCACAGGAGGACAAAAAAATAGTTCTAGTTAATTAAGCAAATTGTCACTGGCAATAATTTTTGAATCAAAAATATTATAAATATCCATGGTAATGTTGAGAAGTAGTCTACTTTTAAATGTTGTTATAGGTTTCACAAAACCTGCATATGAAGCATTGATGAGGTGAATTAGACAATTGTGAGTAGTCACCTAGTTTGTGCCCACAAGAAAAGCAACACAAGAAAATATATTCACAGACCAAATGAGCACAGTACAATTTACACAACTTTAAAAATTCAAGCATGTCCATTTAGTTAATGCAGCAAAGAAGGAATTTTCTTTCAACTGCGAGCTATATTCCTGCTCTAAAAAAGCTTCTTAGGGGACTCTAGAGAGAGGAGAGAATGACAGCATTTTAAGTTTGTACCCATGACTACTTTTAGTATTGTGTCCATGAAAAAGCAGATTAAGAACTACCAAAACCTTTTCAACAGGTTTTGTAAAAGGCCTAGCCTTTACCTTCTGTGCTCACACATTTCTTTAAATAACAATGTCTGCACTTACAGACTACTATACATGTGCTTTTACTATATAGCATGAGAGCATAATCCAAACTGAAAATAGATATACAATGAGGACAACAGCTAAGACTAGTCATCAAAAAATAGTTAAGCCTATTTCTGACAATGCATAATAAATAAATAACTTAAATAAAACACAAGTAAGACTGAAATAAAGCACACATTTGAGCCAGCAGACCAATAAGCCTCCTTCAGAGTTATTACATTCAATCACATCAAGAAGAACCTGGGAACACTTAAATCAAATGGATTATTCAGCTGGCATGCACAAGTGTATATTCTCAGCTAATAAAAAATCCATAGGAAAAATCTGTAGGAGAAAACTTATGGAGTGTTTGAATGCAGTGTACTTTTTTTCCAAATGTGGTATGCTGCTCCAGTTGCAAATGCCCTGAAACAGACAGCCTTCTTTCTGCTCCCAGAACTCACTACATCACCACTCAGAATTTGATGCATAAACACTGGTGGGGGCATACATTTGAGAAGTATTAAAAACAATCAAATGCTTTTTGGGTTTTTTTTTCTATTTCGGAAAGAACAAAACTGTTCTCACATTTTCCATTTCCTGTTTTATTAAAGACAAAACTTTTTTTATAAGCTAAGGTAAGGATCATGTTTCACCCAAAAACAGGGCTTTATAACTAGAAACAACAACAGACTGAAAAAGTTAGGGGCAATAGCCAATCCCAGTAACATTATGGGATGCTATCTGTGAACTACAACATACACAAACATCACCTTATTAAAATGCCTCCAGAGTGACTTGATAGCCAAACAATCACAAATGTGTAACTAATTCTTCATACAATTCAAAAGCAATAAACCTCTCTACTAAAACTGCCTTTTTCTGTCCTTCTGGACAAACCTTGTGTTTTACAATAATGTGGCCTTAATCTACCACTGCACAGGATGGTTGGTTGCTTGCTTGGACAGCTGTAATTAACAGCAATGTAAATATCTGCAAACTTTAAACTATTTCAACACATAGCCATGCTGGCCAGAGATGTCCCATTTTAGAGATGGTCATCTCAGAGCCAGAAAAGGAGCAGATGCATTAGCATATGCATGGCGATAAGTTGCTTCATTGATCTAAAAATGTGGTTGCAATGTGGCCTAATGAGAACACTCACTCTTACAACTTAATATCCATCTGAAAGATTCAATACAAAATATGCAATGCAACAACAATTCCTTGCTAAGAGAGATGGGTGTTACTAAAAAGAAAACTATGATCCTGGCATACTACTACTGCAAATAAGATACTAGTGATACCGTGGTCAGAACAGGACTATTAAAAAAATAACACTGCAAACCCAAAAATTTCACCCCTTTTTTTTTTTTTTTTTAAACATAGATACAGTATTTTCTTGCTCTATTAAATGTTTCTTAAATGAACTCTGAAGCAGCACTATCCTAAAAATTAATAGTTTTTAGAACTGCACAATTAAAAAGTTTCCAAGCTTCACAAATACAGATACTCTTAGGGGGATAGAGAAGTAAATACTAAAAGTGCTTAGTTCCAATGGCCTGAAATTATATTCCTGTGTACTCAGAAGAAAAGCTTTTAAATGACAAGGTCTATTTTCCCAACAGCTTAACAACATTTACTGCAAATCAGATCTTGTGCATGAGCTGGGCAAAATTTTCAATTCAAATTTTTGAATGAGAAAGGAATTAAATGTTTTCTGTAATCAGTGAAGGCCAGTTTACAGGAGGATTCCTAGAAATTTGTGTGAAATTAAGAGAATTTAGTACAGCAAATAACACCACTAAAGCCTCTCTGAATAACAGTTCGGGACTTTTTACCATGTTTTTTTTAGCTGTTAATCAGTGCACAAGCTCAAGAGATTTTTTCAGATTTTCTCCTTAGTTTGGTGGATTCAAGTAAAAATATTCATTTTGAGAAATAAAAAATACATTCCGATTAAAGTTTTAATGTAATTTTTATGCATTATATGTTAATAGTCTTTATCTGAATTCACAGAAGCACACCATCCTCAATAAATTTTCTAGCTAACTAAGAGTTGTCTTACACCACACTGTATTTCTTTTCATCAGTATTTTTTATGAGACTTCAAAATATTTTCTACTTGCAGTACAACAGGACAACTCATTTTAGATAATTACAAGATTTGTTTCTTGTGTTTCACTTACACTGGTGAATTAATCATTAAAGGACAAAGAGTTACAGCATTTACTGTTAGTCATAGATATCACAGCTGGTTTGGGTTTTTTATTTTTTGTTAGAAACTTAACAGCTGTAACAACAGAGTCATTTTTGCTCACGTTATTAAGAGAGCTTAAATATTGACAATTGTAAATCTCTGGAGTGACACAAATGATCAACAGCAACAACCAATAGGAAAAAAAATCAAAGACAGTCACATTACTAATAAACTAGCAAACAAACTTTAAACATAACAAAACAGCATTTCTGAGAAAGCAATACAAATTATTCTGGAGAAGCTGAATCACTCCCCAACATTTCAGTACCCAATCAAACTAAAACTGAAACACTCAAATGTAGTTTTGATTATTTGCAGGAAACATGTTCCCTATCTAGTGTGTGTATATATATACACATATATATTTCAGTGTTTTTCCTAAATCCTGTGTATCCTTGTTATCTCATCTGATTACGTTTTTTATACCACTGGAATATTTTCAAAGCAACTTTTACGTTTTAACACTGAATGTCACGTAAAAGTGATTTAGTCTTCTAGAGTTTCTCAGTTTCTCTTCTAAGGTCAGCTAAAGTTCTTTAGTTTCCCTACAAATTCCACAGTAGATACAGACTGAATGCTGCAATTCTACTAGTCTGACTAGAAGATCACTTTCTTCTGCCTAACACAGCACTGGTATGGATAATGGAACCTTTATTTTTCCAAGCAGACACAGGCAACTATTAAAACAAACATGCTAATAATAGTAATAATAATAATCATCATCATCATCACAACACTTAACAGTTCTATCATACTTTTCATTATAAAACACTAATTTTAACCAAGTAATTCTTACCAACTCTGTTACACCCTCTCTAAATTTCACACACGAACAGCCTTCTGTATTGATACACATACTGACTGCTAGATGTGCTGACCAGATAAATGACAACATGAAGAGACAGCATAATATTAAATGAGGAGTAAAAAATGTATGAGAATAGGAAGGATGACAAAGGCAGAAACGCAAAGGGTGAACGTGTTTAAACTTGTGTACATATACACACACCAGAGGAAGAGTAGCTACAGAAAACTATAAGCAGAAAACACGGTGAGCAAAAGGCAATTTTTTTTTTCAACTTTCTTTCCACTTTTTTCAAACAGATAGAGTGAGTGAAAGTAAATAGAAAGGACTGAACAGTACCAAAGGTGACCAAATGCATCAAATGAGGACAGAGAAAGAGAAGTTGCATAAAAAAGAAGCAGAAAAGATTGGCATAAAAGGTGTTAAGAAAATATAAGAAGTTTCAGAGATAGAACAGCAAAAATGTTAGAGATTTAAAAAAGCTTAAGAACAAACAAACAAAAAAGCCCAAATAAAGAAGAAGAGCAAAAGTATGAGAACCCACAGCTATTTGGCTAAATGTCTTTCTCACCCATCAATTCTGTTACACTGCTGCAATCCACCGTGTGGATCCACACTGGTAAGCAGCACCACACCTTTCCACACAAGCTTCCCCACTGGTTCCCCTGAGCACAGTTAACACTACAGTCACACAGTTCTTATCCAGCACATGGTATCCTAAAATGTTTTTTCAGTATGTATAAGCGTATGTAAACTCAGCTCCTACAAACAATGGTTTTTTCAAGAAGCAATTCCCCAGCACTTGTCAGCAACCTTTCCTTCACAATTCTGTTTCACTTATTCCACACAGACTTATCGTTCTGTCCTAGATTTTCTACTCAGATGCAGAAGTTGCTTTAATTTGGCAGTGTCTCAGTATACCAAAGTCATCCATCTTTTATTAGAAATTGGACTTCCTGTCACAAAGAAGAAAAATGATAGAAGAATGGACAGCACAGGCACATGAAAGCTTACAGGAAAACCGGACAGCACAGGCACTTGAAAGTTTTGATGCTACATTTTAAATGTTAGTGCTTAGTTTGAAAGTTTAGAAGCTACAGTTAGTAAGTGCTTATTTTGAAAGAAGAAGCTACATTTAATGAGTTGGTGCTTGTTTTAAAAGGATAAGCAAGATCAAACGAAAACTCAGCTTTCTAGATGTAGCAAAATTCATCAGTATCCTTATTTTAATCAGTTGTAATATGAGCTGGTACCAACTCTCTGACTTATTACTGCTTGCCTTCTCACCCCCCTCTTCTCACTCCACACCTTTATTTCTACTTCTCTACTATCTCCATAGTTACCTTACATTTCCATTACATGTTTTTCTCTTTCTTGTTCTCTTGTTTATCTCTGAAGATATTTTAACTTCTGTATAATGCCCTTTCTTCTATAAGCAAATATGGAAACAGCAAAAAGTCATTTCTCATGGAACAGAGATTATCACCACCCACACAGAGTAGGAATTGCACTGGTAAGTCAGTGTTGGAAACCTAGTTGCAACCAACTCAGAAACCAAATAGTAAAGCTCTGCTAGCACCAGGGAGGTCCCTTATCCTTTTCCTCTTCTATTCTCTTACCTGTAACTGTATTGGAAAAGTCACCATTGAAATGGCCAAACTTCTAGGCAACACAAAGAATTCCAACCTCAGTGAACAGTCAATGGTTTACTATCAAATATAAGATTATTGTTATGCCTCTTCCTTCCCATGTGGTTAAGTACTCTGCCGATGCAGTGCTGTGACTCTGCATCAGATCTCCATGAATTATTAATATACTTAGAGATATTAGAAGAAAATGGTTATGCTTGCCTTCAATTTTAATTCATATGTCTGCTCACAGACCTTGCTCTTTTTACTGTTTGAAAAAACTGAATATATCTTGTGTTTACAAATCAGGTTTTGCATTTCTAACACAGCAAGGTACGTGCTGAAGTACTCTCTCACCAACTGTGAAGCTCTTGGAGAACAATGCCCTCAAGAGAAAATGAATTTTATCAGTACAAAGGGATTTCGCACTAAGGAAGCTTTCTCCTATAAAAAGAGATTAGGAGTGGTATAACAGCATAAGGCACGTTTACACCTACTGTTCAGGCATAACAGGGGTCCTACTTTGCACCATTCAAAAATTGTTTCAAAATGCATGCAGGCTGGTTTGTACTAGGGTTATTTGCACCACCAATGCATTTCACTCACAAATTCCCAAGGCGGTACAATTTTTAGCTTAAAGAAAGTCTTCTTCATCTTAACAAAAAATGATTGTAAACATAAATGCTACACATACACAAACACACATTCTCATACAGAAATATCAATAGAAATGGAATTATCTGGTGAAACAGTTTCTGCTATGTTTAGAGCACACCATTCTAAAGTACAACAACACAGAACATCTTTCCTAAATCATGGATTCCAGTTGTAAAATAAAAGTAGTGAATTAAAGGATGCTATTTGGTGGTTTTTAGCTAACCATGGAGCTGGTAAATCATCCACCCACAACAATGCACTTTGTGGACATTTGTCATATACTTGCAATGCCCATACTAAGGCAACAGATCCCAGGAGTTGGCAGCCATGCTATCAGGAAGAATTTGGCTACAGAAACAGCAATGATTCATCATGCATTTTAGAAGGAATGTTGAAGCAGCAAAACAACACACTACTATTTTAATCCTTTAAAGGTAACAAGAGCTTTAAAATACAATCATAAATTTGTTTTCAAAACCAGAACAAGCCAAAAAAAAAAAATCATTGTTCTAATAATGCAACTTTATTCACCTTTTTTCTTCCCTCAAGGGAAGATAACAGGTATTAGTATCAGCTAACTACTTACCTCTCTACACTGCAATTTCAATAGTCAACATTATAGAGCAGGTCTTTCACAATAGCTTAATCAAAATTCGCCGGTTTAAAAATAGTTTAAATTTGGTTGTATTCAGGTTTAAAGATCCAGTCATTTTTAAAATAATAATCACATTTTCATTAACTGAAACCTATGAAACCTATGGCACAAATCGATGATTTTCAAACTCATCCTCTGAATGAAGAGTAAGCAACATAGTCTGAATATTTGTTCCAACATGCATATCATGTCTATCATTGTCCCAATATCTAACAAGAAAACTGTCTCTCACCTACCAGTATCTGAAAATAGTTGTTCAGGGCCTGTCAAAAGGTCTCAAGGGCTCTATTTCTCTGATGAAAGCACCCCTCTCTTTCTTCCTGAGAATGCCCCAGTTAAATACAAGTATATGAAAATTCTGTCTCCTGAATATGGACATCTAAAAAGGTTATTAATTTCTTGGCATTGTGACTACATAGTGACTCTGAAACTCTATCTGTAACACCCATTTGCTATCATCTTGTTGAATACACTAAGTAACATCTCTACCAAGCTTAAAAAGGCATAATCAGGAAGCATTTTGGATTTGCTGACCTTTATCCCATTACACAAACTGACATCATGATTGCTTACCTTCTGGAAAACTATTTCGTCCTGCTTCATTTTCTTTTTTCTGCTTTTTCTGATCCTCTGGTTTATCTGAATCCATTTTGTGACCTGAAGTTCAAAACCATGGTGCTTTTTTAGGTAGAAGATGCAACCTGATTGTTGTTACTCAGCATTAGTAAAAAGCTATAAAGATACCCAAGACAACTTTTCTCATTGCTTCACTGGAAAGGAAAAAGCACGTTCCCTCCCCTAAAGTGACGTGGTCTTAGGAAATCTGGTTATCACTTGTACATGATCAAAGTGTGAGGTAATGTCTCTCATGTTAGAGCTTTTGGTTTAAGGGGTGTTGCACAAAGAGCATGTCTGATGTCAGACCAGGCTGCCAAGTGGAAAGTTATCATTGCAGTGTCCAGAAATCCTGGGGAAAATCTCTGCGCTTTATCCCGTACACCTTCTATTTCAAGTAAGAGATTTATTTCCAGCCACCCACTCGAACACTGTTCCAGACTACCAACGCCAAATTTGGATGGCGTGGTTGTTATTATTTAGTAAAGTAATAACACTAGGTGGGTGTGTCCCCCCCACTAATATTTTTATTCATAAAACGAAAGCAATTATTTTTAAAGCAAAAGCGTGGCGGGGTGTGTCAGGTAGAAAACTCCAGGAGCAGATTTGAAAGGGCAAGAAGCAGGGCGCAATGTAACAGCTGCGAAAGGTTTCCTCCTCACCTCGCCGCTCACTTGCTGGACGAGCTGACACTCCTTCCACGTCTCTCCTTCCTCCAGAAGGGGCTACACGGGGAGAAGGCGCACAGTGAGGTGGGATCGCCCGCGGAGGATCCGCGATGCGCTCC
Organism: Pardalotus punctatus; assembly: GCA_013400915.1. Classification (NCBI taxonomy): domain Eukaryota; kingdom Metazoa; phylum Chordata; class Aves; order Passeriformes; family Pardalotidae; genus Pardalotus; species Pardalotus punctatus. Next base: position 16,951 of record VZTX01030727.1, on the reverse strand, counting down.
GCTCTCCGGGACCCCGGGACGGCCGTCACTGGGGAAGCGAGGACCGACCGCCGCCAGCCGCCGGCGCCGCGCTCGCTCCTTTCCGCCTCGTCCCGTTCCGTCCCACACCATCCCGCCGTGCCCGGGCTCGGCAGCGGCANTCGGACCCGCGGGCCCCGCCCTGCCCCGCAGGTGCGCAGGCCGGCCCGGCCCGGCCGCTGGCGGTGCTGCCGCCAACCCGCGCTCCCTCCGACACCGTCGCCGACGGGACGGCACTTCCCAAACTCCACATGCACGCTCATCACGGGTTTGCAACCTACTTATTAGAGATACCCTCTCTCCTCGAGATTCTTACTATGGACGCCGCTTTCCTATGAACCTTCCTATAAACATGCTCTGTCATAGGTCCTTACGGACAGAGGCATAGTCTGGTGGGATAGTTCAAGAAAGTATCATCACCCTTAACTGCTTCAAGATTGGCCTTGGTACTTGCTCACACCTTCAGAATCCAACTATTAAACTACCTTGGAGGGTCTGAAAGGCATCTTAAAAGCAAGATCCAAAGAACTTTTTAGGAATACTGCAGCACAGCAAGTCCTTTATCGAGGCCTCAGCCAAAGGCTTTATTTATTCAACAAGAGGCTGCAAGCAGGTGATTAAATTTAGGTATGGGACTTCATCGGTGTTTTTGCACCCTCAGAAGAGGCTATTCAAACTCCAGCATGTTGGGAGATACCCACATTATGTCAGCCATGGAAAAAGCCGAATCCTATAAATTCCTAATTTAGCATTTTATCAAGTGCTTGTGTGTTTTTATTTGAAAAACAAGAGGCAGTAAATGATAGACTGCATCATACTTGTTTAGTTAAAATTGTCAGTAAGGTATTGTCAGTATTTTAAAAATTACTCACAGTCTTTATAAAATTAATTATATTCTTATACTATATATTGCTATATTCCCTGAAAGTCTCAAAAGGATATCTGTGCTCTTGCAAAAGAATAGGGCTCATTAAAGCATGTGTGTGAGTAAACCCTCAATATATAGAATTGGATGAACATTGTAAACAAATTTAAGTAACTAAAGGCAGTATAGTGTGTATAAATAAGTGTGTGTTAAGTCTTGAGAGTATCCCTTTATCACTTGGAAAAAAAGGAAAATCTCTCCTAGCCTTTTTGTTTTACTGCCACAACATCCTTCTTTCAAGATCAAAAGCTTTAGATCAAAGCCAAGATCAAACTCAATGCTTTAAATAGAAGTAACTTCATTATGAAGCATTAAACAAAGAAGAACTTTTTAACAGAGATATCACAATAGAAAATCTTACTGTAGCTCCTTATTTCACACTTACAACAAGTCTACTTGAAACTAGTGTCAACAACATATTTTTATTTTGTAAAGCCACAACAGATTTTTCTACTAAATGGTGATTCTGAAAGCACCTACAAACTGACTCTTGAATGGAGTTATTTACATGAAGAAAGAAGAACAGAACATAGTTCAAAGGGAATGAACAAAAAATTGTTAATGGCAAACACAAATTAATGCAACTACTTAAATAGTATTTCCGTGGATCAGTTAACAGATTAGACAGTCCCACAAAAGTAGTTATGGGAAACACTGGACCATAGAAACAATGAAATATATTTATATTTTAAATCCTTCAAAGAATTGCACTTCCCTTCCTGTCAAATGTTTAGAAAAAACTATGGGGGAAAACAGTTACTAGAGACACTGATTTTCAAACCTGCAGGTCCTGAGGCTGATTTGGATTGAAAATCCATGAACACACCAACATACTGTGTGTTCAAACTCAGAGGATGCTCCTATTTGCCTGCTTGTAACTGCAAAGCAGTGAAGGAAATTCAAGAGGAATCGTTACTGACTTTTTATGGTCATATATCTCATGGAGCCAATATCTGGGGTTCCCTGGTGCTGAGTGCTGTGCACATCCCAACGTGAACATTTTCCTACTCTTATGATGATAGCACTGCAGGGTATGGTAAGAGCCAACATGCCCATAGACAGCCTCGAGGAGACAAAAAGCAGTGACACAAATAGGGTAGGCCTAACAAGTGGCAGTCACAGCACACTGGCTGTGCACTCAACAGCTCCTTCTATTTATTGATGTGCCAATAAGATTTAGCTCATAACCAGACCAGGAACTTTTTCTGGGAGTGGGAGAGAGAGGAGAGAAGAGAGAAAGGGGGAAAAGAAAAGGGGAGCCATGAAAGAGGAGGGAAAGGAAGGAAGAGGAAGAAAGATGTTTTTACAAACATTTTGTTTCCTACTGTATTCCTCCATACTTGAAAAGCTTACTTACACCAGATAAAAGGGTGATGGCACACCCAATTTAAAATGGGAATTACTGCATTACCCTCCATCAACAGTCCTGTTTGCTCTCCACATGACACTGGCTGTCATACTTGAATCCCTTCACAATAGAAATTTAGAGATTAGTCCATCCTCCATATCCTTCTTTACTTGGGAAGACTGTCTTTCAGAGACTGCTAATAAATCTGTCCTATAGAACAGTTAAGATTGGGAACAAGCAATTATACATGTCAGAACATGTTAGGATCCCTCACCCTTGCAGCAGCAGGATTAAATATAACTGAATTTTGAAAAACTGGGGGAGGAGGTAGCACTTTCTACCAATCGGGTGAAGAGAGACCAAATATCCTGGTAAATAACTTAGGCAATGATTTACACCAGCTCTTACTCAAGTCAGACCAGATCCCAAGCATACAACGAACATGCAGAATTGTACATAGCCTACAACAAGATATTTGTGCAGCAAACAACTGCTTCATTTTACATTGAGATAGAAACTGTTTCTAAATTGTTCTGGCTGTGATGGCCACTAATGACATGTCATAACTCAGTGAAAAACTATAACCATGAACTTTTCCTTTGCATAGGTTGTCTATAACTTCAGCTCTTCTGTTCTACTCTTACGCAAAAACAGCCAGTATTGATTAACTAAGAAGAAGGTAGTTTTACCTAAGGTGAACAATGAATCAATACCATTTTGTTGGCTTTCCAACAGTCTTCAGATACTGGAAGGCAAAAAAAAAAAATTTAAAAAAAAATGTGGGAATAAAAATCTTTACTGTAAATGAATTCATGAATTTCAGAAGAGCCCCCTGCAAAGAAGAGGAAATTGACAACTAATGCAGTCATTTTCCAACCTCTCACTTCTAGAATCTCAAGTACTGAATTTTAAATTTTACAACACACATACACCTCAACATTTATATATTCAGATCTACATGGACACCAGCAACCACACAGAGAAGTAATTTTCTCCTACAAGATGTAACTAACTTCACCAGTATACAAATTGCAATTTTGTAGCATTCTACGCATTCCTATCTAACAGAAAACAAAATATGGATGCCCCCCGCCAGTTTCATTCTACTATACTAGAATGACACAGCCTACTTTCTCAGGCTGATGCCATCATCACTGTGATATTGGAAAAGGATAATTTAAAGGAACCATGATCAACTGCAAGATATACAATTGTTTTCCTGCCATACAGATTTAGAGGGGGGGAAAGTACAGCAGTTTAAGTTAGAAAAATTACCTTACTTATAAACTAAGAATACGGTGTGCCCGCAGAATAGTCTGTGTACCTAAAGATTGTTTCAGCAGGAAAGATGAGGCTTCTAATATTTTGTAAAAAGGTTCAGAAAAAAAGATAAAATACAGAGAAGTATTTTATCCAGTAGCTCACTAGATGATTAAGTATGGCTTGAAACATTTGACTGGGAAACAACTGCAAGGATTTTAAAACACTACTGCTATGAGGACTTGGCAGAGAGACTAAGGAGGCAGTAGGCTACACCTGAAAAAGACAAAATGGCTGGTGAATCCACATTGCAAGAAACAGTGTATCAGCACCAGATAAAAGAGAAAAATTACTGAAAAAGAAATCCAGCCCAGAATGTGATCCTTTTAGAACAGCAAGTTTTCCAACTGATTTTATGCAGTTTTCATGCATACGGTTTTATCCACTGAAATGAAAAACCAAGTTTTTCTGATGTTATCCATTTTTTAGGAAAGATGGTAATTTACACTGATACCACAAAGCTAAATGTTCTAATTTCTCTGAGAGTTGTTGTGCTAGTATAAACATGCTCTTTTCAGATTAGCATGGTGTGTCTGGTATTTTTCAATGTAACATCCCTCCAGAGAAATTCTGTTCAAGTTAAACTTGCTCTTTCTGAAACTCCCTGCTCTTCCTGAAACTCTCTCTCCAAGAGAGAAAAACCTGTTGAAACAGTAACTTTGAAGATGTACTTTCAGTACACTGCAACATGACTTTCATATACTGTGGCAGGAATATTTTTCTTGAAATGGTTATATAAATATATCCTTCATATCCACATTGGCAACTCTGCTTTGTGAAGAAAATTCCTAGGTAGAAATTAATCACTACAACCACCTATTTAGTTGCAAAATCAGATTAATAATCTGATAAAGAAAGTGTCTCTGACCACATGACCACGGGATCAGTAAATAATAAGCTTATTACTTATTATTAAATAATTTTATATAACATAATTTATGTATATTAGGTTATATTATCTATAATGTGATACTATTTTCAGGGTGTACTAAAATGTCTGGTTTTTTTAATTCCTCTCCTGATTTCACCAGGTGCTCTCGCAACTATGCAAGTGCCTCGAGCAAGTTAGAGAGGAAATGTCCCATGCCTCACCAGTATGGGAACAGTCTCTGGTATAGGTAGCAAACACCCCATGCTTGATAGAGAGGGTCCACACCATGAGGTAACCTGTGGTTTTACCTGAATTGCCACAGAGGGGAGGAAGTGGGATGGAAAACCCATCTCTGCTCTAGCAACACAGGAGTGTGAGCTGAAAGGAAGAACAGGTACCACAGGACATTTTTCAAGGATAAGAACTTGCACTCCAGTTTCCAGTGGGCAAGTCCCCAGACAGAATTAGGAGGGCTGATGTTGCTTCTGATCCTCTTGAAGGGACCTCAGTTCATAGTTACAAGGAGTGAGAAATGAGTGTCATGACCAGGGCTGGGGGCCCTGGCTCCAGCCAGGTGGAGGAAAGGGACAATTGNTGAGTGAGTCAGTGAGTGAGTGAGCCTGGCTGGGAATGAATGGCAAAAACACCCCAATGTGACTGGCTCAGAGGCCATGGGAATCCTTGGCATAGGTTACCTTGGGAGAGGGCATTTCAGGGATTCAAAAGGGCATTGATGGAGCTGTGGGAACAGAGGAAATTAGACAGCTGAATGCCTTGCCTGGTCTCTCAGAGGACCCTTCTGCTGTGGGACTGCTGAGGGTGGAAGATCAACAGGTACTGATCGTTACCATATCACTGAGCTGTTGGCAAAACTGCATCAACTGGGACTCTGTGGTCCCCACACATGAGATAATTTGTGAGCTGGAGACCCAGGGAGCGGTCAGCAAGACTCGCTCAACTCTTAACAGTCCTATATGACCTGTGTGTAAGTCCAATGGAGAGTGGAGACTGACACCAGTCTACTGTGGCCTGTATGAAGTCACACCACCTCTGAGTGCTGCTGTGCTGTATGCTGTGGACCTTCAGTATGAGCTGCCATCCAAGGCAACAAAGTGGTGCCACCATAGACATTGCTAATGCGCTTTTCTCCATTCCTTTAGCAGCAGAGTGCAGGCCACAGTTTGCTTTCAGCTGGAGGCGCATGCACTTGGAATTGACTGCCCCAAGGGTGGAAACACAGCCCTACTACTTGTCATGGACTTCTCCAGACTGCACTGGAAAAGGGTGAGGCTCTGAAACACTTGCAGTATATTGAGGACATCACAGTATGGGGCAACACAGAGAGGAAGTTTTTGAGAAAGGGGAGAAGATGATCAAAATCCTCCTGAAGGCTCCTTTTGCCATAAAGCAAAGTAAGGTCAAGGGACCTGCCCTGGAAATTCAGTATTGAGGTGTAAAATGGCAATACGTACATCATCAGAGTCCAATGGGTGCAGTTAACAAAGTAGCAGCTGTGTCTCTGCCTAACCCAAAATGTTACCATATTCCATATCTATCTGTGCCCCAAAATCTTTACTGTATCTGTGAGATCCTGTGGCTGGGAAACAGAACAGCGGGACAGAGGCTGGGGAGTGCCCTGAGATCTTTAAAAGTCGAGGCACTCATGCAAAGTCTCTTGCCTCTCCTGCTCTTGGCTTGCCTCTTGGCTTTTTCTTGCCTCTACTTCCAACAGTAGCAACTCAAGAAGCTGCATTTCACAATCAAAAACTTTCGGAGTGAATTTTGCAACAGCTGCCTGCAGGCCCAGAGGAGCAGAGCGGCCCCGCTCCGTGCGGTCACCCCAGGCCAGCGGCAGTGCCTGGCTGAGGCGAAAGGCGCCGAGCGTGAGGCGGGAATCGCGGCCAGCTGCACTGCGGTCTGCCGTCGAGACGCAGGCAAAGTCCCCCCGCGAGTTCTACAGCTTGGCCGAGTCCCTGCCGCCGGAGTTTGCCAGCTGCATTCGCCGACGGAGCTGCTCCCCGCCCCCCAAGCGGGGGAGGGCTGTCTGCATTTGCCTTTCGTCTCCCTACCGCATTCGCCCATGCCTGGTGCTGTCCTGGGGAAGGGGCACCGCCGCCATTTTGAGTTTCTCTTTGTTCCCGGGGTGCCCACGAGCTTTCACCAACTTTGTAACTCTCCAGCTAGTGACTATTACTGTTATTTTTTGCCTGTTGCTATTTTGGTTTTTAGTAAACTATTTTTTTCATTGGTAACTACATGTATTCGTTTATCCTTATTGGTGGAAAGGGATTGATTAAAACTAAGGGGGATTGATTAAAACTACGGGGAGGTAAGGTTTTAGAGTGTCTCCCTTAAATTCTCTTAAACCAAGACAGTCCTCACTGCCCAGCAAGAAGGAAACACAGTCTTTCCTAGGTGCTGAAGGGTTTTGGAGGATGCATATTCTAGACTACCGTCAGAATGCAAACCCTCTCTATCATGTGACAAAGAAAAATTTTTTCAGGTGGGGTCCTAAACAACAACAAGCTTTTGAACTCCAGTCACCCAGGGATTTTGGAATTAATCACTAACTATCCCAAAGACAAAAATTTCAGACCATCACCATTGGAGCAGAAAAAGGTGGCATGTGCTGAGGAGCCCCTACCATAAAATCAGCTACCTGAAAATGAAAGTAATACACTCTCTTCAGACAGTTCCTGCCGTATCACAGGGATGCAGTGAAAATGGAAAGCAGCCATATGGAGCCCTATGCAGTGAGTTGCAGAAGCTATTAAGGGACAAGGTGGATCAAGTCAGATTGCAGAGCTGAAAGCCATCCAGCTGGCTTTGGATATTACTGAATGAGAGAACTGGCCAGCACTCGACTTCTACACTGACTCGTGGGTGGTGGCAAATGCTCTGTGGTAGTGGCTGGAACAATGGAAAAAGACCAACTGGCAGTGCAGAGGCAAACCCATCTGAGCTGCTGAACTGTGGCAAAACATCACTGCCTGGGCTGAAGCTGGCTGTAAAAGTAAGTCATGAGATACACATGCCCAAGAGTTGGGCTACTGAAGAACATCAAAACAATGGATGGGTGGAACAAGCTGCCAAGATTAAAATGTCTCAGGTGGATCTGGACTGGCAACATAAGGGTGAATTATTTCTGGCTTG
>VZTX01030726.1:20187-112803 GCA_013400915.1 Pardalotus punctatus | reverse complement strand
TGCCCCAAAGGGACAGGAGAACTTAAAAACAAGCAGGGGGGAAGATTACAAAAGAGCCTCAATGGCCATTGCAGGGTGTTTTAAGGAAAACTCAAAGGGGAGGATCGGGTAGGGAATGTCCAATAGGAAGAGATTACATAATTGCAAATTCCAATGGGATGACACAGGGAGAGGAGTACATTCAAATAAACCAATGGGGACACAGAGAACACAGAACTTTCTAGACTTAATACATACTAAAACAACCTCATGCATAGGGAAATAGCTGGGAGGAGAAAGGGATATAACCAAAGTTTGGATGGACAATTCAAAGGGCAGGAAGTGTGGGGAATTCCCCAGCCTTGCCTCCTCCCTCCCCCCTCAGGCTCACTATCCCAAGGGAGAAAGTCCACCCAACTGACCCCATTGATCTTTATAGAGAAAGCAGACTGGGTCACCGCCACAACTTCTCCTGGCCAAAACATTTTCTTTCTGAACTATATCAACAATGCTTAGGCATGCTTCTGTCAAATAAGCATTTATAATTTAATCACTGGGACCTTATTTCAGTATATCTCTTGAGACTAAACACCCACTTTTCTGGAATCTAAGTACTTCATTCTTGCATGGGTTTCTCTTCAGCCTATCAGCCTGGACAGTCTGAGACCATACACCTTCGCTCTGCCTGCAGTGTCTATAAGCTTCAGGTAAAGAAGCGTTAGGCCAATGCTTTTTGGCTTTGAAAATCTCTTTTGATGGGAATTTCATTCCACCTGATACATCCAGCTTTATGACAAAGGACCAGCTTCAAACACTGTATTTAGCCTTTCTCAGTTGTACACATGACCACTGAATCAACAAGAAGCATGAGACATTTATTATACTTTGATGCAGAGGAAGCATTTGACTCAATTGAATGGTCATATAATTTTTTCTTACTTTAAAAGGCTCTGTTTTGGAGTGAATAAGATGAAATGGATAAAGCTGCTGTGTATTTGAAAGCGTGGTTTGGATCAGGTATACTTTTTCTAACAAAACTAGTTACCCTGCTTTGCTTCAGCTGCTATAGAATTTCTCAGAACAAAAGATTTGAAGGGCCTCAATTTGCTGTAATCCAGAACCTGACCTTTCACAAATGCACCTCATTGATCAGTAAAATATGTTAACTCATGCAACATGCAAAATCTGCTTAATGCCTTCTTTTCTCCTAAACGAAACTGTTTTTTTAGGTAGGATATATTAACAGCAACACTGTAGACCATACTATCTGAGGTTTCTTTGCAAAAACTGGGTCATTAGAGAGCAAATTCTGCCACTCCCATTTTTTGTAATGTTCCTGTAAGTCTTTGCCTAAAAAAAGAAGCAGAGAGGAGAATTTCTTCTGGTTTGGAGGGAGTGGTATAGAAGACGAAGGATGAAAAGAAGTGATAAACACAAGGAGAAAAGGGAAAGCACAGAAAGATCAGCCAAAAGAAAAAAAATCATAAAGCTTTATACTACCTGAATATTGCTGTCAAATAAGTTTGAAATTATACAGAAACTGTTTTATGCTAGAAGAGCAACAGCAGCAATAAGGAAAGATCAAGTGTTTTGGAGGGAAAATCTTCTAACCACTTGGTAAAATCATGAAGACAGAAATGTCTTTGAGTGGTATTGAGAAGTACTTACTTTCCAAATTTGTGGGCAAAATTTTTGGTGAGAGCTATTGTAACTTGCTGTTCCAACACCACATAATGGCCAGGGGACAGGGCCATTAATCTTGTGCATTTTTAAAAAAATATTTTTCCTGGTGGCTATATGAGTCATTACTTTTTCTTTTTCACAGCATTAATGATAATATTTATTTTCTGAAAGAGTTGGCAGCAACTTTTGCCATATAAGGATAAAACAAAGTCATTAAAAAAAACCCTCTTGAAAGAAACAATCTCCTCATGAGTTAAAACTGCAATTTATTTAAAATTTAATGAAATGTTTTTTTAATGTATTTGTTGTATTTTGTCACAGCAGCAAGGGTATACATAATTTATATCTTGTTTGTAAGCCTAACAAATGTGTTTTCCAGAGATAAGGGGTCTGTTTCTAATACCAGTTATTCTTTGCATAGCAGAACTTTCCTAAAAGGTTTATGAACATTACTTATGATTATTTGTTGATGCTGCTGCTTTTTTTTTAATTGTAACCCCTGGTTTGCATGCCAGAAATCCTGATGCTTATTCACTTCACTTGATGATCAGCGAAGATCAGCTTGCCTTCAGATCAGCAGGGAATTGAGCATCCTGACCCTGGTCTGTAGATGGACAGCTCTGTTAAGTAAAAAACTCTGATACTTTATTACCATTTACAGAAACTTAGATATCAAAACCCTGGGTACAAGATATCTGTCACAGAAGTTACCCTGACATTTTTAGCTCCTGATCCCTGTAGTTTGCAATCTAATCTAACATATTGCAAATCCAAATGCCAGAAGGCTTTTATCAATTTGAACTTTGTAGTCTGTTTTACCTACATTTTCTAAAGGGCTGATTTCTCCTTAAGAATTGCAGTAAAGTGCCATATTTTAAGGAAAATCAGCACTGAGAACTGAGCTCTTGAAAATACGCGTACTACTGCTTATTGTCCAAATTAAACAATCATGGATGACACCTTAGCCACATTGAATTCAGCAGCAAGAATACTTGCAGAGAGTTGCAGAGGTTGCAGAGAAGTCAGGATTTCACTCAGTAGAATGGAAGCATTATTAAAAACTGCTCAAAGTTCAATCTCAGCCTCTTATAGGAAGAAACAAGTTGCTGATTATTGTAGTGTTATCATCCTTTTTTCTTTTATTCTCTGGTCAGCAGAGAAATAACATTCACTGGTGGCAAAATACGTTTTAGAAATATCGCTCGGGGAGATGAATGCAGGACTTGTGAACTTCTCTCCTAGATCCACTTCTACTGCCAGCTGAACTGTCAGCTCTCACAGGCACGAGGATCTACATTTCCCTTTGCAGTGTTTTCTTCACCATGATAGATTATTAAGCATAGATTTTTCTTCCAAATGAGAGGTTATGCTGTGGTACATGGATGGGATCTGATTTACCGCACTGCTGGGAGCTAAGTTGCAGTGACCCCAGCTTGCAAGACGTTCTCTTGGCAGTCTGCAAAATTAAATCTCTAAAGAACCAAGTGGCCTTGAGAGTAGATATGAAGTATGCCTGTGCTCTCTCTTATCTTTCAGGTTTCTGTGTATAGAGCTGGGTTAGCTATCTGCCTCTTAGTCCCTGATGATTATAAACAAGCCTCTGTGTATGCCTCCAGGTGATTTTTCCTTGAACAGATCTGATACCATTTTAACAAGTTATGCTTTGTGGCTGAGAGAGTGGGGTATTGGATTTAGACCCAGAAGGGGAGAGAAAAGTTGTTTTTCCTCTTCAGACACTGAGCTCCTTTGTGAACTTGGGCAAATTAATTCACCTCAATAATTCTTCCAGCATGCAGAAGGGGAATAATACTTCTTTATATAAAGAACTGCTAGTTCTTAGGTTACCTCAGGTAGAGCTGTGACAGAACATGTTCTGCTTGAAACACTGAGGTGTATAGGAGAAATGACAGATCTTGGAGACAGCAGTAAGAGGAGATGTAGAGGTAGCAGTTCTTGTCACTGACTCTGCAAATAACCTTGAGAAAGTCACACATTCTCTTTGTGTGGTAGTTTCCAGGAGCATTCCTCTCTCAAACAATGGTTTTCTGAGGTAAAATTAATTAACTTTTTTTAGGCATTCATCTACTTGTAACTGAAAGTAGTTTTCCCTTTCACAAAGCAGAGGTACTTCATGGGAGAATCTGGCCTATGAAGTAAGGTGCAGTATAAATGACAAACAGGTTAAGGGTTCTCTTGTCACCAGCACCCTTCTACAGTCATCCACAGTATGCTAAGTTCATTCAGAAGTTATAGGTTGAAATGAACTGCCTCAGTATATATGAAGATAATCTCTCTGAGAAGTAGGGCTTTGTTTTTAAAGTAATCATAAGTTGCATAAACATCTGATTTACATCAGAAATCGGCAGAAATTTGAATAGCTTAAAGATGGAAATTATAGAAAATATTTATGAAAAATAAAAGCATATTTCCAATGGGAAAAAGAAAGTTGGAGAGGTTCTTTTTACAAGGACGAATAGAGACAGGGCAGGGGACAAAGGCGTCAAACTGAATGAGTGTAGGTTTAGATCAGATGTCAGGAAGAAATTGTTTAATGGGAATATGGTGAGATACAGGGACAGGTTTCCTAGGGAAGCTGTGGATGTCCCATCCCTGGCACTGTTCAAGGCCAGGCTGGTTGGGGGTCTGAACAATGTGGTCTAGTGAAAGCTGTCCATGCCCATGGCAGGGGGGTTGAAACTAGATGGTATTTCCAACCCAACCAAATTATCAACAAATAGAGAAACAATGAAAATTCAAGAAAATAATGGGGAACAATAATGGATCTCAAAGATTAGCTACAGAGCTAATGTAAAAAAGATGTGAATATGTTTTTGATTCATTACCAGAATTTTTTGTGTATTAGTTATTTCGTATAAGAGAATAAAATAATTTTGCAAACCTGAACATATACAATGAGAGCATACATATTTTTAGTTTTTTGTAGACAGCAAGAATCAAAAAACAACAGCAGCAATGTTTTTTATTTAAAATTTCAAATATCTTTAATCTGTTCAGGCCACTGTTTCACGAGCTTGATTTGTCTGTCTCTGACACTCACTGAGTGTCAACTGCTTTGTCTTCTGCTGTTTTTTGCACTATAGTAATACTGGATTTCAGTTAATTACCTAAGGTCTTATTATTAACATCTATTACTAGGGCTAGGAAATCCATCCCCCATATCTGCACAGGTGGTGGTTGTCTGCACTGTGGCATGGCAGTGGATGCTGCAATATGAAAGGATCTGGACCTCATGAGCAATGTTTTCCATGTGTACTTCTTGCAGGCTGCCCTAATCCAAAACACAGGACAGTCCCTGGATAAAGCCTGCCTGCAGGTCAGGGGGTGGATGGTATATTGGCATTTTTATTTGTTTAATGTAATTAGCCTCCATGAGCCAGCGATCCCACTCCAGCATGCTCCAGCCCATGAGTGGCACCCACATCTGAACATGTGGTGGTGCACTAGTAGTGTTTATGATGGATAAATTTAGACTTGAAATGGATCTGGACAGTGTTTAAACGGGGATTTAAAACAACCTTGCCCTGTCACAAATTCCATTGTTTGGATGCTTGTGCTGCAGCAGAGAATTGTTTGTGCAGGGAGGCTGTTTGCCAGGAGAAGGGAACTCGTGCTGGGTTGCCTTGTTCTCCAGCCAGTGCTGGTGACCCCCAGCACATCCTCATTTTTGCCAGTTATCACTGCAAGAAGAAGAAAGTAGGTGTTTACTTACACCCTTATTTAACCAAGGAGGATCCTTGTATTCAAAAGCTTCTGTAAATACCATAACAGCACTGAACAGAAATACTTCAAGGCTGCAATAGTGTGATATCAAAGTAGTATTTACCTATTTATTTTCCCTCAAAGTTTATATCAAAAAGTTCTGGGGCTGCAACAGTTTCTAGAATGACTCTTGATTTAGGAAGAATAAATTACTGATGTTTAGCTAAAAGGGTTTAGAAAACAATGGAGGATTTTAGATATTCTGTTATTTTTTTCTTACCATTACAGTCACCAACATATATCTTCTGTTCAGATTGCCTGTGCTTTTCCCTGGCTGCAGAAGGTTGCTTAGCAACATCCTTGGTTTAGCCATGTGATAAAAGTACCAAGATGGTATAAAAGTCTACATTAAAATTATTTTTAAAAGGGTGGTATGCTCTTCAAAATTACTAACTAGATAAAAAGAAAAATAGATTTGTATAACCTGAAGATTTTTTTCACTCTGTGAAATGTTTACACTTGAGGTGTAAACATTCACTGAATCCCAAATTCCAAGCAATTAGTTTTGAATTTGTACAGGCCAGTCCACTCCAGATTTCCAGTGTTCAGCAAAACATGCCACTGGTTGCACAACAGTGTGGTCCCTCTTGATAACAGAAAAAATATTGCATGTCTCTGCAAAGAGAATTAATGGCATTATGACATTTACTGAACACATAAAATACTTAAACACATCAGAAAATATGTGACTTTGTAAAGGAGTTCAATTTTTAAATGTCAAACTCTCTTTAAAGCAGAGAGATGTTAGAAAGCCTATTTGGATTCTTAGTAAAATCACTGTCTTTTTTTTTAAACAGCATATTTTCTTCAGAGAGTTGGTGCAGCCTCCATCACAGAAATTTTCAGCCAGTGTTATTGCCTGTCAGATGTAATCCCTCAGAATTTCAGCCAGCAAGGGTATAATAAGGTAAGTTTTGTTTTTCCAAACTCACATCAGATAAAGAATTCTTGAAGTTTATTTTACCCACTATGTTAAATATTTTAAGTTTTGTCCATAGACAGTTAAAATCACGTATTTATTAAACACTCAATTAAAAAGTCTCAAGTTAATGTAAATACTGGAATTTTAGTGTAGAGATAGAGAAAGAAAAACACATAAATAGAAAATGGCTCTGACTCAAACTTCCTTTGCTGAAAAAACCTAAATTCTAATGGAGATTTTGAGCAAGAAAATTATATTTACATTTGAAGTGGTTTAAACGTAGTTTCAGACCCCAGATTGTTTTTCAGACACCTATTGTTTTGCTTTTTGTACCATATTTTCACTAGGTCCAGCCACATTGTGACTTCTTCCTGTTTTTCAGAACATTCCTTCCCCATTTAAATTTATCAACAAAATAAAAAATACTGTGATGGATAGATTGATGGGATATTACAGCTATATAAACTTTGAAAATGGAAATTCATGTTGCTAGACGGGTGGCTACATTATCTTCTACAATTTCATTGTTTATTTAGAGACATTCTCTTCTCTTCTGTTTTCTAACCCCACTAACTGAGCTGTTGATCACTGCTTATGACTTGTGCTGATACCTGCTCTGATGGAGCAGACTGCAACAAGTTCCTTCCTTTGCATAGCGGGAATATAACTACTCACCTTCATTGCTCTCTGTTAGCTGGTTCCCTTTGTCCTTGTTTATATCACCTCTCTATTGGAACATGAATATATTTTTTTGGCTGGTGAAAGGATGTTAATTGCCATCCAGAGAAATGTGTTGCACCTGCCTGCTGAGCCTACTCTGTATTTCCAGATAGAGATGTATTATTCTGATGTCTATGTTCTCTTATTTAATGGGGTGTCACAGCATCACTGTTTTCCATTGCATATATCTGCAAATGTACATTTATGTTTTCTAAAATATAATGTCAAGAGTTCCTTTTGCAAAAAATCTAATCTCTGAAATCTGTGAGATGCAACTCTGATAAACAGGAAAATGAAGTGAAACCTGAGAGTCTAGTTTTAAAAACACCCATTTATTCCTTATTTGAGGCAAGGAAGACTAGACACAAGCCAGGAATATTCCACCAGCTTTATGATACTGTTCTTTTTCTTCTTTTCAAGCTTAAGAACAGCAGTTCACTTAGGTGAGTGGGAGTCAAAATAATTGTCAAAAGTACTGTTGAAAGACCCCTAAGTTGCTCTGCAGGATCAAATATGATGATACCTGAAGACAGAAAATCCCCTGACTTCTCATTCCTTTCTCATACTTTACATAGGCAAGGTATGGAATGCTTTGTAAGATGATTATTTGTGATTTAGGAATACTAAGGAAAATATGTATTTCCTATAAGTTTTATGCCACCTGAGAGTCACCTTTATCTTTCACATAAACGTTCAGGAGAACTGAATAAGAGTTGAAAAGGGCAGGACTTGTTTGTTGTCTCACAAGCCAGTGAAGGCATACCTGTGAGGAAATTATGTTAGAGCACACCCAGCTTTTTAATTTATGAAGTTAAATAAAGCTCTGTAAGAGCAGTGTGGAGTTTCATAACACTGCATTGGGTGTATTGTGAGGGGCTGAAGGGGAGGGGAGGAAAAGCATATACATCACTGACATACTTCATCACTTCACATACAGACATCACATTCAATTAACTATAGAGCTCTCTGTCAACAAACTTGACACATACATCTAGGGAATGTCACCAACCCCCCAAAAATCAATATTCAAGTTATGACAGACTGACAGCTTACCAGCTGAATGAGTGTCTCCTGATTTTACCTATTATTGCTTCAGAACACTGCAAAGTCCTTGTAACATGAACAAACAAAATTAACTAAGGGATATGACTGAGTAGAAACCAAGACTGAACAGTACATACAGAGTTTAAGGAAATGATTAATGAAATTCAGGTCATCAAGGAACTAAAATACAATGCTGTTAAGGAATCTGAAAATACAATTTCTCAATATTCGAGGAAGCTAAAATTACATTTTTATATAATTATCCAAATGAGTACAACATTCTGTCTAGAATTAAGCCGCAATGGTCCTAGGGAAGAGTTTATCAGTGCTGCAATATTATTACCATTTTTCTTTTTTTGATATATAAGACCATAAAAGCAGACCTAGTAGAAAAGACCAATGAGTTAACTAGTTTGAAAATTGCTTGGTAGTGGCCATTATGTGAATGAGATGGAGGCTAAACATGCTGCTTCTGAAACATTACTTTTATAAGTGTAGCTCAATAGCTGTACAGCATACCAGCATATCTATAAAAGGCGGAGAATATTACTTCTGTCATAGTTTTATGTTTTAGGTGACAGCAACCTTATTATGCTCAGGACTCACAATATGTGAATAATATAATAGAAGTATGTATGTAGTGGTCTTATTTATGCTAAATAGAACAAACAGGCCTCTTAAAACTCTTTTTTAATTTTTTTTTTGGGGTGGAGATAAGCTCTAGAATGAGTCTGTCATTTTGGATCCTTATTTTGACAATTTGATCTTCAAAATACACATCAGTAAATAGCAGTTGTTTTGGTCCATTTAACAGGAGTTTTGATATTGAAGTACAATTTCAAAGTGTTCACGGGAGGTACACAAAAGAGCACAAAAGTACTCTTATGCAGTAGCACAAAAAGGTCTGATATGTGTATTTATCATCTTCACAGTACAAATTATAGAATCATAGAAAGGCATGGGTTGGAAGGCACCTTAAAGATCATCTTGTTCCAACCTCCCCTGGCTGTGGGCAGGAATATTACCTGCTAGATCAAGTTGCTCAGAGCCTCATTCAGCTTGGTTTTCAACACTTCCAGGGATGATGCTCCCACAACTTCTCTGGGCAACCTGTTCCTGTTCCTCACCACCCTCTTTGTGAAGAACTTCTTACTGTCTAATATAAATTTTTCTTATTTTGGTTGAGCTCCATTTTCTCTTGTCTATCACTGTGTCCATGTAAACAGTCCCTCTCCTTCATTTTTACGTCCCCTTGAAATACTGGAAGGCCACCATCTCCCTGGAACATTCTCTTCTTCTTGTTGAACCACCCCAGCTTTCTCAACCTGTTTTGNTAGATCAAGTTGCTCAGAGCCTCATTCAGCTTGGTTTTCAACACTTCCAGGGATGATGCTCCCACAACTTCTCTGGGCAACCTGTTCCTGTTCCTCACCACCCTCTTTGTGAAGAACTTCTTACTGTCTAATATAAATTTTTCTTATTTTGGTTGAGCTCCATTTTCTCTTGTCTATCACTGTGTCCATGTAAACAGTCCCTCTCCTTCATTTTTACGTCCCCTTGAAATACTGGAAGGCCACCATCTCCCTGGAACATTCTCTTCTTCTTGTTGAACCACCCCAGCTTTCTCAACCTGTTTTGGTAGGAGAGGTGCTCCATCCCTCTGACCATCTTTGTGACCTTCTTCTGGACTTGCTCCAACAGGTCTGTCTTTCTTGTGCTGAGGACCCCAGATATGGACTCAATATTCCAGGTGAGAAGTGATCACTGTTTTTATCTTGAACCATAAACTTGCTTCTTCTTCTTCCTTCTGTTTTCTTTCTCTGTTCTGCTGGGGGTGGGGTTGGGGGAAGTGGACAGTGAAGAGGGAGGGGTGTATTTGGTTGCTAGCCAAGGCTAATCCACCACAATCATCTGATTCTTCCCATTTTTATACCACCTACAAACTTGCTGAGGGTATACAATGTCCTGTCATCCAGGTCATTAACGAAAAGTTGAACATTACTGGCCCCAGTACCAACCCCTGGGGTACAGTGCTACTAGTTTTCTTCCAACTGGATTTTATGGCAGTGGTTAAAATCCAGCGGGCTAAGCCATTCAGCCCAAATGTCAGTCACCCCACTGTACACTCACATAAACTGTACTTCATCACCTTGTCTAAGAGAATGTTATGTGAGACAGTGTTAAAAGCCCTAGTAAAGTCAAAGTAAATAACATCCACTACTTTACTCTCATTCACAAAATTAGTCACCTCATTGTAGAAGGCTAATGTCTTAGTCAAGCCTGATTTGCCCTTCATAATTTTATGGCGACTGCTCCTGATCACTTTGTCCTTCATGTGTTTGGAAATGCTGCTCAGAAGGATTATGTCCATCGTCTTCTCAGATAGAGAGGTGAGGCTGACCACTCTGTAGTTCTCCAGTTCTTCCTCCTTGCCATTTTTGAAGATAGGAACGGCATTTGCTCTTTTTGAGGACCTCCCCAGTTGTAACTGTTCAGAGAAAATCAAGAGTGGCTCCACAATGTCATCAGCCAGTTCTCTCAGCACTCAGATCCTATGAACATATTTATGTATTTAAATTTAGTTTTGTCCTAATGTAATTTCTGGAGAAATAAAAGACTTTATAAAACTGACAGTGTTTCAGGAGGGACTTTTAAAAGACTAAGCTAATAATATCTCTATGAAAGTTATTGTAACTTTTGGATAAGTAAAAGAGGAATCCTTCAAAATATGTTCACGGTCTTCTTCAAATAACATACTACTTAAACATTTAACTTTTAAAGATCTCTCCCATATGTCCTATACATGAAGTAAATGTGATGTCAGGTTCTAGAGTTCATGAACTAAGCTCAGCCATCCAGACAGAATTTTGAATGGACAGAGGAAGGTAATCAGAGATTATAATATTTGCTTTCTGATCAGATATTCACTTTAAACCCATTAGAAACCAGAAAAACCTAGACAATATAAAAAAGTGCAAAGGGTGCAGGAAAAATAAAGTGAAATGAAGTGACAATTTTTAATATACTGGCATTTGGTTATTGAGAGATAATTATTTCAAATACTGTATTTCAGTATGGCATGTAGAATAGTTTATTATTTTATAGTATATTACAATTTTTTATTATCTGTATCTAGTTGTAATTTCTTGTATCTGCCATATTTTTCACCTTTTTTCATGTATTAAATAGAATTTTGCTGTTGCTTGTTGCTACATTGTTGAACTGAGATTTCAGCTTCTTTCATTAGTGCATTGCATAGCTTTTGTTTTTACCTTGACTCATGAGGAAGATCCAAATATCTGTATGTATATATAAGATGATACATAGAAAATACCTGTATTTGTTTTCTAATGCTGAATTTAATGAGAAAACAGCACAAAGAAACATCTGTTTCCCATGCATATTATTCCACCCTTTAATAAACTGACATTTATTAAATTTTCCACCTGCAGAGGAATAAAATGTATATTTGATTAACTCCAGGTTAGTCTTTGAAGGAAAATATTTTTCTGTACTCTTCTAGGATCCTGCTAATTTAGCTGCCAGAAGGAGTTTTATGGTCTGAAAAGATGTAAGCATATTTACTAGAGAGGCTCCAGGAACACAATTTTGCAAACATTTTGTAATCACTTAAGCTTAGATAGAACAAAATGTACTCTAAATAATAAAGCTTTTAGAGTGTTCACTGAACACAGCTCCTTTAAATTTTCAGAAAGGCTGCTGCTTCAATATAATATTCAAACAAATACAATAAGTCAGATTTTCTGAGTGCTGTTTTAAATTGAAAGCAAAGAGGAATTGTTCTTATCATGATGTTAAAGAGAGGTACATGAAATAACTTTTCAAGGTCAAACAGCAAGTGAATTTCTAATGGGGCACAGAGTCCAAATTTTTTTGCTTTGAAGCCTCGTATATCGTATAATAAATCACAGTAAACCTTTTCACAAAGCTGAGCTCATTAGTTTGGAATTGCCAGTGTTGTACCTTTTCCCTAATAAAACATACTTCTCTTTTGGGTCAAGATATGAATGTTGACATTGTGTTGAAAATTTGTTTCAGACCACTTGATCAAGATGAAAAATCAGATGAACTCTTCTTTAAACAACTCAGAAATCTGTTGCTCTTGGGGAAAGGGAGGTGGAGGAATGGGGGACACCGGGGACAACTGCTCATACTGATGTCTTATGGAAGGCAACAGAGCAAGATATAAGGAACCCAGAAGATTTCTGGTGAATGTCAGGTTCTTGACACAGATACTGCATAGCCTAAGGGGCACTGCACAGATTGATCTGCTATTTGCAGACAGGGAAGAAATGATAAGAGAGAGAATAAATAAGAGCAACCTTGGCTATAGTAATCATGAAATTATGGAGTTAAAAATCCTGAGGTGAATGAATAAACAAGTAGCAGAGAACTGACCCTGAAATTTAGGAGACCAGCTTTCAGATTACTCATGGAACTCACCTTCTGCTTCTCCTTCCTGTGGAGCTGACTCATGGTATCACAGGGTATGTCAGCTGGAATGACATACCATGTGATTCACACCAGGAGTGAAGCTGGAATACTGACTGAGTCTAACAAACCATGGAGTCTGAGGCTGCATAGGATCCCTTCCAGAGAATTTTTAGCATCTGCTTCCTCTGGTACTGTATTTAGCTTAATCTCATTTGATGTTTTTGTCTGATGAATTGTAGACTGTCTATATTTGTTTATCCTGGAGACTTCTACAGACACTTCAAGGCACAGTTCATTTGACTAATACAGGCTGGAGACTTTATGCCCTAAATGTGCCTACTCTCATCATTGACTAAAGGAAGTCTAATATAATAAGTTTAGAATACAGATACCTAGTATCAGGTGAGCTAAATACCACCATTTTTACGTAAAATTAGGCTTGCCTTGTGAAAATTTTTTTTAAAGTTTCTGAATGCTACTGGTTTTACACTTAAAGATTAGATCCTCCAACATTCTGTTAATAAATAATGTATTTAAATGATGATAGTCTCTAGAAATCCAAACTCCCAGGAGGTCCTGAGGCTGCTCCTTTGTAATGGTGCATGGTGTGCCTACTATTTCTTTTGCTGCAATCCCATGTCAGTCATGCTTTATAAGGAATATGTTCCCTCTCATACCAAGGGATCTTTGTAGGAAGGGGTAGCACATCATTTCCTACCATACAGATGGAAAAAGTGATAAAATAGGAAAATAATATGAGCTCTGTTATGGAGTAAGGGAGTTAGCAAATCCAAATTAATCTTTCTTAAACCTAAAAGGAGAAGAAATACCAACATACTTACATCACATATGTCTCGTATTCTGCTCTATCTCCAATTATAACTTGCAGAAGAAAGCTACAGGCTGTTGAGAACTGTGTAGAACAGGAGAGAACAAAACTGGAATACATGATTATTGGTTTTTAACTTTTCTTTTTAATGGAGACTTTTAGACTTTGAAAATCCTTATGTTGAAGAAAACAACCTTTTTGTTCCACATGGACCCACATAAAGACATGTATAATCAAAACCAGGAGTGGCTTTTCTCTATCTTGTGGTTGCCAATTTGCATAGCAGCAGTGGTTGTATGGGTGTCTTGACACACAGAAACAAATCCATTTATTAACATTCAGAATACATATGCACACTGCTTGAGTTTTGTGGGTTTTTTCCTCTCTAATGCTGCATCTGTGCGTACACTACTTTCTTTTTTATCAGCAGTGGTAAAGAAAAAATATTTCTGTTTTGGCGTTAGTACAGTAATGGAAATGCTGCTTTTGTCATAGAAAATGAGTGGGCATGTTTTGTCAAAGCCAGAAATTCTGTCTCTGTGGTAAAAGGCAAGAAAAAAGAAGTAAAAAATGGTGAAACAGTAGGTTCCAGCTCATTGGAACTCACTGTTATGTACTTCAAAGGCTTTCAGAATAGTAAAAGAAATAAACATAACCATGTTCAGGAAACTCAGAATAAGAATGGATGATGTCCTTATCACCTCTCATTAAATCCCCAGAGGCAGTGCTATATCAGTTTCTTGTCAATAATTTGTTTAATTTTTTTATGTTTATATTTTCTCTCCCAAATATAAATATTTGTAAACAAACATCACTGGTGAATAGAGAATTAATCCCATAGCAACGAGTTTTCAATCCTTGCTCTTTCATAATGTTTTGTTTAACTAGAGAAGCCTAAATTCATCTTCCTGCTGTGAACAAATATTTCTGCTCATATTGCTTGAATTTTGGCAGTGATCTTATGAAACACCAGACAGAGTTCAAATGCAGAAAGGATGCAAGAAGCTTCTAGGCTGTCTATAATGGTCTGGCTTAAAAGCAGTAACCTCATATATTCTTTGCCAATTCCTAAACAAGGAAGTTAGAACAAATGGCAATCCCTTGAATTTGACTTCGATTTCTGCAAATGCCTCATTTACATGAAGATATAACTATGAGGGTTACTGCAACATTTACTATATTTTGCACCTCTTCTGCACTGTGACTTTACCATTTAAATATGATGCCAAGATAAATTTTCCCTTCCATCTAAATGAAAACAGTAACTTCAGTGAAAAGTGAGAGTTTGTACAGAGAGACGCAGAATATAAGATCTTTTTACTTTAAAATCTAGAGTAGTTGATGCGCTTGAGTCATATCTGGTAATAAACTATGCATAGGGTGTGCAAAAATTAATACAATATGTGAATAATATATAGAGAAGTGAGGGATATATGGTTACAGGAAAAGTTTAAAGAGACTCAGACTCATTTGGAAGCAATCAAAAAACTCTTCATGGCAGCAACACCAAAAGTACAAAATCATGTAGTTTATTTAATGCAACATTAAACTAAAATCCCAAGTAGAGGAGAAGGTGACAGTTTCTTTGCATTAAACATATCTTTTCCCCCAGAAATAACAAAGTGATGTTCTACTTGAGTGACTAATAACTTCATTTATATTTGTTTAACTGGTCTTGCACAATAACTTGACAGAACTGAGCACAGCAACTGACCTAGATGGTTGGCTACATGCAGTTTTATTATCTTATATTTATCAGTGAAGCTCATTGTTCAGTTGCAGAGATCTTCATTGTCTGCCAGGGAAGACCACAGCTGGGGTGCTGCGTGCCTCCTTGGGTGGTGGGATGTAGTTTTGGTAGTAGATTGCAGTGAGGAGGATTGTATTGGCTTGGTGATGAAACCTCACTGGTGAAAGCAGTCCCACAGTGAGGATTCCACTACATAATTACATGAAATTATGTAATCTAACAGGGATTTTTTTGAGATTTGAGGAATTTGTGACTAAGACTCCCAGCAATTCCAACTCCATTAGAAAGTGTTAGGTAGGAACTACTGCTGCCATTATTGGTAAAAGCAACGCAGGAAAGACTGCTTAGCTGGGACAAACAGGATTAAAAAAAAAAGTTTGCAGAGGCAGAATTTGGCTGTTTATGTCCCATATGAATGGTCAAGATGAAGTATGGCTTCACCAGGTTGAAAGAATTTTCATAGCAAACCAACAATTCATTCGTGAACCAACTTGATTTTACAGCTTGAAAAGGAAGGTATGAAATTTGTATGTTTGTTTTTTTTTCTGATTTTCTTCTAGAATTTGCTAACTTGCTATAGAAAATGTGTACCTTCAAAATTATTTTCTTTCTCCTTCCTAGCAATTTGTGACACGACCAAATAAGGTGCTTTATTTTTATCACATCTTTACAATGCGTTTTTGCTAGCATTGACCTTGGCAATAATTCAGCTTGCATTGAATAGCAAATACAAGCAGGTGCCCAAGCATCTACGAAGAAGGATTCTGTGAGTATGTGGGGGCCCAGTCTTACAAAGATGTTTTTAATATGAAAGCAGTCAAGGATATTCTATCTGTGGCAAGGTCATGCAATGGCATTGAATTTCTTCTCTGTGGTAAGGGAAGACATTTACTGAGCATTAGAAGTGCATGAAGGATAGGGAGATAGTTTGACAGACACTTGCAGGCTGCCTACAAGCACTTGCAATTGTTGGATGATATATCTAGGGAGTATCTACTGAGAAACTAAACAACTTACAGTCAAGAGTGGTCATGTCCCCAGTGTCAAAACACTGGTCAAGTATTCTTTGATCCTTGCATGAATTTTAAGTTTAGAGGTTATTAGAAACAGATTAAGTTGGAGGCTGGTTTATAAAAGGAGAAAAGCCTTACAAAGATGAGGTAAAATAGAGGAGGGAGAAGTTTAGGAAATATACATATAGAGAAACATGGTTAGGAGAGAAGCAGATTCCTTTATGTAATACACTGAAGGAAGCTCGGTATATTACAGATAGGATGGTAATAAGTCATGGTATAAAGCCAGAAATAAGCTTAACTTAGGCAGAATACAGGCTTATTAAGCATTGTTTTTTTCTAAAATCACCGTTATATTGGATTTATAAAAGTGAACTAAGAATATTTCTCTTGCTGTGCAGAGGTATCTGCAGTCTCTTTGACACTAAAGAAGAATTCTGATAAGTACCTTTTATCTCTACAAGATATATTAAAAGAGCAGAAAGGGAAGGAGACTGTCATGACTTTTGTCATGCCTCTGTTGACATGATCATGTTGTAAAGCTGCTGATTATGAGATTACTGAGTGAATTTTCATTATTTTTCTCTCCTTCTTAAGGCAGAGAAGGAATTCGGCCACCATTTGATCATATTCCTGTTCTGTCATCTGTGACATATTCACGGCACTAGTACAAAAAATTGAACTGCTTTTCTCAGATATTTTACTGTTTGGTTGCTGTCTACAGCTGATGTACAGCTCCTCACTATAACTAGGGATAGTCTTAACTGGGTCAGTCTGAATGCTGCAGGGCTACATGGGCTATTGAGCAGAATAAAACACTGATAAATCTGGTTGGGAAGGACAAAATAAATGGATTATGTATTTTTTCACGTATAGTCTGCAAGTATATACAAAAGCCTAAATATAACCAAGAAAGTTAGAGTGAAGTCTTTTTACACCAACTTTCTACATAGCCTAGTGATATCTCATTGTGTATCCAGATTACCTTTATGTTATTGTTTTGAAATCTATTTAGAAACAAGGAGAGGAAGACAAAAGAAAAACTGGTAGAATATTTGGATACATAAAATGGTCTAATTACAATATTAGTTCACATGAAAACTGAAAAATAAAATACTTAGTGTCTCCTTCTAAATGCATGAATAGAGAGGTAAGCGCTGAAGATTAGGATCAAACCAGAAAATTTTCCTAAGGAAGAAGAAAAAAAGGTAAGTAGGTTGTCTAATGGTGACCAATAAAAAATACTGAGAATACAGCTTGGCCTGCCTTCTCTGATGTTCAGGCATTTTACAGAGTCAGGATAGACTCCATGGCCTGTCCTCACCAAGAAAACAAACAAAATTCCAAAATCCAGTCAGGAAATCACTCTTTTGAGTTTATTGTTAATAGTTGACTAAGTTTGCAAGAAATGGGACTGGATTTCTAGCATCTGTTTGTGCATTTCAATAGAAGTCCTTTGTGGTTTGATTGATTTTATCTCCAAGAAACTGCTCTATACTTCTTCTCAATCTCATCTCTGTCAATTAATTCAGAATCCTTTTATGTGGAGTAGAAGAGATTGAAATTATATTTTCCTTCCTTTCCAGAAGCAGCCTACTTCTTTCTTGCCAAGGCATATAAGTGGGGTTTGGGATTTGATCTTCCTTGTGAAAGCAAATATATTTGTATTTCCCACAACACACATGGTTCTACAAAGCATATGCCTATGGAAGAAGGCAAATAGACCATACTGTCAGGCTGCTTTCAGAGAAAATAACAGTTTTTAGGAACTTTTTAGGAATTTCTTTTCAAGGTATCAGGAACTGGCAGGCGTGGTTTGAGAACCTTTGCTAGATTACTTTCCTCAGGATTCAGCTGGAAGATTGTTTAATTTCAGAATACCAGTGTTTTCTTTTACCAATAATGAAATGTTTCTACATATATATGCACTGATACAGTTCAGGTGCCAGATCAGCTTCAAGAAAAAGGCTGAGCTGTACAAGCTGTTCAACTGCAGCTCAGTTAGATACCAGTAAGTGAGAAATGCATCATGATTCTGAAATCTCTTTTTAGGGTCATAATTTTTATTATTTTTCTGACTGTCAGAAAAGATATTACCCACGTTCTTGTCATCTGCAATTTTATTTCTTTCAGGATTTCTCCATTTTGGGGAATTCTTCCCTTTAGACAACATTAATGTCAATTCAGGTTAGCACAGCTAAAGTAATTTTTTTTACTATTTTTCTTTAATGCTTTTCTAATACTAATGAGATACTGAATCCAGAGAAGTGTTAGCTTTCATGTCATTGAATACAAAGGATTGGGTCTTCCTTGTTACTACTGAGCCTGCTGGAAAGATTGCCCAAAGGCTGAAGTCAGTCCTCCAAATTTGGTATTTAGAGTTGTGGGCTCCCCTTAAAGGATATTGTACACCATTAAAAAAGTATTTCAGATTTTTTTTATTGTTGTGCAGTTTTGGAAGACTCTGATAAACATAACTTTGTTGGCTGTAGAAAATATTATGTGTTTGGATAATTAATATGGCTTGACTAATTAAGAGTCTTCAGAATATATTGCTAAAGCAAAGTGGATCTAAATGCCACACACACTCCATAATAATAAGAAAATGATTAAGTGTATTACCACAATCAAGCTATTTCTTGGACTTTAGAAAATACAAGTTAAAATAAAGTTCCTTTTAGATGCAAGGCAGTATTTTTAACACTCTTTCTAGACAAAGAAAAGGTTAGGTAAGAAGGAGGATATGTGGCTGGTAGAAATCACCAGGGGCCAGGTCTGATCCTGGGATCAGTAAGGTATTGGCTAAAAATGGCTAAAAAATATGACATTACTTTCTGAAGCTAAAATATCTCCCTCTTCTATGTCTGCTTTGAGTCTTGAAGATCCTCCATTAACTTAAGCTTTAAAAGTCATTTGTTCTTCAATGTAACAGTGACTACTACAATTTCATTTATCTCTCCTTCTGTAATAGAAACAGTCTGAAAAGTGTGCAAAAAAAAAAATAGATGTAGATGGAGTGTGGGAGTAGGAAGTGGAGATGAACAAACAAACCTACGAGAGTGGATATTCCATCTGGAGATATTTTTAGTAAGTTATACATTACTGCTGTTTTCCCATATTAAGGCATTTTATATTCTTCTACATGTTGACCTGGATCTCTTATAATAGAAGATTAGAAATCTGTAGGGGAGTGTGAGCTTGCTCTTTTATAATTGTATCTCTAGCAAAGTGTGTTTATCTCCAGTGTAGGCTTCTAATCGCTACTATACCTTAATTAATCTTTGATACTTGAAATATTGGCAGGTCTAAGACTGCAATGGATTTACGATGTAAATATGCTGCCTTCTTCACACAAGCCTGTGAATTAAAAAGCAATAGATCAGATTCCAAGCAGGAAACTACCAAGAGTAATCTGCCATCAAGATTGTCATTTAATCTGAAATGCCTTATTTCATGTTAATATAGTCTGAATTCTTAAAAGAATGTGAGTTTTAACTGAAGGTAATTATTTGCCTTCAGGTGAATTAAGCTAATATAGAAAATGGAATGTTGGTAATGTTTATATTATTCTTATTAGATGGTAGCAGAAAAAAATGGTAGAAAACATTTTATAAACTAAAAAACCCTTTACAGTTTTATCAGACATTAAGGGAACATGGATAAATTTTTCAACTGTTTTGGATCCCATCATTAGGGTTTTCAACAAAGAATGCAGCAATTAATGATACATATAATTCTATCTTCAGTATATAACCATTGAACCACAAAAACTGGAGAATGTTCCACGACCTCCTCTTATGGAAGGCATGACAATATTATTAGTAATTATAGGGTTTTAATATCTGTGTATCAGAGTAAGTTCAGCACTATTAGTAACGGTGGTACTGAAAAACAAGATTTACAATTCCTAGGCAATTTTTTTTCTTCTTTCTAATGCTCACATGACAGTGTCAATATATACCATCTGAAGCTAAGAAGTTGTTAACTTTTCTCATAGGTGGCCTCCTCCGCATTTATTCATTGCATTGACAGTCCTCAAAAGCACAGGTAGGATAGAGCAGATGGTATCCCTGAATTGCCTGTAGGCATTGTTCCATTGCTTAGGTTCTTCAAACAATGCCACAGAAAAATCTGAGGTTTCTGTTAAATATTTGTGCTTGTTCTGCGACATTCATACAGGAATTTAAAATTAAAATTACATGCAATTAATGTGTTTAAATGACAGCATAAAGCCAGAAACCATGTCTACAGTATTTCAGACTAATGCTGTGTAAGTTATTCTGTTTATATGCCTTTTTTTTTTTTTTTTTTGTTTTAACTTTGAAGCATGGTAAGTTAAGTCTTTAAATGGTGTATACAGTATAAAATTTCTTTACTGTATAATATGCTACATAGCCACTATTAATTACCATCCACACTAAATCTGACTAATGCTATTTATTATTTGACTCAAGTTCTGCTTGAGACCTTGGTTTTTAAAAGTTTAAAATATCAGGTTAAAGTGAAGTATAAAACTTTCACAGTTGAACTGTCTTTGAAACCCTTCAAACCCTATCATTTTTTAAGTTAAAAAAATAAGCTGTTGTATGATTATGATTTGCAGAAACTCTGAAGAAATATGTAGTCTGCTAGATTTTAGTTGCACTATGAGCAACAAATAGTAATGATGCATGCTGACAATATAGTCTCACAATTGCCTTGAATTTATATCAAAATTTAATTCCAAATTGTTTACATGTACAAGAGGAAAAAGGAATGAATTAGGCTTTATACGTTTATATTAGGAATCTTTTGCTGTCTCTTTCCATCTGTCTTCTACGAGAAAATAACCTCCTCAAAGCCAACATGCTGCTTTCCATACTTTGAAAAGATATTTCGGATCAACAGCTGCACACACTGCAGAAGTTAAAACATTCTGCACACTAGCAACAGACTGGACCTGGGAAATGGTAATCTTTTCTAGGAGAGCAGTTAAATTTCCCTAAAGAATGGGAAACCTTCTCATCCGTGAGCAGAGCCTCCCTGAGGTTCTGGTTGAGGTATGAGTTCAAATGCTTTAACAAGGCTTTTATGCCACTATCTATTCAAAGGAAGTTACCTTTTCCTCTGCTTCTTCTTACAAAGGGTACATAGCCTGATGGATTTTAAGTTATATATATATTTTTATGATTCAGAGAAGTATCAAAGCAGAAGTCTAATCCACCTATATGCATATAAAATATTTTGATGATCCTTCAATGCTAAACAACAAACAAAACACAACAAAATAGTCAAACCCACAAACCCAAACCTAAGACCTTTTGGAAATGCATTTTCCTTCCTGTCTTCATTTGTTTTTCCTATCAAAGTCTCTCTTTTAACCACGACTGTTTTTTTCATTTGCTTCAACCTTGGGTGGCTGGAAAAGTCCTTTTAATGTACTGCTTGATGGTTTATTTTTTCTACTACTCCCAGGCTGCTTCTTGACTCATCCAACCACTCTCCTCATCAAACATCTCTGTTACTACAGTCCTTCTTTATTGATTCCAGGATGTTGTTTTCATTATACCCTTTCTAATATGGCTGTTGAATTAAGAACTATCCTGTGACTCCTTCATGATGTTTTTTTGGCACAGCCTTGCTAAGTCGTGACACACACTGGCTCCAGAGTCTCTCCGTTCAGTGGTAGGTGGGAAGGAAGGAGGAAGAACAGCTATTAAAAGAGAATTAAAATCTACTTCTTGTTGCCATATAGTCCTGAGAAATTGGCTAAGGCATTGATTTATTGGGACAGTGGTAGACTCGAGCAAATCAGAACTATTGGCAGCATGAAGGAATGAGTGGCTGGAAGGAATGATGGGAGACAGAAAATGGAACAGATGGGAATGTAATACTGCAAGATGAGTTTGCTAAAACACGTAATGGTCTCCCTGAAAGGATTCTTGCTTGTGCCCAGAACAATAATCTGCGGACACAAGGACATCAAAGGACACCGGAGGAAAAATGGGGTTGGATACACTGCTATTAATTCCACCCAAGAGGTGTCATCTCCCTTTAGTTATATAGATTTGCATGGAAAATAAACTTTTGTACTTCTTTAGGCCTCAATTCAACAAAACACTTGAGCATATCCTTAACTACAAATGAATTCCTGTTGTACACAATGGGTCTTAGATATGTTTAAGGATATAAGATGTAAGTTAAGGGTATAGTTAAGTGTTTCAGATTCGACATGGAATTGGGTGTAGCAGGAGAACACCACCCTGTCCCCGTTTTCCTTTGTGTGGTCTTCTTTAGAGCAGTGGGTCTGTGACAGGAAGTCTCTGCTTGGGTCTGGGATGGCACCCACAGAGACTTCCCAAGACTGGATGCCCTGTCCCTCCGTGGTTGAGTGACTGTTTTCTACTGGGTATCTGTTACTGATCCTCTTTGTAGTGAAACACTCTTCTTTGTATCCTTGAGTGGGAGGCCTCCTGAGTGTGCTCAAGCGTGTGCAGGGTTTGTGTCCTTGTCCATGCAGTGACAATATACCTGATAGGGGTTAAATGTCATTGGAGCATCACTGCAGCTACCCCCATTCTTCGATATTTTTAACCATTGGTCTCTTTGCAAGATAAATTCTGTTTGCATTTTTAATCTGAGTGTGAGTTTGTTTTTGTGTGCTCCCATGACACTGGGTCTCAGCAAGTTCTTTTCAGTTCAGTGCATTCAAGGCAATTTATTTCTATTCCTTTTTCTGTTACCAGCTCCATTTTAATACTGTTACTTGTTTCCCTGCTTTGTTATTTCAGAGCTGTTAACAGTCCCAAAACAGCCAGGGCTATCAAAAACCAAAACCAAAACCCAATAAAATACGAAAATGACCACCCGAAACCAAACAAACCCACCACAACAAACAAACAAAACATCACCCCAAAAGAGCAAACCCCCACCCCCCCCAAAAAAACCCAACAAAATAAACCCACTACAAAAAAAAACAAACAAGAAAGACTAACAATTTTCTAAGAAAGTCAAACGTTCTGTGAGTCTTTTAAGCCTGTGTGTATGCGGAGGGCAGCATCAACTTTTTCTGTATTCTAATTAATTCCTCTAATTTGAGGGACCCACATTTTTGCATATGTTTTACAAACACTTGTGAGTTTGAATAGGAAAAATACATGTGGCCAAATCAGATAATAATGTTCTCAGGAACAACAGGAAACTTTTAGACTTCCACCTGATCTAGTTAGAAAACTGATCCTTCTGGAGATATAAGTTGTATTTGACCACATTTACATTTTGATTTTCTTGAAAAATCTTGTCTGCTTTCCTGTGAAGTAATATTGGTGCTATATTCATTACAAAACTCTGTCATTCTCTCTTTTGAGCTAATAGAACTTTTCTCTGGTTTAGCTGTTATTGAATCTTCTGGAGATCTTGTTACTTTATAATGCTACGTTAAATTCATAACATGAATTAGAAATAAACATTGTGCAATCATGCGATAGACATGGTTGCTAGATATTGTTTGTGGGTGACAAATATGTTTTAATTCCTTGTTGCTCCTAGAATTTTTGTTTGCTTTGCCCTGAAACACAGCATTTAGACCTTCCTTGGAATGTTCCAGAAATGACCATCTTGGCAGGATACGTTTCAAGGATTTGAAAAGAACAGATATCCATGATCTTACCCAGTCTCCTTCAGAGGCATTATTAAATACAGTGTCTTAAGCTTGTTAAAAGTTGCTGGGAATTGTCCTATAATTAAACTTTGCTATTTTCAAGGAATAAACCATGATAGGGACAAGAGACATGTCAAATTCTTCCATTCTTATGGTCCCAATTCTGATTATATCTTCCAACTTTTGAGTTGGAAAGGTCAGTTTACTTCTGTTGAAAGCTGGGGGAATGGAAGTTGATTCATATTTGTCAGACTGCCACATTCTTCATTCATAAAAAGCTTAAATTTGGTAGGAAAAATTTTCTCTACAGACAGCAGGAAAAAATATTGCATTTCAGTGGATATAATTTATTTAACAAATGTCCCATATGTTCAATTCCATTTTAGTGCAGTATGTGAAGATTAAACTACTGTTAATGCTAATTTATAAATTAGTATATTATTTTAGGGAGATAAGGTTCAGGCAAAAAGGGTATACCAATTTTCTAGGAAAACTTTAAAAATTAGTTCTTGAATAGTACCCATAGTAACATTGTTTGAACTGCGTTTAAGAATTTTGTAAACTTGTTCATGCTGTCTAAAAATAATCTGTAAGTATCAATAAATACATTATAAAAAGTCAAAATATTGAAAGGTTTGCATTAGACATTACTACTAAATAACTTGGACACTAATATCTGAAAACTTCTCAAAATAATTGTAGGCTTTACTATGTGTGTCCTAGACCAACATAAATGGCTTTGTCCCTGATAAACTCTAATCTTTAAGCCAGGATACACAAGATTTGCTTCCTGTCATCTACAAGGTCAGACAATGGCACAGAATGAATATCTGAAATTACATACAAGCATCACATACACAAAAGAATTTGAAGTGTTTGAAGATGTAAGGTGATATCCCTCAAGGATAAGTTGTAGCAATGTGTTTCCCAACCATCTTTTTTTCTCAAACCCAATTATAATTTGTACTATTGCTAAAATACTCATTGGAAGGTAAAAATCAAATCCAGATATATAACTACCTAAATAAGTAGATATATTGTGGATTTTTAAACGTGCTTTTGTTTTTCTGGCTCAAGCAAACCCATCAGACAGGGTTTTCTTAGAAATTGTCAGAAAAATAATTCCCACTGACATTCTGGCACAGCATAAAATCAATGTATGTTTCAGAAACCGCAAGAGATTAATGTCTTACTCAGAAGTTATACCTTAGTTTGTTGGATTAGAAATTCTTCCATTTTACCTCAGATGAGCAAATAAATATTAACCGGTAATAAGCATAGAAAGTCTTTCATTTTAGAAGGCTTATATTAAGGAATACTTTGAAAACTCAGGCTTTAGCAGAAGCTTTTGTTCTTATCAATGGGACGCTGTTACAAATGCATTGCAGTATCTGTTCTTGTTTTAAAACTGACTTTGCAACTTTTGATGAGAAAACGTAGTAAAATGCAACTAAGTGTTGGTAAGCATTGTGAATGGATTGATGTCCGCCAAGTGACCAAAGAAGTTGGAAGAACCAAGATCTGGGAGAGACCACACAGAGCGCACAAGCATTATGGAGACAGTCTTTGTGAATGGAAAGAGAGACATAATCAGCCTTTCGGAAAAACATCAGCAGTGAGACTTCAATACTTTCAGGTAAGTGAGACAGAAGATGTGGGTACAGACTTAGTCCTTTGGTGGACAACAAACACAACATTTGTGAGGATATGGGATTAAAGGCAGAACAATCCAAGGATACTATCAGGAGCACGTTTACCTTAAAATGATCTTGAGATGCCTGAATGCAGTGTAATGAAGATGCATTATACAGGTGGTGAAGATCTTACAGACCAATTTGTGAACAATGAATGACAAATACACTAAAAATGTTAGCTGACCATAAAGAACAGTTCAACAATCCTCTCTCAAAATAGAATGACATGATTATTTTACTACTCTCAGAAAACAGAGATATTTAAAAATAAATCGATACTATTTCACAAATCAAATTGAATCTATGGATTAAGTTTTTTAGAAGCACTTGGTAAAAAGAGGCGTATGATCGCTGCATATGGAGTTGTACCTGATGGTACAAGGAGTAGTGGAAGTGTGCATTTACAAACATTAATGTACCTTAAAATGGCAACTGTGAACCACCTTTAATATTCCTTTGGGTTTTTTTAATAATTGCAATAGTTGAGATTTGATTACTTTCATTGTATTTGCAGCTACTATCTGCACCAAATGTTCATTTGTGCTTTTAGTAGATAGGCTAGAAAATACATTTTTTATACTTGATAATCACAGCCTAAATACCATAGTAATTCCAAAATATTATCTCTTTTTTGCCTCTTTTTCTGTTGTTCCTTTAATCAGAGCAACTTTTTTTACATGACCTTGACCACAATTTAAAAAGGGATGATGTCTTGTTTTTTGCCAGGAATAATTTCCCTTTGCAATACTATACTTTATGCTATGCTCTGTGCTGTTACAGTGATTAGAGCTGTCTGAAATATGCATACATTTTAATGGATTCTGCCCCAAACCATCTGCTGCATGTGTACTTTCATCTGCCCATCCCAGATCCACTCTAAAAATGTCCAGATATAAGCAAACTGGAGCTCAATAAGCTATAATGGAATTTGATGGGCCTAGGACTGCTAAGAGGATGTTGGCTAGGAAACAAAAGCTACTTAGGTACAATGCTAGCCATTGACTGTAACAGTTCACTCAGGAAACCCATCCTCAGTTTCTCAGTTTATACTTTAGGGTATGAGTACAATTTTTGAGTCTTTGTGTATTCTCCAAATAGGCTATTTATTTTGGCAGGAATGCAACTCAGTTCTGTCATTCAAGCATCACTATATTGAAAAGAATTTCAGAATCATCTCAATGACAGAGATGCTGCATTACTTGGAATGGTATTTTCATAAATAAAATAATTAAAAAATATTAAAACCAAACTATGATTAGAGTTAGTTTTGCTGATATTATGTTACTTAAAAACCTCTACTATGCCCAATGAGCATTGAATGTACCATTTTCTCTCAATGGAAAGTAAGACTGAGGCCAAAGATTTTTATTTTTTGGATAGTTTTCAGATCTATGTTGTACTTGTAAGAAAATGTATAATCGTTAAAACTGATGAACATCTTCATATTACGTAGCAGTCACAGCATGAACGATTTTCCATATAGACCCAAATTCTGATTCATACATGCATATATGTTTGTGTGTGTGCGTGCGCCTGTGCATGCGCGTGCGTGTGTGTGTGTGTATGTTCCTATTCATATTTATTTTATATACATAGTTTCTTGGTCAATTCACTCACTAAAATATATATATGCACATATAGTAAAATATAGTAAAGTTTATATATACATGTAAAGTTTTAAGGCCTTTTTTTGTTAAGTTTTCTAGTGAAGTTTTATGATAATGACTTACCTTTGAGAGAATTTTCTGCTGACAGTCAAGCATCAAAGCTTTTGATTCTAAACTGCATCCAAGCTACTTTTGAATGTTGCACTGAACATTCTGAAACTTTTAAGTTCAGCCAAGCATTGATGAAGCACAAACACAGAAGCTGTCACTCAGGATCCCAAATCATATAGAATAAATAAACTTTTAGAGCACTTCTGGAGCCACCAAAAAACATCACCCATTCCACAATTATACTTGACTGTAGCAACTTTTTGTTTAATTTCTTCTGCACCTAGATAGTACAAGGCTTTAGGCTTCTACGAATAGAGAATGAGTAAGCTGTCGCAGAATATAGCATCCAGCTAAAACTACAAATTAATATTACAAAGAAACAGATGAAGCATAAATCTGTCAGTGGAATCTCTTCACATTTTACAGAGGTTTCTATTCTGCTTGTCAATGTAGGTAGCTTGTATGGTCTTTTTCAATTATTTACATTTTAGGTGCTGTCGTATGTGAGAACAAAGTGCTTTTCTATAAAACATGTAATATTTGAAACTCCAAGTCAGCCTTACCTCTCTGCATGGCAAGATCATGGAACAGATCCTCTGAAATACATGTTGAAACACATGAAAAACTGGGAGATGATTATGGACGGCAAATCTTTTGGAAGTCTTTCAATATATAAAGGGGACTTAAAAAGAAAGAGGATGATTTTTTCCATGGCCTGTAGTGATAGAACAAGATGATTTTAAACTAAGAGATGGTAGGTTTATTTTGGAGATAGGAACATATTTGCTATGGATGACCATGGTGAGACACTGGAACAGGTTGCCCAGTGAATTTCTATGTGCCACATCCCTATAAGTGTTCACGGTCAGGATGGACAGAACTTTGAGCAATCTTGTCTAGTGAAAGGTGTCTGCGTCCATGGCAGGGGTATTGGACATTTAAAAATCTCTTTCAACCTAAACCATTCTATGATTCTAATATCCTATTTGGATCTGTGACTTTCCATCACAAACATTTATATAATTTCAGGAGCTGGTGGTAAGTTCCACATGCCCTAATCAGTGACTCAGGGCTCTACATCTCTGCCCATAATTTCTAAAAGGATAGCATTGTTTCATTTACAGTGAACGCATTTTCAGATGGTGGCAACTCATTCCTATCAGAGCTCTTTCACAGTGTTGTAATCTTAAATACGCATCAGAGTTATGCTTTGCTCCTTTTCAAATTTCCTCTTTGATGTTTTTATCCACACACTGGTTAAGGAGATTGATGTTCTGTCACTATGTTGTGTTTAAAACACAATTCTTACAATTAATGTTCAGGAAATTATATTCTACTGTCAAATGTTATCTTGATGGTTATGCCATACCTGGTGAAAATGGATTTGACAGCACTGATTACTTACAAATCTTACTATCTTATTGATAGGCTAGTTTAAGGAAGTGACATTCCTAGTCTAGGCTTTATCAATTGCTTTTTTCCCAGCCAAGAGGAACCATTTTCTTTCTCTAAGGTCTACTGTCTAAGGTACAAAATTCTCTCTTCCGTGTGTGTTTTCTGTGCTTCATTTGGTCTGCATTTCTGACATGTGCAATAAACTGTGTTGTAGATTTCAAAGTCATACTGTCGACTTTGGGTAAGGATTAAAATCTCTGGCTTGTTCTTTTTATTTCTATTCCATAAATGAAATATTACTTTACAAATATATTTCTGTATATCTTTATCACCATCTAATTGATTTAAACAAGACTTGGTTTGATGACATTTGTTTTAAGTCAGAAATAATGCATGGGAACAGTTCTTTTAGTGTACTGACAGCGTCGTCTAGTTTTGCTTTTCACTATCCTACTAATACTAATAAAATACTAAATCTAGTTTTCCTCTTCCTGAAAATACTACTGCTTAATAATAGCCTATATTTCCTCTCTAGTTAGACTTTTGGTAATTATATATATATATATAATTATATATATATATATATATAATTATATATATATGTGTGTGTGTGTATATATATATATACACACACACATATATATAAATTGTTTTCTGGACTTCACCTTGCTGATTTCTGTTTAATGTTTGCGAGATTGTATCTGCAACAAGAGGAAACAGGTGCAAACTGAACTCTGGAGGTTCTGAGATTTTGTCTGACCATCTGGAAACAAGTTTTAACTCTGAAGATGATCAAGCACTGACAAATTGCCTGAGGAATTTTTGGTGTCTCCATCCCTACAGATATTCAAAAGCTGTCTGGACATGGTCCTGGGCTACTGAATCTAGGTGACCCTGCATGAGCAGGATGGGGTTGGACCATCCAGGGATGCATTCCACCATCAGTCTTTCTGTGCAGTTCTGTTAAAGTCTCAGTGTTTCTCAGTAGAGCAAAATCACTTCTCTGCAGATCTTAGTGCTGTCTTTGTCAGTTGTTTGCAAACTGTTTTGAAGGGAAAAATTACAAGGAGCAAAATTTACCATCCCTCCAATCCCATAAGTCTAATGACCAAAGAAATGTGCGGACTGTTATTTACCTTTTGAGAAATTTTAAATTTTTTTCTCCTCAGGGTCCAAATAAATTTATATTCTTCCATTTTTATTTGAATTAATGAACCAAACACAATAAACAGAATGATGCTACAATTGTACAAATATCTCCTCCATTTTTTAAAGAATTTTAATATTTACAAATAAATTGAACACAGACTTTTTTTTCCATCTTTCAATCACTTAAAGATGTTCCCTTTTTAAGACTTAGAAAAAAGTTGTTTTATTGATATAATTGGGATGCTTTTCCTCTATGTTGAAAATCAGTCTTTTCTTTCCTGTTTTAGACCAACTATTGTAAGCATCCTTTTTTTGCTCAACATGATAAAAATTTATTTAGCTTACACTTTCACCACAGCAGAAGATGTTCTTACTATATTGGTAAGAATTACTCCATCAAGTAGAAAGAATATTTTGTTTCCTTCCTCAATTATTTTGATTATTTTCTCCTCAAAAGAGACTCAGGAATAGAAGACTGTACATAACACAATGTAGTATAAATTGTTTTTTTTTTCCTCCCCAATTTACATCAACTATTTTTTTAACAAATACAGTCCTTGACTGATTTTAGATCTCCCTATTTTAGGCAGACAATCATGATGATGAAATTAGGAGCTCACTTGCCCAAGGCTGTTTCTATTTCCATTGCAAGGAAATGGGTGTTCTGAAAGGAAAGTTGAATCTTAGGAGTTTTTAAGTGCCCTCTTAAGACATTTACATCTCCTCAGCAGCCACAGAGAATACTCGGGACAGCTGTATATATAACTTAAGTATGTCAGTAAAATGTTTAATGTTATCTTAGATGTATCCAGACATGCTGTCTTTGAACACAGATTCATTGACTCTGGGTCAGATCTGTGTTTTACTTCTTTACCTTGCAAACCACGGCCTTGTATTATTATATACTATTCAGTACTAATATTGCTACAGCAGCATTACTCCAGTTTGTGTGCAGATATCACTGAAAATTGAGCCGTGTCCATTTACATTTAGGCTAACAAGTCTTTCACCATCTTCTGCAACATTTTCCCATTAAAAATTCCTCTAGGTTGTGATGGTATTGTCACTGACTTTACCTGACTGCTACATCGCATTTGCAAAATGTAACTTCTAGAAAGTCATTCCGTGATCTCTTCTAATCCTGAAATACTATGGGCTTGTTTGTGACTGTGAGCTTTGACTTTCAGAACTCCTTCCTTCTATAAAATTTAAACTAGCATGATGATTGGATCAGAGCAGTATCCATCTTTCAATCTTTTTCTGTCTTAACTAGGTTTACAGCACAAGAAATTGTCTGGAAAGGGTGGGATTGCTGTTTTCAAGCTGGGAAAGCTGCATCTGGGATGAGGATCTGACCTCAATTTTCTGTTGACTGGTGAGCTCAGGATCACCTCCTTCTGTGTTTCCATTCTCACAACCACTTGTCTGCTTCCCTCAGTTCCTTGCATTCTGACTAGGATCCAAGGGTTGATCGGTTGCCCATTCATTAATTACAATTGGCCTGCAATGTCATTAACCATAATTGCAACTTCTTCCTGATCTTAGCTAAAGAAAGCTCATGGGTCATTTGTGAAAAAGATACTCTTGTGAGTGGCTCACATGTGGCATGAAAGTTACATTTTTAGTAAGGGAAATGAAAAATCAGGAAAGATATAGAGCTGATCCAGTGGGAACAACTAAAAACTTTTCCTATTCTTCAATAGATTTGAAATGACTTTTTAGATACTTAGCTAAGCAGAGAAAATGATATTTTTTTTATTGCTATCCATGACTGAAAATCACAATCCATGTTTTTGCAAAATTCAGACTATGAAAATGAAATATATTTGCATTTGCTAGGGACATGGTCATTTTTCTTCATATGCCATCAATTAATGTACTTATAATCTCAATTTCAGTGTATAAAAATTAAAAGAATTTTGAAAATATGTTCTAATAACAATCTTATGATCACTTTGAGTAAAGTAAAAGAGATGGCATGATTTCAAATTCTGAAATAAATCCATTTCAGGATGATGTAAGTCATAAGGTAAAATACCAACTTAGCAGAATGTTACCAGTAGGGAAGGCAAAAGAAGTAGTTGTGTGATGATAGTTCAAAGCTTATCAACTGAAGACCTAAATTTTTTCTGCTCTTTTTCTTTGAGAAGAAAACACTTTAAACTATGCAGCAGGAAAGCAAAGCTACAAAAGGACTCTAAAGAAATACGTTTCTACAAGAAAAAGCAAATGCTTCTTCCTGAAATGTGAAACTCAAATCAGTGGCAATGTAGTAGAAAAATATGAGAGAGCTCAAAATAAGTTGGGGGACAAATTGCTTTGAGGTATAGAAATCTCACAGGGAAACAGAACCATTTGTTCCAGTAAATTGACAAAGCAAGCTCTACTCCAGAAAAATAACCACTTTAAAAGTAGATCAAGGACACAGCTGAGTTCAAGAAAGACTAGAGGCTAAGGATTCTAAAACCTCTTTGGAAAATTATAAAAATTCCACTGAATACATTTTGTCTAATGGATATTATTTCCTCTGTGAAAATGAATGTCTTCTAAATGTCTGCTAATTTTCCAAGATTTGGTTGGTTGGTTTGTTGGTTGAAGTTTTTTTTTGCCAGTTTTTTTTTAAATTTTTTAAGTCTGGTAAGACTAGATCAGGAATACTAACTAAGAATCACAAGCCAAGAGTGCTGAGTCAGAACTCATTAGAGAGACTGTGAATTATCACACTTCATTTTATGCGACTACCATTTGAAAACTGACCATAGCAATGGTTTATAACAATGACACAGGGATACACTCTGCTTGTGCTTCTGGATATATACTCTGGTTATTTGCATAGCTACTCTGAGGCAATAAAGCAACCAGGGTAGATATAGCAGATCTACACCTCAAGGAATGTATTAAACTGGAATTGTATTCAGACTCATAATCAAGGACTGAGACTTCTTACACTTTCATTTGAATTAATTGTTTTCCATTGCTTTAAGGCAGAAGAATCAAGTCAATGAAAGATTGCTTATATTCCATGCAACAACACTTAGTTTATATCAATTATGGTGTATGGTTGGCAAAGACAGTGTTATTACAATTAAGGAGACTTAAGATGGTTGGTCAAACATAGGTTAAAGCTTCAAGATCATGTGGTTGCTTGTGTGTCATGCAAAAAGTAGCTACTGACATTGGAACTGAGTGGGAATTATTGTAGGTTGAATAATGTTAAACTGTGGATGGATATATATGAATTTATCACGCCCTCAGTAGATCAGTCAGCCATAACCAGAACCATGACTAAAACCTGAAAAACTTTATTAAAAGGACCCTCAAATTATTGCCCCCCTTACTATATTTTTTAAAATATGAGTATATTGCTATATTTTAAAAGTACCTGTTTTGATTAAACAAGAGCAGGGTGTAAAGAGTTTTCAGGCTAATTTTAAACTTGGAAACATTGCAGTTTAATGAATGGATAAAGTCTCCTTGGAATGTAACACAAGGACAGTCCTTTCATAATATTATTTTTTCTACTTTGTATAAGAGAGGTGATCTAAAATCTGATGGATTATGCTCATTACTGTTATAAACATGCAGAGTGATTATTATAATTGTTGTTTCATTTATACTTTTAAAAACTTGGGATTTACTTTGCTTGTGTGTATTTGGAGAGCAGATGGCTTCTTTGGTATTTAAAATGACAGTAGGAGTATTGATGCTGCCAGTAGAAACTAGAAAAAGAAAAATGAGAAACTGAGCTTTCGTGCTTACTTGAAATGTCACTCTCAGACTTTATTTTTTGTTTGGTTTTTTTAGCTATTTTAAAAGAAGACAAAAACCAAAGCAACATGTTCCAAAAGGTGCTGTAAGCAACAAATAAACAAATGTTTATTCACTGTAAATATTTAACTTTATCATCTAAGTCTCTATGGCTTGGTCAGGAAAGAGAATAAGGCACCTCAGCTCAGAGAGCAGGAGTCTGAGCTGAAGCAGCTTATGGAGTGTACCCACATCAAGTTTGCAGGTGATACCACTGTGGAAGGTAGACCACACTTGATAGCAGCCATTCAGAGGGAAAATGGGCCAACAGGAACCTCCTGAAATTCAGCAAGGATAAATACCAAATCTTGTGCTCGTGAAGGAAGGTCTCCTGCAATGTTACAGGCTGGGGCTTTTGCCCAGCACTGCTGAGAATGACATGGGGCGGTGCTGGTAGCATCAGCCTGCAGTGTGCCCTGGCAACAGAGACCCAGAACACCCAGGTCAGCACTAGGAGATCCAGGAAAGCGCTTATCCTCTGCACTGTACCTGGAAGATCACTTCTGGGGGCTTGTAACAAATTTTGGGTGCAAGAAAGGTGTTGGATCAGCTGGTTTCCAGACATGGAATAACAGGTAATGGACAAAAATATTTCTCTCAGTGTCAGTAACATTTGTTGTGCCAGTAGCTAAGGAATTAGTGAACTTTGGCATAAATGTGAAACTTCTATGTTTGGGTTTGGTGCTGATCATGTGCCAGTGCCACCAGTATTCATTTTGTTA
Source organism: Pardalotus punctatus (assembly GCA_013400915.1). Lineage (NCBI taxonomy): Eukaryota > Metazoa > Chordata > Aves > Passeriformes > Pardalotidae > Pardalotus > Pardalotus punctatus. The sequence goes on along the minus strand of VZTX01030726.1, from coordinate 78,504 downwards.
AAATAATAACTAAACTTATAATGAATCATACATGTTTTCTTTTTTTTTTTTTTCTTTTTTAAATTTCTTAGCTATCTAGGTGCTTTAGCTAGCACTTTGAACGATGGCTGCTGTTCCTTTCTTCTTTCTGTAATTTGGAAACCATCTTAGTCAAGAAGTACCTGATTTCTATCCAGCAATCATCCAGTAAAGGCCAATTTTTCTTAAAAAATTGAAATTGTCTTTCAACATCTCTGCTATGATAGTCTACAATATATAGCCTTTTCCTGTACTGAATTTTAGTTCCCTACTCTCCCAGCATGAATTCAAACCTGTAGCCCTGAACTTGTGAACTAATAGGAAATATAGAAAAAATGTTCTCAGCATTAAAGAATGATTTAGTGAGGGCTGGTTTGGTGAGTTATATTCAGTGTCATCTATTGAAGCTTTTCCCGTTATGGAATATAACTCCAGAAACATTGGCAAGGAAAAAGAGCTAATGTGATTAGTTCAAAAATTTATCAATGGAAAAGCCTATTGTAGCCACAAAGGTAGCAGCTTAGATAGGATTGTTTTCAAATAAGACAAACAGCAGGAAAAAGAAGACTAAACATCCAGAAACCCAGAGTGGCTCTATTTAAGGGATGGTCTGTGTCCTTGGTCTTTTTTATTTCAAAATTGAACTTTTATTGTTTGAGTGGTAGGATTGACTGCACAAAACTCAATACTAATGCAGCACTGACAAATAGCACTTTCAATTTATTTTAATTGCAATGTTTAAAAGCTGGCTTATCAAGTAATCTGTAATAGAGTCGCAACACTAATTTATAAATACTGTTAGTCTGATGACTGGGATGTACTGTGTGAATAAATCGTGTTAGTTTAATAGGAAGCTGACAGAAAAAAATATTCTAAACCAATAAATAACCCTCCAGAATGCATTCGTGATTTAAGAGTAAGTAAGGATAGAAGAATGCTCTTAAACATAGGAGGTTAAAGGACCATTCAGAAGAACAGTATCAAAAGTGAAAAAAGTGTATTGCTGAAGAGAAACAGACTGAGGTGCCTGCTGTTTCAACATCAGTTTCTGCAGAGATTAAGGTTTGAAGTAAGATAGAGATAAATGGACTGCTTTATACTTTCAAAACCTGTAGCAACTATGCTGTTCTTACTGTTAAAATCACTTTAAGAGGATTGTTTCATCTGGTCACAGACTGACCATATACCTCCAAAGGCAATCAGTTTTATTGTATCAGCATAGTGAATACATAGAGAGCTGTAGCCTTAGGCCTGGATTGGGATTCCGGAGCTATGCAATTGGTTTGGGGACTTAAGGTCTAAGATTTGTAAATGAAGAGTAAACTGTGTAAGTGTGGCAAAGCTGAAGCATGTTTTCAAAAGGTCACAAAATTGGATCTGTGAATCCTTTAAAATTCACCTCACTGTATCCATTTCAACAAATGAAGAAAGCCATTTCAGTTAATTGCTAATGACTAATCTATTGTAAAGTCTAAATATAAAACAAATCAGAAATAAGTAATTTAAAGTTGTTTCATATATTAAAGGCTTCCAATTGAATAATTCTTTTCCAAAATTTTAGGAGGTCATACTGTATTATCTCTTAATTGATTTACTTAATTTAGCAACCAGATTTTCTCACAGGAGTTACTTTTAAAGCACATAATGAGAAATATGAATAAAAAAAGGTTATTCTGCTGTATCCCTGCAGTAGAACTTTATATTAAGTGACATTAATTGCTTAATAATTACAATATAAGTTGCAATGGAGTATAAAGAAACAACAGTATTCCCATTCCTCATAATTCAGTTCTCAATAAATGTAATCAGTTTACAACTTCTGTATTTCTGACTAATATCCCAAATTTGCCTAATGTTGTTGTGTGTGTCCAGTTGATTCATCTCTAGTAACATCATTTTAATTTAAAACCATAAAATGGTAGGTCCGATCAGCTCTACTCTTAAGTATGCCAAGATTTCCATGTTAAAAACCTCTTTTACAGAATTGTGGCACAGCACAACATTTGCAGAGGCACCACATCATCTCAACACTTGACACTGCCATGCCTTGTATTTGGGTAGCTGTCACTTGGTACCATTAGTATTTGTCCATTTTCTCATTCATTTTTCAATTTTATGAGACATTACTTATCTTGAACATCAAATCCAAGCTCTTTTCTTCTCTTTTTCTTGTGCTGTCCTTCATATTTCCAGATCTTCCCACCACTGACTTGCCTTATGTAGCTGTCATTCTCCTGTCTCAGCCATAGAACTCCTTTTCAGTACTGTTTGGAACAGAATTCCAGATTATGTAATTTCATATATTATGTAATCTAATCTTCATTTTTCGAGTTGCATCCCAGTACTATTGCATTTTTCATAATCTCTTCTTTTTCCTCACCTAGCTGCGAGGCTTTGGGAATTTGCTTAATTATAGTTCTCCCAGTTTTCCTCACTGTATCTAACTGAGTTCAAAGTTAAGGTTTCTCTTACCAGGATTCCTTAACTGCTAGTATACAGTAAAGCCCAGATATCTTAGGATAAAAATGCATTTTACTTTTGAAATAATAATATGAAGTTTTGCCACCCCATCACCTCCTATGTAGTGCTATGTCCAAAATATCCACCCTCTCCTCCCATGCATATACTGTTAAGGGCCTTACTGGTCCTCTAAATACTGAGTATCAGGAAGATATCTCCTGGCTTTGATCAATCTTTTAATAGCAATGAAAGGAATTCAGGTTGCAATTTAGTCCAGTCCTTCATCCTAAAGTAAAATTGTCAACTGACATACTGTCATAGTTTTGTTGTTCTGACTAATGTAATAAATTTTTTCTCCGTTACACATCACTGTTGCACGTTTCTTGCAATGTGTTTATAACTTCACCAAGACTGTGGATTTCTTCTTTAATTTTGTGTGTATACAACAGCACATGTGCCTTTTCCATAGTGTATCTAGTCCATATAGATGTTCTAAGTTCATAAAATCATGGAATGATTTAGACTGGAAAAGAACCTTAAGTTCATCAAGTCGATCTGTTAACCCAGCATTGCCAAGTCCACCACTAAATCATTTCCCTAAGCACCAAATCTGCACATCTTTTAAACTTTTTAAGTTGCCCACTTTCACTGGACAACCTGCTCCAATACCTGGATGACCTTTCAATGAATAAATTTTTCCTAATATCCAATCTAATCATCTCGTGGTGCAACTTGAGGCCGTCCCCTCACATTGTGTTGCTTGTGGCTAAGAAGAAGAGACTGACTCCACCTATCTACAACCTTCTTTCAGATAGCTGTAGAGAGTGATAAGGTTCTCACCTCAGCCTCCTTTTATCCAGGTTAAACAACCTTAGATTCCTCAGCTACTCCTCATAAGACTTGTGCTCCAGACCTTCACCAACTTTGTTACAAGAACACTGTTTGTCATTTAACAGACACTAAAATTTTTCTGAGAAGGAGTTCTCTCATACGACTTTTTTTTTCATGTGTATTTTTCCTTAGAGTTTTTATTCAGACTAGCTCAATATATTTGCACAACAAACATCTCACAGAAAAAATTACACATCAGCTTTCCATCCATCACAGGCTCACTCAATGTTTCAGCTCAATTTTCATCTACTTGCTCTTAAGAAAAAGTTATTAGTTAGGTTGACATTCTTCCTAAATGTTTGAATAGCAACTTTATTTTCATGGCTTTTTAAAAATTAATTTTTGTCAAAAGGCAGAAAACATATACAAAGACATAATTCTCAACATTCATGTCTGTAAAAATATCTTTTACAGCACCTGAATAGACAAAATATCTTTTACAGCACCTGAATAGATAAATGACAACTATTTATTTATAATTTATTTTCTGTAACAATGGTCTGTGTAGATCTTCTTTCTCTTTGTAATTCCTTTGAAGTAGTTTGACTTTCCTCTGTAATCCTAAGAAGAGAATAATAACATTTCAGCTACTATCTGATAATATATGGTAGAAAAACTCTAGGCATGGGTGGTTTTTTTCCACTGGGGTTTCTAGACTTGTGGTGATGGGGATCTTTGAAAGCATGAAGCAACATTTTAGGTTTCAAACCTGTTACTCTAGTTCCCATGCTCTTTAACTTTCACCATTTAATCTTTAAACGTCAAAAGAAGTGATGTGAAATAAAGAAGACAGCAAGTACATAGGGGAAAAAAAGTGAAATATACACTCAGATAGAGGAGTTTAGCCTGAGAAAATTTATAACAAACTATTGCATTGAATTTAACTCCTAATAGAGTAGTACTACGGAATACAATCAAAAGGATATACAACTCCTATTATCTGTATTTTTACCAGAATAATCACAAGAAGTAAGAACAATCTCAAACTCACTTTTTCACTTTTTTTTTTTTTGTGGCATTATTATTGTAAACTTGATTTTTAAGTATTTTCAAAGTGTTTTGATAAGATGTGTAAGTACTAAGTTAATTTTGAATTTCAGGCTAAAAACAACACTAACAAATTAGTAATGCTGAAATTTGAAAATTAAACATTGGACAATATGAACTTTTAATAATTTTGTTACCTTTTCACTTTGTATTGAATGGTATTTAATTTCATTATGTATATATACATTTCATAATATGAGGTACTATATAAATAATTGCTGCTACTAATAAAGCAGGTAGGTTTGTATCCTATGTCTTAAATTATATTCATGAGTCTATTAAAGAATATAGTTTACATAAGGGAAACCACTCTAAAGCAAAGATGATTTCTGAGTTATTTCTTTCCTCCTAAAGAACTCTGAAATTCGTGTCACAAGTCACTAATTTAAGAAATTCTTACCAGTTCATTGAATTTATTAGGCTGAGGCAAAGATGCTGATGTTGATGGGAGTTTTTCTTTAATGCACTTTTGGATGAACTTTGAATTTCCAACACATATATCGCTACTTTAAATGTATTTACAAGTGTTCCATTTTGTGTGTTTCCAAGCACTCTTCTGCATTAGAGAAGTTCTAAATTAATGGTTCAAACAAGATGTTGCATTATGTTTTATATTCTGAATTTAAAAATGTTGCTCACCTACTTTTACAGTCTTCACATTTGAACTTGCCAATATTTTAAATTATTTGAGTGTGGAGAGAGGGTTTTTAAAATGTTTCACTCATTTTTTTCACATGTTATATTTCCCTCAGAAGTTCTTTTGTTTGCATATAAAAACACAGATAGATAAAGATCAGTGTTTGGTATTATCTACTACAGGGGCATTGAGCAAAAAACCCAATCTCTCATCAGTTTCTTTCCTTTATCTTACTATTTATTTACCTTTATACAATAAGAAAATTTATCTGAACTTCAAAGAGACTTTGTTAAATAGAATTTGCTACAGCTGTCCTCATAACTGATTGACTGATTATGAAAAGAAACCGAGTATAAATTTACATTACATGATTTCAGAAAAAATTACACTACAGGTGAAACAAAGAACTCTACATTTCATTTAATGAGAAAATCTCTGAAAGAAAGATGGCATTCAAGGCACATCTCAAGGCTTTTTGATCATACCGTCATGAAAATAAAATGTTTTAGTAAGGGAAGGTTAGTTTGGTAGTATGACAGATCACAGGATTCAAGGTTTTGGGAGGTTTTTTAGCATTCAGAATAAGCACAGATCAAATCTACTACAAAATGCCCAGAAGTAGTGAAAAGAGAATATTCATGTGTCAATATCATTCCAGTTTTCATCAATATGGATGACTCAAAAGGCAATCCTGATACATGAAGGAATGGATATAAGGTGGTTTTGAATACTAAAATTGAATTTTAAAATAATTTTTCTTATAATTCAGGTAAAGTACTTTATCCCAAATCAGAGATGTCAGGTATTGGCACAGTGATACTGTAGAAAAAAGATTCTTAATTGTTTAATTATGAAAAAAAATCTACTATGTTACTATTTTTGCTAGCAAGGCATTGCATTGCCCGATTCCACATTTTTTCAGTCTTAAATGTTGAAGGTCATAAAAATTTATACAAATTTATATGACTGTCTCTCAAAGCCAGGGTTTGGGATGGGTTTTTTTGGTAGCTAAAAACACTTAGAAGTAGATAGATACAAACCCAAATTAATCCCAGCTAAACACCACAGCCGCTCATTTAAAATAAAATTTTCAGGTATCCAAGTGGACTGTTTCCCTCATCTTATGAAGATCTAATAGTTGCATCCCATGTATGGTAGTCTGAAATACCTTATTGATTTTGGACCAGGATGATTTTTGGAAATTCTTTGAGAGAGTTATTAATGGATTGCTTTGTTGGGACACTGACATTGCACTAGAATTTTTCATGATACTCAATTTCTTTGGATAATAGTGCTGGAGACAAGAATAAGACAGATTCTGTGTTGAATTGTTGAAAGACATTGTACTGGACAACAGATGGTGTGACAGTAATGACCCTCTCTGTCAGACTTTCCTTCGCAGTTGGACATTATAAATATTGCAACTCCACTTCCTTAATTTTTAGCAATTTCTTGAAATGTTTGAAATCGTTATCTTCCTTGATATCACCTTTGATGAGCTTTAATAAGAATCTTAACTTATAATGTAGGGTGGTAGTGTTATGTTGCTAGGGCTTTCCTAAGTATGCACCACCATGTCTTTCTTGATCCTCTGGAACTTTCACTCTTCAAGTGTCAGAAAAGGGGTTGGATGATGGCATGCACAATTCATTTCAATTGACACTCTTCTCCTAGTTCAGAGAATCTAGCAGTTGGAAGATATAGCTGTCTGTTGCAAATGTAAAGAAATTAAGACAATTTCTCTCTTTTTCTCTGCTTTTTGAGATAGCATAGTTTTATGACTTCACAGGTGTTATTTCTATATTGCGGCTAATAAAGTGTCAGATGATGATATTCAAACTACTTTTAAATATGGAATGATTTGCCTTTAGTAACTTTTTTAGGATTGTCTTGGTTTATTTTTTTTAGTACTTTTTTTTTTTTTGCTATTCTGATACTCTCTCATTGAAGGTTTTTCTACCTGTAGCTGCCAAGAAGAATCACAAAATTTCAGAATAATTTAGACTGGAAAAGGACTCTGACATCAAGTCCAGCTTTTGAATGATCACCACCTTGTCAAGTAGACCTTGGCCACATCCAGTTGTTTCTTCAGCACCTCTATGGGTGGTGACCCCGTCATCTCCCTGGGCAGTCCATTCCAGTGTTTAACACTGTCCATATGAAAATCCCTCCTGATGTCTAACCTGAACCTCCCTGGGTGCAACTCGAGGCTATGTCTTCTTGCTCTGTCACTGGTTGCCTGGGAGGACAGCCCTCACCTTGCTACAACTTCCTTTCAGGCCTTTGAAGGGAATGATCAGGTCTTCCATGAGCCTCCTTCTCCCCAGCCTAAACAACCCCAGACCCCTCAGCTCCTCAAATGCTAAAAATTTTCTCTAGTCTTTTATCTCCATTTCCCATTAGATATTTTTAATTGGAAATTTGTACAGTCCTTCAAGACAGAACTGGTTATATCAGATTTTTAATGTCATATGGCTACAAAAGTTATAGAAACCCAAGAAGGCTTTCAAAGTGTCAGATAACTTTTAATCTTGTGATCTCTTAATAAAATTTTTAAAAATACAGAATGATGGATGTAAATATTGACTGGGTTGGTCTCTAATTTTTTAATTTTCAGACTATGACAGTGACTTTAAAATACAATGGCAGTAGTAACAGACAGTATGTCTTTTCCTTTTGTCTAAAATGATCTGCATTGTTTAAAAGTATTGTGTTAAAAAAGAAAGAAAAGTATTAGAATCACCTTCCATATTAAACTGTGCTGCCTGCCTATTTACACAGTGAAAAATAGACAATTGACACTGAGTACATCTATTCCATGACTATTTCTTTTTACTTTCAGAGGCATACACATTTGACCTGTACCCTTTTCATCTGATCATACCGAAAGGACATTTCTGTGAACCACTCTGGCAAATGAAGCTGACCTTAATCTTATCCTGGGTTTCTTACCTTTAATATCCTATCCTTTTGTGACAGCCTTCTTCTGCTCCAGGTACCTTTTCAAGATACAACTCTTAGGACATGCAGAAAATTCAGCCAAAAAAATCACAAGCACAAAATGTGCTGTGGTCATTGGTACTGAGCAATGTTAGATGGAAAAGTATTGTCTTTTTTTAAAATGTCTTGTACATCAAAATATTATCAAAACATTTCATTAGCATAATTTTAATTCAGTTATTTTTCAAGTAAAAATTATTGAGTTTCTGTATTGGTCCAAATCTATCTTGTTCTGATTGCAATTCCAGGTTAAATGAATCAACTTTCTAATGTAAAAATATTTGGTAAGCAATCTCCACTCATTTCTGATGCTGGATTATCTTGTCATGTGTCTGTTGTCATATCTTCTTGTTCTTTCTCCTAACCTGCATGTTCAAGACTTCTAATGTTTTTTTTCTGTGTCAGAAATTTGGAAGACAGCTTTTTACTATCTTTGTGCAGCACCTGCAATAATGGGCCTTCCAATATTCAGATTACTTAAGTATTTCAGCAGTAAAAAAAGGTAGGTAAATAACAAGGTATATGACATGAAAGAATGTAAAAGAGATTTCATAGCTTAAAATATTTCAGGAAACAAAACCAGTCATATTTGTTGGGTATAATCTCAAACAAAGGCAATACAATTTATCTTCTTTAACAGGACAGGATGACTGCCAGCCTGAAAAATGAGCTTAACAGTAAGATAGCTATCAACCTTTTTAACTTGTTTTGCTATAAGGATAGATCAGCTGAAATCATCTGCTTACCACTGCAGTCACCTTCTGCAGACTCTTTTGTACATAGCACTAGATGTGTAAAAAGATTCAGGTAGAATGTTTGTTTATACATTGAACTTTTAAGAAGCTGTTCTGTAAAAGATGCTCACGATCTCAAGAACCTGTTTAGGTTTTGTAGAGATTTGGGGATTATATATTTGTTTAGGATTAGGATGTGGGAATGCACAATTTATGAACAGATTCTGGTATTAAATCCTCCCCTCTAGGTTTGTAAAGCAAAGAGAAAAATAGAAAGCTACCGATGATGAGCTACTGCATGTTTAATAAATTTATTAATAAATATCTCACAATATGACAAAAGTGTATTATTCCAGTTTAAATAATACCTTACAAATCAGTCATTGCCAGCTGTGAGAAGTGATTTGTGAAGATAATATCTTGCAAAATAAAGAAAATTTGCATGCCTAAATCATTGTGCTAAGAACATGATTAGATGCTGGTTTTGTTAGTAATGTGCTTGCAGCAAACTGGTTGCTAGTGATTTAGGTAAATGTGGGAATTGTTCAAAAGAGAAATGGAATCACCAAGGTTGCTGTTCCAGGGGTACAATGAGCAGCATTTTATTTGGCCATATGATGGATTCCTGTTGCTGTATCTCCCAAAATTCTTATGGGCATGGCAAAATTCATAGAAGCCATCTGTTTTTCTGAACTTTGGCCATTGTTCTCTGCTTCTACTGCAGTTCAATTTTAAACAGTTACTATGTCAATAGCAATAAGACATCAATTTTCAATAGCAGTGACATCAAGGTCATTATTTTACATTTGTTTGGATTATTCTGGGCTAATAATTGTAATAGACAACATATGAATCATGTTATCCTCAATCATAAGGAAAATTACTGGTAGTCAAAACAACAAGAAAAAAATTTGATGCTTTTATGTGGGAAGAAAAGTAACAGCTCACACTTAAATGGTTTTACCTTACGAATATTTCTTTAATATTGAATGTTATTTCTGTCATATCATTACTCTCAATGGGTAGTGACAATCTCCTAATACGTTGTGGTGGTTTTACTTGGCCCAGTTTTTGCTAGTGGGTAGGGAGGGGGACAAAGATGGCTCCTGTGTGCCCTGTGTGAAGGTTCTGGAAGCTTTTCACCCTGTCCAGCAGAGCCACTCTCTGATGGCTCTGAAGGTGATGGACATGCTGCTGGCCAAACCTGGGCCAAGTAGAGATGTTAGTTATGCCTCTGTGAAAACATATTTAAGAAGAAATCAAAACAATGGGTGCACGCATTTCTTTGTAGCCAGAGGAGAAGGAGGAGGTAAAATATGTGAGGGAAAACAACATGGAGACACCAAGGTCAGTGGAGAAGGTGGGGGAGGAGGTGCTGCAGGCGCCGGAGCTGAAAACCCTCTGCTGGCTGTGGTGAAGACCATGGGGGGAGCAGGTGGTCCCCCTGCAGCCCATGGAGTCCAGGGGGGTGCAGAGATCCACCCACAGCCCGTGGGGAGGTGCCCATGCCAGAGGAACAGGTGGATGCCTGGAGGAAGCTGTGAGCCAGTGGGAGTCCCAGCAGAGACTGAGAGTTGCAAAGGCTGTGGACGAGAGAGAAAGGCCTTGGCCCCGGGATGGAAAAAGCCTGGCCTCGGCTCGGGAGCCTGCACCCCATGGACAAGCACTCGTGTTTGCAGCAGATTTCGGCCGGGCTGCTGCTCGTGAGATTGGACCCACGCCAAAGAAGTTCTCAGAGGACTGTCTGTCGTGGGAGGGACCCCATGGCTGAGTAGAGGACTCTTCTCCCTGGTGGACTGACCCTGACCAAAGGGAAACCCCCATACCCTGCCCCACCCTGGAGCTGTTGGTTGAATGAAAGAGGGAGGGGGGTGAGCTGAGAAATGGTGTCTTAAGAGGGAGAGGGGTGAGTAGAGAAACAGTGTTTGTAGCAGAAGAATTGTGGTGATGGACTGACTAAGGGAAAACCCCATACCCTGCCCCCCACCCGGAGCTGTTGGTTGTGAGAAGGAGGGGAGGGGGTGAGCTGAGGAACGGTGTCTTAAGAGGGAAGGGGGGCGTGAGTGAAGAAATGATGTCTTAAGAGCTTTTTTTTACCTCTCATTTATCCTCTGACTCTGTTAGGTTAATAAATCACTTTGCAACTTAAGTTTTCTCACCTGTTTGCTCATGTTTTCATGCGTCCCCTCCCCACCAGTGCCTCATCTCAACTCATGAATCCAGTGTGTTTGTGCTAGTTTGATTCCTCTCCTCTGCATAAATGCAGCAGGAGAGAGCATAGGGAGCAGACGTCATAGGTCCCTGGCATTTGGCCAGGGTCAAACCTCGACATACATACCTTATGCTCTTGCTCAACTTTAAATTCCTGCCACAAGCCTTATGTTAGATAATTACCTTCAAAAATGGACTTTACATTCATAGGGTATGTGTTCTTTTCTTTGCACTGATGCCTTAATTTCCTTTGTTGTTTCCTTGAATATTTTTCCCTCAATTATCCTTTAGTTTGTTCGTCTTTGCCTCATTGTTCAGGTTAATAATGATCTCAACTATTTTATGTCTCAGCATGTAAAAAACTGAAAGGATAACACACAGGTGTCTTAGTACAGTACTTGTGTATTTGTTCACTTGAGTATGAGCATAGTTTTATTCTACCCTAAGAAGCCTCTTGTTGATGTTCAATGGCACAGACAAAATAATCCAAAAGCAAAAAAAATGTTAGCATCATCCACATAACTTTGAACTGGTTTTGGAAGCCTCGGATCTCTTTTTCCCATTTTTAAATAGAAATCTAGACAAGACCACATATTAGCATGATTAATCGAAAAATCAGGGAGGTATTGACAGGTCAGAGTAAAATTTAATATTTTCATAAGCTGCAAATTAATTCAAACCATTCATTTAGAAAGTGAACAGTGCTTAGTAACGCTAGGTGCCATTTATATCATTAATAATAATTGCATCTATTCCATCTGTCTCTTGTTGTGGCTAATGGGCTTTTATCATGGCAGATGTGTCCCATTGATACACACTATCAGCCAAACAAAGGCAAAACAGGAGATAATGAAAGAATGCACATTTTACAGCTAGAAGAGAGGCTGCTGAAGTTATAGCTCAAACGCTTTTCTTCTTATAATCTGTGTCTGGATAACTATATCTGAAACCTGAGGAGTACTGCTTTATGTCTAAGATCTACAGGAATCGAGTTATGTTTTATATGCATGTTTTAAATGATTTTCTTAATTTTGTATACATGTATTTTAAACTACTGCCTAGAATTTCTGTTTCATTAGATTTTCACTCTTTCAGTCAAAACTTGTTTAATGCCAAGCAAAGCATGGCTAATTCCTTATTTGGAAGTCAATTAGTACAGAGAGAACACTGAAAATCTATTTAAGTTATCACTTAAATTATTACTATGAAAATATTTTTTGTATGTGTGTTACCTGTTTTGTAACACATAATATCAGGCACAGATATGATTTCAAAACTCTGCAAAGTTAAAAGTAAATTATAATTAAAATAGAATACTATGTGAGAATATCTGGAAGGCTGTCAGGGTTTTACTGATGAGATAATGGTAGGGCATAATTTCATTCAAGATAAGTGACTCTAAATTATTATGTAAAATAGCTCCTTCCCTGAATGAATACCTCTGCTTTGTCTAACTCAACAACAGCAGGCCATACACACAGTTACTGGGTTTCTAGTGTAGGCCAAGTTTGAGAGCTTCCGTAATGAAAACCACCCATTTCTGCTGGAGATTTTCTTAAGATAAAACTTTGTAAAAAACTCATAAATGGGTTATATGACATTATCAATTCCAAAACTGAAGGTGTCTTACATATCCAATTTCACCAATTTAAATGTGTATATATCTATATATATATATCTATTTATATCTCTAAAAATTTGAAAGAGGCTAGCATATTTTTCCAGCTTCATCTTGTAGAACTGTAGTCTAGAAAAAATTTTAGTAAGACAGAAGTAATTGTGTCTTTTGGGGTGTTTTTGTGTGTAAGAAACTATGTATAAATTAAATCTATCAATTTTTCTTAATCTGCATGAGCATAACCACATGAGTATTTTTAAAGAGACTAAATTAAAATGCTCCATTCTTGAAATAGTGTATGTTATGATTTTATTATAATAATAGTAAATATTATTATTTATAAATAATATTATGGAGTAAAATATGCTAATCTAGCCTTTAGCTCAAAAGTAATGGTAGCAATTCAATGACAGCATTTAAAGAAGTAATGAATGTTAATCAAAGTAAATGATAGAGGAATTCTTAAATCCCTTTTGAAAGGATTTTAAAGGATTCTTAAAACACTGCACTACATTTTAGAAATTAAATTGCTCAAAGTAATAATTCACGTTTTTACTATCCATTGCCCTCTGACTTTTTCATCTCCATAGAGTCTGAATTTCACTGAATTTCAGTTTGATTCCTCTCTTCTACTAAATTGTCAACATTTTCCTAAAAGTTATACTACTGTCTCATGTACAATAGAGTATCTACAGTTAAGAAAGAGATAAAAAGATGGTAATAAACCAAGGTACTGAAGAAGTTCAATTATTCGTGTAAAATCATAGAATATCATTTGTTTTGGTGGATTTGGACTATCTAGAGCAATATATGTTTATCTGTAATTGTGAAACATATCCCATGACAATCAGGTCAAGCAGGTAAAGCCCCTGTGGCATGGGGAGCGATGGTTGAAATATAAATATGGGGAGGCCTGGCAGATTGATTATGTCACTCATACTGCTGCAAACCCACCAAGGTAAGCACTATTTTCTTGTAATGGTGGAAACAGCCACTGGATGATGGGAGTCTTACCCCATGCCTCACACCACTGCCTCTAACATCATCTTGGGGCTTGAAAACAAGTCCTGTGGTGACAAGGTGCCCCAGAAAGAGCTGAGTTGGGTAACAGGACTCATTTCAAAAATAACCAGAGAATATGATATTGAGTGGGTGTGTAATATTCCTTATGTTGCACCAACCTTTGGAAAACTGAACAGTACAATCGTTTAAAACCATATGGAAAACAATGGGTGGTGGGACTTTCAAGCACTGGGATCTACATTTAGCGAAGGCCCCTTGGTTAGTTAACACTAGAGACTCTGCCAATTGAGCTGGCATTGCCCAATCAAATACATACTGCAGAAGGATGTAAAATCCCCATGGTGCATATGGTAGATGTGTTAGAGAAGGCAGTTTGTATTAGTCCTGCCTCATGCAGAGGAAAACCCACCTGTGGGTTTTTGCTCAAGGGCCTTGGTGGATAATGGGGAAACATGACGTGTACCTCAAGGGGAGATTTGACTTTTGGGTGAGAAGAACCCGTAGTATTGAACTGCATATATAGCATTGGCTGCTGAATGACATTGCCACTGTATGTCATAACCCATGGACGCTGAGTATTGACTGCTCCAGATACACCAGGTGTGAGCTCCTGATGCAGCTTGTAATCAGCCAATACACCAGCTCTCCTGACCTGCAAGGTCCATCTAGGGCAGAGAGAACTCACAATCATGAACTAAATGAACTCAGCAGAAATCCTGGGGGAGACAGCCATTGACTACTGCAATAATACCTTCGGTTGCGTATAGGTACATATATGTATGTGTATGTGTATGTATATGTGTATATGTGTATGTGTATGTGTATATGTATATGTATATGTATATGTATATGTATATGTATATGTCAGTAGTTGGAAGGTATAGGATCTGGGCATACATAGATAATAAAATATAAGAAGTTGATAATGTCCTGGTTGCAGAAAGGGGACAGAACTTAGCTTATCTGGAGTTTAATTTATAGCTGGTTCTAAACCACCACAAATATTTACAAGGTTAAATTTAATATAATAATAATAATTTTAGTTCATTGTTATTTTATACAAATTGCCAAAATCGTATTGGCTGCCTGTTGTATGTAATTCTGCTTTCTCACCTTTAATCACAGGTAGAAGTAAGAAATAAGGGAAAATAATTTTTTGAAACAAATATTTTTAATACATTTTCCTAAGCACTGGTGGTTCAGTTTTTTCTCAAAGTAATTTTCCATTTTATACCTTGAACATTTTCTGTAAGAGACTGATGCTCCTCCTACACAGCAAGTTCCACTGAGTCTCCAAATTTTAAGTGTCTTGTTCAGCACAAGGTAAAAGCTGCAACAGAGACTATTGTAGCTGCTGTATGCAAGAGATAAAGAGATTATCGGAAAAAATGTAAGACCCAGCTTAGCTGATTGTTGGGTGTCATCCCATAACAGTTTTGCTTCCCATTCTCCATCCCAATAAGAACATATAAAGCTAATGGAAACATGAAAGTAGCTGAAAGATAAAGGAAAAGTGTGTTGAAAGTTTTAAGTGGATCTAATGCATATGATGAAGCATACTTTTGTCAAACAAAATGCTGAAGCAAATTCCTCTATCTCTACTGAGTATCTCTAAGTCTGTGAGGATGAAGGCTTTGTTCTCATTCAAAAGACAGCTTATTCTTTTGAACTTAATATATTTTTCCTAGTGAGATGGCTAACTTTTGCAAAGAGATTAATAAAATACATCCCTAGTATTTAGGAATATTGATTAAGAAGTTGTATAAGAAATGTGTTTTTTCACTGAAAATATTGAATATAGGCTGTAAATAAATTCAATTTTATGTATCCCAAATAAAACTGAAATTGATTGTCTTAATATTTATAAGTAGTAACATGTCATTTAACTATTTCATGGTGTGAGGGGTTCTGTTTGGGTTTTTTAAAACATGCAATATTGTAAATATTCTTGCTTATTTCCCACAAATTCACCTGTTGGTGAATTGTTCATCTTTTCAGTAAAATAGTGACTTCACTTTTTTCTTCAGATATTTTAGACATTAAGGGTGTTAGTAGTCTCAGCCAAAAGGAATTAATTATTAATTGGTTAACACAGCATTTAACTTCTGTATGTCTCATATCTAAAGCAGAATTCAGATGTTTATGGCAGAAATTGTATGCCTTGTTGCGTGTGAGTAGAGCAATGGCATTTAACTCTTCTAGCAAGCAGAGCAGAAAGCTACATAGAACTAAACACTAGGACCACTGAAAAAGAAGTCTACCTGAAATTTCAAACCCCATTACAGTTTAGATACATAATTCTTGTCTAGATGAAATTATCTGGTGAGCCTGAGATAAATGTTCTGAAATTATCTTCTCAGAGTAGATAGGTGGTTCTATCTCTTATTTCAAAGAAATGAGAAAATTCCCTCATCCTTTGTAAAGTGTTCAGTGACAGTGGTGGCAGTTACAAAATTACTATTCTACATTCCTACATTAATAACTTTAGCATGTGGAAACGAGCAAAATTGTTTCATCTTCAGCTTAGTAGGTACAAATGTAGACTAAATCTATCATACTTCCAGATGCAAAGATGATTAAGGATTTGAAGCACATGTGAATAGGCTGAGAGAGCTGGACTTGTTCATACTGGAAATGAGAAGGCTCAGGGGAATCTATTCAATGTAATTAAACACCTGATGGGTAGTAGTAAAGAAATGCCAGTAAATGCAGAAAATTCCAATTAAAGATAAGAAAAAGAATTTACTGCTAGGGTGCTAAAGCATTGAAACAGATTGTTCAAGAAGGTTATGGACTCTCCATCTTTGAAGGTATTGAAAAGCCATCTGGATTTGGTCTTGAGTGACCAGCTCTACATGGTCCTGCTTGTGCAGGCCAGTTGGGCAAGGTGACCCACATAGGTGCCTACCTCAACAATTCTGTGATTCTGTTACTCTGAGCTCAGAACACTGAGCTCACTCTCACTTTGGACTTCTTCTGGAGTAAAGAAATAATAGCATGTTCTTTTTGCATGCTAAGCTTGTAAAGCTACATTGATAACAAATATTTATTGAAGATGTAAAACATAAATTTACTCCAAAGCAGACCACTCTCCATTCCCAGGACACTAAGTACCCACAACAAATGCTTATGATTTCTTAAGAAAATGTCTAATGTTTCATCTAAATGCTGGTTTGATGTCTGATCCAAAACACAAAGATCAGAGCTTTGTAAATTTGCAAAATATCATGTTCTGAGCATATTGAGCATTCTTGGCATTTGGGGAACAGAAAAAATGTATGACTGGAAAAAGCTGTCAGAATGAGTACAGTCCTTTTGTTGCCTGTGGACAAAACTAAGATTTGATCTATCATCTGAAATAAGGAATTTGATTAGATCTATGAATTTGTAATTGTCATTTCAATCAGACTTACCTGAAAAGTGGTGAGTGTTAGGATATTTTTCATCCTAATATTGCACATTTTTATTAAATGCAAGATACAACAGTCATGCACTCATAAGAGCTAGATAAATCTTTGTCTTAAATCTGTATATTTTTCTCATTTCTCTCACTGTTCTTTGGTTTGCATAGGTAAGTCTTGTGTAATCTTTTTTCCCTAAGGAAAAAAACTTAGTTCAGCGTAATTGTCACAGTTCATCCCACATGTTGTTTACTTTCTTTCCAGATTTATTATCTGGTATTAGATGGCCTAAATTAGGATTTCTGATCTATAAGAACCAAAATAGTTTCTAGCTTGTGGTACATATCTCACCACTAAAACCATTAAAAAGAAGAAAAGCTAATTAAGGTTTGTTAATATTTTCATTCTTGGTATCTGGATTTTGTATATGTGTGTGTGTGTGTGTATGTGTGTGTGTGTTGTAGTGAAATTTCTTAAGGACTGATTTGCTTTTAATTAGTAAAAGATTGTAGTCCTAGATTTACAGAATGGTTGAGTTTGAAAGGGACCTCTGGAGATCGTTGAGTCATAATCCACTGCTCAAATCAAGATCTGCTCAGGTCTGTGTCTGTTTAGGTTTTGAATACTTATGGGAATCAAGACTTTACAACCTGTCTGCACAACCTGTTCCAAAATTTGACCATGTTCACAGTAAAAACAGTGTTCTCTTAGGTTCAGAAGCTTTGTTTCAATATGCGACCATTTCATCTTTTCTGTTAGCACGTGCCACTGAGAAGAGTCTGGGTCCATCTTTGCTTCCTCCCATTAGTAAGGTCTCCCTGTGTTTTCTCTTCTGCAGGCTAAACATTCCCAGAATTCATAGCCTCTCTTCATGTTACAGATCCTACAGTTCTGTAATCGTGGCCCTTTGCTGAGTTTACTCTAGTAAATCCATGTCTCACTTTTCTTGGGGCCCCAGGTCTGGACCCAGTACTCTAAATGTGTCTCACCAGGGCTCAGCAGAGGTGAACAGTCACCTCCTATAACTGCTGATAATGCTCTACCTAATGCATCCAAGATGTTTTTGTCCTCTGCCACACCACATGGTTGGCTTGTGTTCAGCCTAAGGTCCACTGGGATACCCAGGGCCTTTTTGTTCTACTTAAACTGGGAACACCTACTAAATACCAGTGCTACTGAATATTTTTGTTACATCTGAAGTCTTCTAGAACTCTGTGTTCTGATATTTTTACAAGAATTCAGAACTTTTCACTAGAGACTGAATGTTACAACTAGGATTTTCCAAAAAAAAAAGTACTGCTCTGTTAAATTAACAATTTCCTGGTGTGAGGATGCTATTATCATTAGAAGAGGAGGATTTTTGAGAAATACATTGTTCCAGATGGTAACCATTCGTTATCTAGAAGACTTGTTGTTCTAGTGTTTCTTGTGGGTTTGGAAACCTTCCGTGAATTTCCCATCCACTAGTCTTCCTTGGAATACATTTGAAGTTTTATCATCCGTGGTATGCTATGAAGTGGAATTCCAAATCATAACTGGAAGCTGTATAAGTAATTTTCTTTTTTGTTTGTTTTTGTTTTGAATCTGCCATATTTTATTCAATATCTCTTTTTGAACTGATGAGAAAGCATATGAGTAAGGTTTAAGTTTATATTTTTTACAGATGTTTCTCACTCTCTCCTAAAGCCCCAGCCATCTCTTCTTTAGATTTAAGTATCCTACAATACGCAGCCTTTCCCTGCATGGAATAGAAAACACAGTATGCGATATAGAGTCGTATGAGTTGGAAAGGACTTTTTAAAGATCACCTAGTCCAACCCCCAGGCCTTGAAAGGGCATCCTCAACTTGATCACATTGCTCAGAGTGCTATTCATATCCAGAAGAAATGCAATCTTCATTCATAGTTTGTTTCTTCAAGCTACTTACCATGTTATCTTTGAGTTTTAAACCAAGTTCTTAGACATAAAAGTGTCTGTTTCTTCTCAGTGAAGAATAACTATGTTCATTAGCATATCTGTTTGAAACTGATTTGAAACAAGAATTATAAAGTATTACTTCGGTACATGTTAGTTTGTTAGTCTTGAGGAGGATTCAGTTTCCCTGTGTGGTAATTATTGCGGATTTAGTGTATTTGCAGGGAATGTTAATTCACACTGAGAAATGGGAGACACAATCTTCTGAAAAAACATACAGATTCTGAGATATTTGTACTACGAATGAGAAGAAGCTCTCAAAAGATGTGAGGGTTCATCCAAATTGTTGAGAACTGGACAGTGTTTGAAAATGAATATTGTTTCTTCAAATCCTATGAATAACTTTCTTCCATTTTTATCCTTAATCCACCTCAGTGAAAATATCCCAAAAGTCCTTCAATGAGAAAGTTATTATCCCTTCAAAACTTAACTTCTAAATACCAAATGTAGATCTCTATTTTCAACACAAGAGAGAAAAATGACCTGAAACAGCCTTTGGTATACCTCCATATGGCACAAAACCTTAGTATTTCTTCTGGCTTTTTTCAGTATATAGAGCATGTCTGAACATCATGCTCCAGCAAATACAGGCTGTGTAATAGTTTAATTTAGACTAGAATAATTTAGAACACTGTTAAGACCTATATGAACACAGATTTTATCAGATTGAAAGGGTTGAAAGCTTTGTCTTCATTAATGATGTACCTTCCTTGAACAAAGCTTAGACAGACTTTCATTTTATAACTTCAGTGTTTTCTTCACTCAACTATTTAGAAAATTACAGATATATGTATATAATAAGGACTGTTATATATATAGATCTTAAATTAATTTTTTACAACCTCATCGATACTAGCTACTACAAATGTACTCTTTGAAGACTGAAACATGGCAAAAGACATGCATTTACAAAGTTATGTAAAGGGAACCTAGGACAAGGTTTGGGGTTTTTGGTTTTTTTTTGGTGTTATGTCAATAAATAATTTGGTTTTGTAGCATTGGGAAAGCTTTTAAGACCGGTATGTGAAGAAAGTGAAATATGGGATACCGGGTAATCAGAAGTAAAGAGTTTGTTATGTCATCAAAGACTAGTTGATGGCACCCTTGTGTGACGAATTCAGAGTGGTCCTTCTTGAGAAACCTGTTTTGAACTTGAAAGTAAATTAATATGCCATAATCATAGAATGCTATAAATAGAATGTGCTCTTCATTTTCAGTCTTCCTGAATATTACCTTTCCAGAAAAGCTTTCACATATTTTGAAATATCAAATATGAAAACCAAAATAATTGTCTTTTTTTTATAACCTTCCTGCCTTCCCATATTACAGGAAACCTGTTCAGACAGTTGAAGATACATCTTACATGCTCCCTGATGGCCACAGACATATCTACGTTTCTATTGTTCAGAATTAGGCTTAAAAGTAAGTCCAAAACATGGGCAGGATGTTTAATTGGCACACAAAACTGCATTACTTACTGTTACGCTATTTTGTGACTCATTTAATCCCCCCTTTTTTGGGAAAAACATAAAAGGAAATCAGCAGCAGAGCTTCCTGGTGAAATTAACTGAAGATTGAAAACCTGGCTATGTATCATAAGGTTAAGTTACTCTATGTTTGCTCCCAAAGCCCTAGGGTTGGAGTTTTTTGTCTGTGTTTGGATAATTACAAATGCAAAATTAGGTTTTTTTCCTTGTTTTTTTTTCGTCATGAGTGGGGAATAGTCTCTTTCTCCTTATTCTATTTCTCAAAGGTTTTTGAAGGAAATGTGGCCAAATAGCTACTTTCTTCGACTGAACAAGTGATGTCTGGAATGTAAATCAAATATAAAACATTCTTTTTCTAACCAACAAAATATTTGATAAAATTGTGCAACTCTGAAAAAACAAAGCTAGAAATGGAAACTATTCTGAAGTTTTAGATCATTATTCATAATGTAAAAGATGCCTCTTAAACTGTGAGAGAGAATATACTGAGAAATACCAGTCTTAGAAAAAAAAGAGGGCAATTATTGTAGGGCCAAAAGATGGTCTTATTTAAATTATTTGTCCAATAAGAGTAAAAGAGTGCCAGTACTTTACGGTAACAGAAAAAGAAAAAAAATCCCCAAAATATCCCAGTATTTTAAAGGGCAGATAAACTTCAGGTTTAATTTATTTTTAATAGTACAAAAGCGTATTTTGTCTTCACTGCAGATATTGGGTCTATAGGAGAGCACACATTTTGCCCAAGCCTGACTATTATTAAATGCATTTCAACATACATTATTTTAGCTTCTTCATAGTAAAAGGTTTTAGCATTTAGTTAAAGTAAAATTTAGTTAAAGTAAAGCTGCCAGTTCAAAGTTGCTTATTCAAAGCAACTGATCAAAAATGTCCTTTCCAAGAAAGCAAATGAAAGTGACTTTCCTCCCACAATATATATATGAGTCCACTATTTAACTGTTCCAGTAATATGAAAGGAGAATTGGACTTAGCTTCTCTCAGAGGAGCAGCAGTCAGCAAAAGCCTCTTAGTCCTCTTAGCCTGAGGAATGTGTGTCTCTAACAGATTGCCAGAAAAGATTAACTGCTGCAGGTAGCACAGCTGCTGGTTCAAACAATTTTGATCTTTTTATATCTTGTGCTCATTCTGTTTCCACATGGAATTGGTCTGCTTGTTATGGAGAGCCTCAGGTAGCACAGCTGCTGGTTCAAACAATTTTGATCTTTTTATATCTTGTGCTCATTCTGTTTCCACATGGAATTGGTCTGCTTGTTATGGAGAGCCTCAGGTAGCACAGCTGCTGGTTCAAAAGATTCCAGTCTCCTTATATCTTCTGTGCATTGTTTCTGCATAAAACTGGCCCAGTTGTTTTGGAGGGCCCCAAGGAAACCACTTTATGGAATAGTTTGCTAACCTTTTTAAGGAGTGAAATATGGTCCTACTTTTTTTTATCTTTGTAGTGGAAAAGCTTGTTCATCAAAACCAGTATTTACTGTAGATTCTTTGCATAGTTTTTCCTAGGAGAGTAAAAAGAGATACCACTTAAAAAGCCTAGCTTAGGAAAAAAAATATGGGTAAAAATCACCATGCTTAACTATTGCTCAGTATGTACAGTCTGTGTGCTACATTTTAGGTTTTTAGTAGGGTTTATGAAGGTTTATGATGGTGGGATTATGCATTTATCCTAACAAGCCATTTATAAGGTAGATTACTAGAGAAAATTGTCATCTAGTGACAAGTCAAGAGAAACAGGCAGCTGTGTAATCACCCATCTTGAAAAAGATTGACAAATGGAATTAATTTACATTGTGACGTCTATCTCCCTGCTGCTGATGTTCAGTATCTCTAAGTGAAAGGCCTTACTTTTAAATAGCTAAAGTTACATTATATAAATCCCCCATTAGTGATTCGGAAATCAAAGCCATTTTCTCACAGCTGAGCTCTGTACTGAAAAGCCTAGATGTTACTGAGTGTTCTGTGGTTTGTATAAGTGTATAAAAGCTGTGGGTGGAGGAACAACTAGAATTTATCTGTATGAAATACTGAGGTTGAACAAACTTGGCTATACTGTCAAGGTAATAAGGTCACATACTGCTGGATGATCTTGCCAGCTCAGCTGGATATTTTTTTAGCAACCTCCAGACCTTGCTTTGTTGTGCTGTGGAGGTTTGACCAAAATACTTGCATCATTCCTGAAGGTACAATTTAATGTTCTTCTTAAAAAATTTTAAAAATAAACAAAATACCAAGGAGACACTTGTGGTGTAAATAGACTCTCAATTTCATAACAGCACATCAACTTGATGGACTACGGATTGTTTTCACTACTTTACCTAAGCACCCCCTAAACATTAGGCAGAATACTAAGTGATTTTATTAGGCATGCCTCTCTTCCACCATTGAAGACAAGCAGCTCTGACAGGTTAAAAAAATTAAAGATAATCAGGAACATGACCACATATTTTCTGACCAGCATAGGTACCTGGATGTGTAAAGAATATATTGGACTCTTCTGCATTATTTTGAAATGTCTAAGATGTTCTGAAGTCTAGATGTAGAATTCTGAAATGAAGATCACACTTTGAATTTGTACCATTTTATACTATATACCTGCACTGACAGACTGAGTGCATGTTTTACACTCGTAGTACAAGAAAGCCTTTGCATGATGAGGTAACTTGATTTAGGAAAAACTGAAAGAAGTCAAATTAAAAAGTTGTCAGTCTGTATTCTTACTTAGTTGCAATTAGAATATTGTCTTGCTGTCAGTCATGAAAGGGATATACGGACTGAGAAAAGAACAAAAGTATTTAGTCCAATGTGTGCGCTCAGCATTATTACATTCTTTTGCAAATCCCTGCTGAGTTTTGATTTGAAGTGTGCCCAGAGACCCACACACGAATATTGTATTCTTACTCTCTATTATTGATACCTAAAGGTACACCTGTTCTTCCTCAGACATAACCTAGGAGACTGCAGTAAGTCTGTTTTAGCTTTGGATGGTGGATGCCCATAAAAAATGGGGAGGAAGGGAGGATACTGCTGTGCTTTGTTCCTTTTTTGTTACAAGATTCATTGTAGACTGAGCTGTCTCCTAGGATATGTGTTACACTAAGCATTAGAAGAATGAAGTACCACATTACTTGGTTATTTGTCAATAAAATTTTTATAAATACAATTAGATTTTTTCCCCAGGAACTAGATTAGGGAAAACTGGTTTCCAAGGACTGAAGATGACCCAGGAGGGAAAGTCTTGTCGTATCATTATGGTTATTCAAACTGCAGGTAAGTTTTTGTATATTCAAGAGCATTTTTAGTGAGACCTTTTCATTTATTGAGCAGTAGGTGTGCAGTTTCACAGACACCATTCCCATAGATTAATAGTCACTATGGGCATGCTGCTGTTGTTTAGTAGTTGATAAGAATAAATACAAAAGAATCAGTGTCAGAGACTGAAATAGTTAATGCCTCAAACATTAATATAAGTTTTGCTCATTATAAAGAAACTACAACCAAAGAAGACTCCCGTGAAGACACCTGACTGGGACTTTGGACTGAAAGTCAAACTGCTGAGATGAGAAAAAGGGAAACCTATTGTTCAGTCACCTCAGGCTGAAGGAAAGGTATGCATCCACAAAGGCCAGAGCCACCAGCTGTGCTGAGAATCATCTCTGGCTGAGTTCAGGGTGGGGGTAGAGCACAGCTCACAGAAGCCACGTCTACACAGACTTCCCCCCCAGCTGAGGGGGGAGGAGGAGATTTCTGGTGCGTGGTGTAACCTCTGGTCAGAGGCACTGGACACCCATCCTCCCTTACACAAACTGGCCCAGCTGTGGAGCCCCCAACCCCACAGGCCGTCTCCACTGGACAGTCACATGAGAGGCAGCTGAGGGGGTGTCATAATCCATCAAAGACCCCCCAAAGTGCTCCCTAGAGGCCTTGCACCACAGGACTGCGCATGATGTAAGCAGAGTCTGCTGCAAGGGACTGCCCCCCTCCCCTGGGGGGACATGCCTGGACATTGCCACCTGGCCTGAGCGTATATTAACCCATGGGATTCTGCGCTTTTTGGGGGGACCATCACCACCAAGAAGACCAGCTGGAGAGGATCAGCGCCAACATTGTTGGGATCCACGGATGCTGATATTCTTTTATTCTGTCTCTGTCACTCTCTTTCTGTCCCCCCCACCTATTTTCCTACTCTTCCCTTTCTCTCTTTTCTTCTCTCTCTCTCTTATATTTACTGTCAAATAAAACCCATACTATTGACTGGCATATGGTCTCATTTGCACCTTAATTCGGGCAGAGATATTTCTAAAAAACCTTAATAATCCAATCTTAACAATTAGGTATAAAATAAACTTCAAAGAATAGGCTATTTTTTCAGAATAAAGACAAAATGGCTGGTGAGGGAAGTATGCCAGTGATGCCTTCTGAGATGAAGGAAATAGTGCATTATTTCTCTTCAGGGTAGTGCGTTTTCTAATCTCCACTAACTGTGCAGATGTTAATGACCACTTTTTCCCAGATCTCTCTTCCTAATACTTTTCATCCACCATTCTTCAAAAGTTTCAAAAGTATAAAATGTCAGCAAAATATTTCACATACACACAGAGTAATAGTGAAGACAAAAGAGAAACTATAATAAGCATCTGCTGCAGGCCCTGAGGACTCAAGAGAGCAACAGGAAAACAAACAAAAACATTACTGGGCAAGTACTAAAACTCAGGACAACAAGATAATTTGCTCAAGGGTGACTACGATGAACTGGACATCTGTTGGGTAACAAATATAGGAAAGTGCAAAGCATCAAAGGTATTCTGCAATTAACCAAAGGATAACTTCATGATCTGGAAAACAGGATCCAACCATGAGGATCAAACCAATACAGGATCAAACCAGTCTCTATTAACTTCTTCCAAGCTGGTGTGATTTGGAATCACTTATGTATCTGATAGCCTGTTGGTAAAGGGCCACTTTCATTTCCCAAAAAAAAGAAAAAAAACCCAATTCATTAAAGAGGCAACAAAATGATAAATAAAAAAATGTGGGTTTAAAGGCAAGCGTCCAGATCCCTACAAATTGTATAAACTAACACAAGATCACTTTCTATATCTTAGTTGAAAATTCAGGTGCTATGGTGAGTGTGTTTTTAGTGTATTCATAGCTCCTGTCCCTTTTTCCAGCCATTCTTAGAACAAATCTTGTGCTGATTGATGTCTGGACTTAGTGCTTTTCTTAACTTGTGTTCTTTGTCGCAGCACCTTATAATTCATTGGTCTTGTCCAGTATGTCCCCCTTTTTTTTCCCCTAATCCTGTCTTCCTGCTTTAACAAATCTTTTATCCCACTCTCACATTCTCTCTTAGCTGATTTACTCCAAAATTTTGTCTTCATGTCTGTCTGAGTCCTCTATCACTATGAAATTTCTTTTGCATCATTAAGAAGAGAAGTTAATTAGGTGCCACAGGCTCAGTCCTTGTGCCCTTTTCCAACTCAGGACATTTAAAGTCCTCTTAAACAAATTCAGATTTTTAGTATTTTCAGTTTAGGACTGGAGTATGTCCAATGGCTTTCCGAAGAAAGTAGAGGAACAGTTTAGTAAATGACACTTTAGTAACTGCTGTGACCTGCGAGAAGATTGATGCTAAATGATCGTGTAGGCACAACAGTAGAAAAAAATCAGTGAAATAACTCATGACTGTGCAGTCTTTTGTAGTTTGAGTTCTTATAATTTGGCCATATTTTGGTCAAGTTCATGTTGATGAAAGAAGACAGATAATATAGGAGTTACCATGACAAATGTCAACTTCTGCTCCAAAGCTTGAAGGCATTGCAGTTTTACAAAGAAAAATGTTGCCAACTTTATTACATTGGCCAAATGCAACTCACATGTCAAAGATTTTTGAACAATTTCCACTGAAGCTTTCCCAAAACATACACCCTAGTCCAACACCGGTCATGAAAAAATCCAGCAAAAATGCTAGAAGTTGGCGATGTTTGAAGCAGCTTTAAGAGAATTATAAATAGATTTGACTACTAGCTTACTTCCAGATAGTATTGATGGGGATTCTGCTTTTCAGAAACTTTATTGCAGTTAAAAAATTCCATTCATTCTGCCTATGAATGATATTAAGCAAGGTTTTATAAACTGACAGGTTTAATTTTAAAGTATATGTATATGTATTTTAAAAGAACTTTAAAATGCATAAAGTAAATCTGTAGTGACTACAGCGATAGTTTAGAAAAATCCAAATTAGGTTTAAAGTCTGTTAGCTGAAGGACTCATTAGCTGAAGCTGATGGACCAGCAGCAGCCCAAGGATAGCACCAGACAGGTCTTGAGATGTTCTGACCATTCAGATGTACAGTTGTTCAGAGTTTTGCTGGGCTTATTTACAGTGAAGGAGCATCTTGTTTTTTTGAGATGTTTCTCAAAAATAATTGGAATCACTCCTCATGTAGGTAAATAAGCAGAAGAGTAAGGCTGACAGAATCTGGCCTTGCCAGTTGACAGTGTAAGACCAAAACCATAATTTAGTGAAAGCTATTCATTTAAGTAGTGCTACTTTAACCAAGACTATATTGTTGATGTTATTAACCTTCCCTAAGACCTTTGAGAAAAGAATATCTGAAGATGCACAGTAATTTGAAGAGTATGTTATGAACCTCATAAAAGAGATCAATTTCAACAACAACCTGTCATCTACTGGCATAAAAGTAATGAAATTGGAATAGCCCACTGGAGAGGCTGCTGATGTTCCAGTTAGTCCTCATGTAATTGAAAGAATTTGGCCATGATTGAAGCATAAATTGTAGGTATATTTTTGTTAAGAAGCTTGGCAGACTCCTCTGGGGAATTAATTTTCCTCTGATGGATACAAAGACAAAGTTCTGTGCTCTACTTCAGGAATTTTATTTCTGAGGTTCTTCTGTCTTACTGCAAAGCAGGAGCAATATACAATAATATCTGCTGTCTATCACCGCAAATTCTTTCTTAGCTATCTGCTGTATGAAATATGGTGACATAAGTTAAATAATGCATTTCTTCCACAAAAATAAATTTGGCTTTTTAATGATTAGGTTGATTTGAATATATTTTTAATTATAATATTTCAGCTTTTAGGATCTACCAGTAACCCTTTTGCCCTAGGGAGTCATAAAACCTTTTAGGGGATTATAGTGATGTCTCTGTAGAGTCTTGTGAAAAGGTCATGTATGTTAAACATGAAAAAAAAGAGCCGTCTTTGGCCCTCTGCAGTCTGTATTTTTGTCAAATGAAGTGACCTTACTGTAAGGTCAGAATTGAAAGTTTCATGTTTGGCTAGATAATTCTGCATGGATGGGATTACTGACATTTCCTACTTGTTTTTAAGGAAAAATTGCTTAAACACATGGGACCTTAATCATTCCCAATTTGAATTTCATCCTACAAAACATGCATTCACATCTTTAATTTTCACTTGATGTTTAATCCCACACTGAATTCAGTTAGGTTAACAACTACACTAAAGCTGATGGAGACAACCTCTTTTAAACTTAATTTCATTGAAAGCCTTCAATAGATAGGAGACAAAGACCCACTGTTATTTAGGATATGCTAGAAGTGAGAACCTACTTTTTATCCCTTAAAAAATTTAGTTTAATTTAGTTCAAATTAATTGAAGTCACACTAGATTTATTCTAACATGAGTAAAAGTAAGGCACCATCAGAAGATTTACTTAATAGGGTTAAACTGTACAAAAAAGAAGAAGGAGTATTTTTTTCCTTAGAGGCACCTTCCAAAGCTTCACTTACTTTTGGAGAATGAAAATGCAAGAAGTCCCTTTTGATGTTTTTGTGAAATATACATTTGAACTCAACTGGAAGTTATCATTTTGACAGTGGAATTAGGATGAAAATTCCTCTTTTGAATTTTATGCAGGTATAAGAGTTTTTAACCCCCCCACCCCCCATTTTAGACATTTTAAAATTTCTAAATAGAACTTGGGACACTAAGAATTTTTCAGCTTTGTGATTAATTATAAAAGAAGACAACAAGATAGTCATGATGCAGAAATATAATGTATACATTGCAATTATGTGAAATATTTTTTCTGATTGTGAATATCTGCACACAGTATAGTTATTGGGCTGTAAATATATATATGCTGAACATCTGGCAGTACATAATGTATAGATAGTGGTTTCTTGTCTGTCACATAAACAATAAAAGTTTATTACTTGGTCAGGTGCCTCTAGTGCAGTACTCAATGAATTAATGGGCACAAACAGCTGGATATAGAACACTTGGATATATTTAAACAGGGAAATCAGTCAATCAATTATACATATCAGAGTATAAAATAATTTCCTGTTTTCTAGAAAGAGAAAAGGTAAAGGATTTGAAAAATAAGAATCACACATTTAACAATTTTATAAAATTATATGATGACACATTTTAATACCAGCACTTAGCTGTATTTACAGTTAACCTATCTGAATTCAGTAGATTAAACATCAAATGATATTAAGGATGTGAATACATGATTTGTAGGATGAAATGCTTTCAGTAGTTCTCATATATGCTGAGTAAAGGTATTATATGCCAATATCTGAAAGAGGGATGAATATGCTATCACATAAAACTATATTCTTAACCTTATTGGAAAATACTAAGAGTGTTTTCATACCACTATAATGAAAATATTAGGAGTGTATACACATTATATAGTTTATAATATATTGTCCATATTTATAGATGTCTCATGTATTTAAAAACAGGCATGATTTTGAAGGTAATATATTCCACAAGTATTAACACTGAACAACTTGGGTAACTATTCAAAAAAACCCCATGACTATAAAATATTGAGAAACACTGACAGAATCCAGATAGGATTGAAAGAGTCCAGAGTGTTATTTGGAAATACCCTGTTCAGCCTTGTATGTATATAGTCTTTATTTCTAGATGTCAACTTCCATTTTATGCTTCAGAGTAAATCATGCACCTGACACTTGATTATGCCTCAATTTCCATCAGATATCAATAAGAGAAATACCAGAGTAGTAACATAGAGTAGGTTTTATATGTGATAATCTGTAAATATTATAAACAGACTGGAAAATCGTGCCTGAGTTAACATTTTCCAGCATAGAATATAAATTTGGGAACGCTTGTGGTGGGGAAATGTTGCAATTCCATCTACTACACACTTATATATGAAGCAGTCCAAAGGCACTTTCCCAATTGTCGCCAACATGGAGGTTTAAAAAAAAAAAATTCTTTAGTACCATGAAGCAGTATTATAAATCATGGATTTTTGCATTTTTAAAAAATTGTTACTTTTAAATACTCCATTCTGGCATGCTGATAAAATACAGCCAGGTTTACAGTGATGACAAATAATTTTTTGACTTGTCTTATTTTTCTCTGTAATTTTCAGCATTTCTTTTTGGTACATTTGTTCTAGTTTGAGAACCTGATTTCTAATTTCAATATGATTTTCATTATTTTTTAATTTGCATACTTTCATCCTCTGACATGTAGCAGAATGAGTTGTTACAGGAATGTAGTTTGCTAGTATCTCTTTTTACAGAGATTTCTATAGTAAGACTAAAACCTACTAAAAATAGCTGCATTACGTATCTGATACTCTAACTATGGAGAAAACAGATTTAAAGCTAAAAGAGTTTTGCCATTTTTCTTGTTCTATCCCAAGGGTATTTTAACAAAACTTGGGGTAAGATAGATAAACATTGAACAAGATAAGATAAATTTAGATAAACACAGAATTTAGATGATTAAATATATGAACTCTGTCCCTCATTTCTGTGATTTCCTTTTTTTTTTTTTTTTGCTTCTTGTTTAGAGACATTAGAAAATATGTTTTGTTTTTTTTTTTAAAGAGAAATAACTTTAATCTAGATTCAATCTCATCAGGCCTAGAATCCACTTCTCTTTGAATGGGTAGGTGTAATTCCATGAAAGACTGACTGAGTCATTCTCAGGTAAGGAGAGTTTTTCTCACGAGGAAAAACCCTGTTGCTTTTGAAGACATACGTATTATTATTTCATTTCATTTCAGTGATTCAACTACATGAGATACTGTGAGTACAAATTATCCCAGACCTTACATTTTATGGCTCCTATCTTTGATATTGTGCTGACTTAAACTGAAAGTTTTCTTATGAGTCTAAATTAAAATCAAATCCATTTAAATATCAATATCTCAACATTTTTGATTTACAAATTTATGAACATCTATGAACTTTTTTGAGTTCAACTCAGCTGCACACACATTTTAGTACAATGTTGAAAATACTTTTATTTCTTGATTGTTATTTGAATCAAGAAAATGAAATGAAAGTCTTCCTAAAAAGTGATTAGTATCATGATTCCATAGTCTTTTTAAATGTATTTTCAGTGTTATGTGTTGTTTAAAAAGCTTGGTTTCTCATAAAAGCTTGTTCATGACACTGGAAATTAACTGCTTTGAAAAACTGTTTACTTACATCGAGAACGCTGAAAAGTAAAACTACCTTTCCAACCTCTCTGACTTGCTCTTTTATTGTATCTGTTAATGTCTTTTTATGACATTGCTTCTTCCTCTGCAATGAAGTATTTCATACAATAAATGGACCATGCGCTTTTCTAGATGAGTCATTATTAAAAGGCCATAAATTAAGAAGGTAGTAAGGCATAAAATTCATACTGGGTACTCATGACTAAGCACTTCTGACTTAGCCACTAAAATTTCATAGAATGGGTGAAAATAAGTATTTGGTTTAATACTTATGGAAAAGTTTAGTTTAATATTTACAGAAAAGTAAACTTATTACTGAAAACTAGTTCCACTGAGATTTTGTAAGAGAAGTGCTTATCAAGATTATTATATCTGAAATGCATGCACTCAACAACTTCAATACTTTCTGACAGTAGAGTATAAAGGGTATATTTCCCACTCTATTTTAAGTAAATATTTGTTCTGAAAAGTGGTGTAGCAACGTGATCCCCTAAAATTATTTCCTGAGGAATGAATGAAATAGAATAACTTACCGTAACATATTATTTTACTTTTAAGTTCCCTTTTTGTGACAAAATATGTGTTATTGACTGTTATACCATGTTATACTATTTTATTAATGAGGTTCTGAATGTTATTTAATGAAACTACATGTTTTTGTCCCCTGCAGATCACTTCAGAACATGACCTTAAATTAGTTAAAAAGAAACTTCCTTGACTTTAATTTAACTTTCATCCTAATAATTTCTTTAGGATCCAAAGCTTAAAGCTATCTTCAGATATGGGATATATTACATGATATATTGCATTTCTTTTCAAATCAAGCCTATTTGAATTTCATTACTGAAAAGAAATGTGAACACACATTTTGTTTTCTTAATATTTCTTAGTTTTCTCAGATCTGTTGGCACTTTCATATCACATTCTTATCCCCACAATATAAATTATTTATTTAGCATCTTATTTTCTCAGCATCTGTGTTGAAGTCCTCAGAAATCAAAGTTTTCTAGTGTGACTAACATAGTTTCTAGACAAAAGTGTCAAATTCATCCATCTTAAAGAAAATGCATAAATTTATGACAATATTTCTGATTACCTCTGTAGGTACATTGCCTGACAGATACTTAGCTTAGGTATTTAATGTTGATTTAAATCTCTGCACAGTCACTTTTCTCTGGAATTACATAAATTAATATTTTTGTCCTTGCTATAATATTTCAAGAATTATTTCTTATGACAATGGCTAATTTATTTTAATTTATTTTCCTAGTGAGATAGTGAAAAATTTTATCTTCATTAACTTACATTTATTTTCCAGACTCTGATTAGGCCTATGTGTTCTTTAGTGGTTTCTTATTGTTTTAAGTCCATTCTGGTGGAGTGTTCAATTTTTCCATTGAGACCCTTTGTTTTGCCCAGTTTTATGGTTGTTGATGATGTTTTGCTTGCCTGTAATTGCACACATTTCTGTGAAGTGCGTTTCCAAAAATGAACTAGTACCTCATATTTCGGGTCACTGATGGTACATAAAACTGTGCTGTTACTTAATGGAATTAGATCTTCCTACTTAGAAATGAATTAGCAATTTATGCTTCACTGAGGCCTCCTTTGTAATTCCCCCACATCCCTCCAGTCTGTTTCACGTTATATTATGATAACAAAATGCTGAAACAGACGGAACTGACCAGGTTTAGGGATTCTTTGGTGAAAGTCTCCAGACATTGTGCTGTCCCTATGTTTTGCTAAGAACCTCCATCACTTTGTTTTTCCCTTGGTAAAACTCCTATGTAATTTGAATTCCCTTTTTCACTGTCTTTTAAGTGTTGCTTTTCTACAGAATGGGCATAATTATCTTTTTTAATGTGTACTTCTTAATTCAATTAGAAAAAGGCTTTTTTTTTTTTTTTCCAGAAAATACCAGTTTGCAGTGAAAACCACATCAAAACCATGTGCAGTGAGATTTCTGGTGGTGAAAATCCTGTTGGGGCTATGTTAGCGACAAACGGACTGTACTCTAAGTTTTACAGTGAATGTTTTTGTCACCCAGTAGGTTTCCTTTCAAGTAAAGAGAAGCAAAGATCAGAGAATTTCTATTTAGACCCTGAAACCTAGGCAAAAGAAAAATTTCTCCTAAGAAAAAGAATCACCTAGCAAGAAAACCTGTACAATGGCAAGGCAGTTAGGGAATGGCTCCTCTAGGAAACTTGGGGGGAAGAGTGCAGAAGGGAAGATACTACAGGCTTTTACTTCTGAAAAATTCTAGTTTTGAATAACAACTTTCAGCTACTCCTGCAAAAAAGGGTACTTAAAACTTTTGCTTTCATCTGATGGCTGACGGCGGTAGGGAGCTGGTGGTAAGGTACAAGATAAGCAGGTGCAGGCCTGGGGAGCAGGTGCCTGCAGGGGACTGGAAACCCTGGTGAAGGCAATGTGCAAGTGCTCAACCATCACAGGGATATGGCACAGGGCAGGGCTCCTGGCGCTGACCAGAGCAGATATTCCTGGTACAGCAGAAGCCTCATTTCTGACAGAGCTGAGGAGGTAGAAGGCAGCTTTCCACGTCTGGGTCTGCAGAGAGTGCGTGGGACCTCTCACCATGGCTGGGCTCACAGGAAATGCGCTCCTTCCCTGCAGGAGGCATGCAGTGATTTGGGGGAGCTGTGGGAGGAGGTCAGCAAACTGCACAGCATCAGAGAAAATGGCAATAAATATGCTCCTAAGACTTACTATGTTCACAGACACCCTGCAAAGGAAAAACATGAAAAGACAGAACAGCCAGAGACTGAACATGATGCAATGACAAATGGAGACTCCCACACTAGGAAAGGCTGGAGTCTTGTGACAAGTTGCAATGTGAGACAGGTTTCTTCTTCCCTGCAGATCTGCCACTACAGATCAGGTTCAATGCCCTAGTAGCAGGTGATGGGGAGAAGATGCTCTCTGGGGAGACATCATAGCTGAGCCTGAGCTGTTCAACACTAAGAAGACATGGCAAGTGATGGCATCTTCTCAGGGAGATAGATGGCCCATCAGCCAACTTGCTGTCTAGGGAGGTTTGCTGACTGCCAGGCACTCAGATCCAAAAGTTGTAGGGACAATACAGAGGTGTTGGACTATTATCCTCTTCTGTCCAGCCACACATCACTGCCAGGGAAGATATTGACCATGTGATGATTGACTACTTGGCTTTGGGAATAAGATTTAAGGGCATACAACCTGTCTGGTGTCTCCTTCATCCTGCTGGTGAAGAAGAAATGCTGGACTAGGAATGGTTATATCTTGGAGGTCAATACCTGATTGCACAACTGATGTCATTGGCAGGAATTTGCTTTTTGCGACCACAGGTTCTCTGAAGATCAAAGGTTGTTGAGGAGTGGTGGGATCCAATTGACGAAATAGGACAAAAGCATTTTTGCTTGAAGCAAGGTAGCCAATATATTGAGGAGAGTCCTAAGCCAGTAACATCAAGGGAGAGATACCGCTACATGCATTTTGGTGAGAAAGTGGTAGGCAGAGGTGGACATCCAAGAAAGCACATTGGTGGAAATAAGAACACCAGAATGATAAAGCAGGATGAAGAGACATCCATCCCAAGTGTATGCAAAGAAATGCACACATCCTGGTGTAAAGCCCTGGTCCGGTCCTTGCTCGGTGAGTTTATTTCGAAGGGGCTTAAGGTACTACTTTTCCCTGAGGTGGTGTAAAGGAGAACTCGACAAAAGTTCTCATGATAGTAACAAACTCTTACTGGAGAACTTTAGAAAATAAGGGTACTTGGCAAACTTTAAAGCAAACATTCAATTGAAATGAAACATTTCACAAGGCATTGGTTTAGCAAACTTTCACCCATCCTGCTTTAAGTACCCAGATTTCGAGACAAAGAAATTAGAGAGGGAGAGAGATAAAGACACAGACAAAAATTTATATTCACTGTTTGAACTGTAGTGTGTTCTCAGCTATTATCAAATTCAGAACTATGGGCCATGGCCACGTGTGTCTTTGTGCAGATAAACTGCTTTTATCTGCTTTGGTCCCTGGGTCCTCCTTTCCATGTAGGGTTTCAGGTGCGCCAGTGGCTGACAGCCATTCTGGGCTGGTCTGGAGGCTCCAGGGGGTGGGGTGTGGGCCAGTGCTTTTCCCAATTTTCACAGAATTTGCACTGCCTTTCCCCACCACCCCTCACCCTCACTTCTGTTGTTTTGAGCCAGTAACTGTTTTCTCCAATCTATCATACCTGGGAAACAAATAGGAGGAACTAGAGCTCTACATGTGGAACTAGAGCACTGAAGCATCTCTAATAATGACACACGCTGGTCCCTGACTGGCAGGAGAGCATCTCTGCTGAGAAGAACTTAGGGGTGCTGGTAGATGGCAAGCTGGGCATAATACACCATTGAGTCTTGGCAGCAAAGCAGGCCAAGAACATCCTGATGTGTGATAACAGGAACACATGTAGGAGGTCCATAGGAATGAATGTTCCCTGCCTTCAGTACCTGTAAAACTTCATCTAGAGACATGGATCCATTCTCAGTGCCCTGACAGATGACAAATGCCTATAAACTACAGCAAGTTCACACAAGGCACTTCATAGTGGTGCATGTTGTCAGGGTGAAACACAACAAGTATAAACTGAAACAAGAAGTCAGCAAGAGGAGCAGTACCGATCTAAGGAAAAACTGCTTACGCTGAAGGAAGTGATGCTCAGCATGGGATGTTTGGGTGAGTGAAACTTACATGAGATCTGAGCAGCCTTTCTTTCTGTCAGACAAAGCACAATCATGCTGACGCAATGTTAGACTACTGAAAAATGTGTTGTATTTCTGATTTTGGCACTTTTATCTTATCTGTTGTTACAAGGAGAAATTCAGTACTTCAATTTTGCAGTAGTTTTTGAGTCATGTTTCCAACAGAGTTGAAAACAAAAAAAAAAATATAACAAGGCATTCCAAAAGAAAAAGACAACTTTAAAGATTAAAGTTGGGCCCGCTCAGACTCAGGAAGATATGACAGAGAGGGAACTTCATCAACGTCTATCAGTGTCTGAAGGGAAGGTGTCAGGAGGATGGACCCGAGCTCTGCTCAGTGCCAAAGCCATGGGATAAGAGGCAATGGGCAGAAACTGATGCACAGGAAGAGCTGCCTAAATGTGCGTTTGACTGAGAACTGGAAGAGATTGCCCAGAGAAGCTGTGGAGTCTCCATCACTGGAGATATTCAAGACCCATGCGAACACAGTCCTGTGCCTGGTCGCTCTAGGATGACCCTGCTTGAACCGGGAGATTGGACAATATGACCCACTGTGGTCCCTTCCAACCTGACCTATTCTGTGATCCTGTGATATTTATCAGGTCCCTTTGCTATTATGAGTATTAACGGGTATATGCTATATTCGATGAGTCTTTTAATTAGAGACGGTCTAAAGGATCCAATCAATTAAGCTGTCTGTTTCAAAGGTAACCCAAAATTTTAAACACCTGGATGGTGTTGTTGACTTTAGGGTGGTTTATCTTAATTATCTTTCTCTCTGTGTATATTATTTTTATTTAAATAGATTGAGGGAAGAAGTTGTGTAAGTTAACAACAAAGGTTGTTTCACCTCATTTCTTTTTGTGAAAGATCTGCAATAATGCAAGTAAGCTAGGCTGCTCCTTAGAGACTATCTGTACCATAATTTGGCTTTTTTCCTAAATAGTAGTGGAATATTGATTAGAAGCATTTTTGTTTCTTTTGAATGTATCAGTAACTTAAGAGACCCCAGCTATTTCCATTAACACCCTTTCTTCATTTTCATGTTTTAACAGTACTTCATTAGAAAATAACCTTCTAGAATATTTAAAGATTAAGGTGAAACATTTCACCACTCATCCAATTTTTATAATGATGCAAAATATTGCTTTAACCTACAAAATGAGTTTGAAAGTATGACATGACAGTCCCCAAAGCAATGCAGCCAAAAATTTTTTTAAGTTACTTAAGTGGGTAATAACAAAGCATCATTTAACTAAATATGGCATAACTACATGAACTTTACTGAATTACGATTTTTTAGAAGATTTCATATGTTTTTGATCAAGAAAATCTAAAGTGAAATACAAATGAGAAACAAAGAGTAGTAATAAGTATGTCATAACAACCACCGTAAAATTTTTGGGTCTGTGGAGAATTAATCTTTCCATTATTGTGACATTTGTATTAAAAGCAGGAATGTGATGATGAAATCTGTTGATGATGCAAAAATGTGTGCCATCCTATAAACATGCAAGTATATTATATAGGAATACGTGAAAACAAATAGTGCTAGTATAAGAAATAAAGTATTACATTATAACAAAAAAAAATATAAATGTCTGCTCTAAATCAGGTGATCATTTGGAAAGAACAGAAGAAAATGTTTTGATCAGCATGTGTCTGAGACGCCACTATAACTCATCACTGTAGAATCTAATGGAGTCCTAATTAATAATTTGTGAAAGTCTATTTCAGTAAATATTTTTGTAAAAATTACTGGAAGAGACTATCTACTGTTTATACGCAGACTCAAAAGATCATGTAACTTAACAGTTTATAATTTTCATCGAGTGTTTTGAAAAAGGACTTGAGATTCAACTGTAGTATTGTATTACTGTGGATTATATGAGGCACTGTGTCAGAAAACCTTGTTTAGTAGATATTCCTCAGTTCATAAATATTTTGTGAATAAAATGTAACTTTGGTGTGAATTTCTTCCTAGGGCTGCTGGAAATCACACATCTTGCTTTGCAAATGCTTCTGTAATTTAGCAGGGGCTTTGTAGAAAATGGTGCTGAAAGCTGACCTTTGAAATGCACTAAATTTTTCAGTGCTGTCTTTTATGTGCAATTTGTCACTACCTTGTGGATCATGCTGCATAGCACTTCATCTTTGACCTAGTTGTGTGGTCTTCAATAAGAGTATTCAGTGTTTGAGACATTATCCAATGTAAATTTCGTATCTCATTTTGTTCCTCAGTTTGCACTAGTGTCCTCTGCTTTTATGCTGCTTGTTTCTTAAGGAGTGAATTTTTATACATATTTTAGTCCTCTCAGCTATTACTTTGTATAATTTCTCTTCCCTTTCTTTTCTTTTCAGCTTTTCTGAAGACTTACTCTTTTTTTTTTTTTTCTCTTTTTCTTTCATTTATGATACCAAAATAGGTATTTTCTTCTATGGCCAGAATACTCTTCTGTATTCACATACACGAACATAGGCCTAAATATCTAAATACTTTTCATCTTAGAAAAGTTCTTGCATTTTATAATTTCCTTTATGTGTTCTATCTACCCTGACTAATATTACATTTAATATCTATAAAAGATTAAATTGCACATATGAATAAAAACAAAATTAATTTAAACATTTCTAAATCTGAAGATTACAGTTGTTCCCTTATTTTATATTGTATTGTTATAAAGACATAGACTGATACATAGAAATTCTATATTCCCAAAAATAGGCCTTAAATATATTTGAAAAACTGGAATAATGGATAAAAACCTTAATCCAAATTTGTTTTAAAAGTTAACAGGGAACTTAAAAAAAAATATAGGGATGGGAAGGAGAGCTGGGTTCAGAGCACTCATCTCCAGTTAATTTTTTCACCGATTTTTACAAAGGTTTTAAAAGCAGAATGGGGGGGTGGGGGGAAGGGGAAAGTCCCAAAACCAAAAAAACCAGCCCTTTTTTATGTTCCCAGAGAATTGCTGAGAACACCCTAACGTGCTTCTTATACTAAAAAAGTACCAGATGGTAACTTTCTTTAATCCATTTTTCCTGTGTCAACAACATCCTTTCTCTTTCACACACTTTGTTACTGTCCTGCCCTTGTTGAACTCCTCGTCACTTGTGCATGAGATGTTTGATGTTACAAAATTTTTGTGAAAAGAAACAGCAGACAATTATATCCCAATGGCTTATTCTTCCTTTCCTGCAGTATAGGATAAGTTCACTTTCTTCTCTGCTTACTTTTAATTTTTTATTCTTTTTTGAGAAGAGAACACTTTAGAAATTCCTTTTTGCATGGGTTTATACTTACCTGATGGAGCATGCTGGGGTAAACAAAGGAGTTTTTGTTCCTTGGCTGTCCATGCAAGCCATCTTTTATACATGACCTTAACACGAGGTTGCCAAGTAGGTATGCAATGCACACAGATGATATTACATATACTAATATATAATAGTATATTACTCTCTTCAAACAACTGACATGGAACATGGAAGGGCTACATATTTATTTTATATATAATGAGTATTTTTTAATATAATTTCTTCTACATTCTTGTCTTCTATTTGACAGCAGCTTTTTTCAGCCACTGCTTAGCCTCACTACAGAGTAAGTTTTATATAGAGAAAAATTTTTATACAAAAAATGTAAAAGTTCCACCCACTTTATCATATTTCTAAGCAAAATAAGTCAAGAAAATGGTGGCTTTACTGTAAAAAGGTTCAGAAGGTTCAGAAAATCTTGTTTTCAGAGGAAGTAATTTACCAGAGAAAGTAAAAGTACTTTACCCCAGAAGCTGTTTTCAATGTATTTATGAGTAATTCTTACACAGTAATGCATGCTGTAATTGGTTTTTACAGTCAAACTGTTTTTTAAAGTTAAATACAAGCAGCTACTGAATGCACTGGCTGCAGCTAGAATGGAGTCAATTGTCTTCACAGCAGCCCATATGGGATGTGCTTTGGGTTTGTGGCTAAAGAGTGTTGATAACACCGATGTGTGTCATTTTCCCACTCTGCACCCTACTTCCCCCACTGTGAGTAGACTGAGGATGGGAAAGAAGCTGGGAGCACACACAGCTGGGACAGCTTACCCCAGCTGGATATACCACACCCTGTAAGGCCATCCTTAGCAACAGAAATGGGCAGAGGAAAAAGGGGAGAGGGATTTTGTCTTCCAAGGTGGCCCTTTTTCAGAGATTGGCAAGGTATCAATCTGTATGAAGTGGTGAGTGATTGCCTTTGCATCACTTGCTTTTTTCTTTCCTTCTCTTATTAATCTGTTTTTATCTCAACCCAAATTTCCTCATAATTGCTTTTCTTGTTCTGTCTTCCTTCCCAATGGGGTAAGTAGCAGTGTGGGTGCTTACCTAGGGGTTAACCCACAATTCTTTATTTACATTTTTGTAATATGAAGCTTCAGTTTTATAAAGTGGTAGAACTTGGTTCTCACTGTACAAGAATCCAGAAATACACCTAACTCCAAGTTAGATTTTGGGGATGTTAGTCCAGGTGTATGGTGGGAAATAAAAGTGTGTGTTTTGATGTTTAAAGCCAGGGATGTATGAAAATATGCCTGAATTTTGCCCTTACCAAATGTATTTCCAGGACAACGCTGAAAGTGGGATGCTTGTTACAGAATCTTTTGTAAACTGTTTTAATGAGTTCCAAAATACGCATGCATATATAAATATGCATGAGGGAAAATAATTTAATTCTTTACAATTGTGCTGCATATTTGCATGGTCATTAACAGATGAGCTCTAGGCCATGCATTGAAACAGCCATATAAACAACAGAAGCAATCCAATCATTCTTTCCCCTCTTATCTAATAAAGGTGCTCACTTCAAGACCATTAAGCTTCCTGTGTGAATAAGAAACATGATGATCACACAGATTTCCATACAGTTTAGTAGCAGTATGAGATATCTTTCTCCCATGTGTCTGTATATAAATACATACATAAATACATTATTTCCTATTTATAATGAAAGGTGGTTTTAGCTGCATAGATGCTGTTTGAAATGATAGTATTTATATGAAACAGAAGAAAACCAACATCTTCCTGTGATAAAAATAAATTATCTCATAGCATAGAAGTAAATTATTGATGTCCTCTATTGCTCTGCAACACCCCACTGCAATTACTTCTTGAACAGATTTCTTTAAATGATACATCTATCTGCATTCTGTGATAATTTCAGAGCTTATGGACAAAAGGCTTAGATAGGTGTGTTAGAACAGAATCAGTAGATAAGTAAAAAAAAAAAAACAAAACTACTTCTTTTCATAGCTTCTATTTGTATTGGGAAGAAAATAAGATAAAGATGACAATGTTGATATCACAAATCAAATAGTCTCCCTTGCATTTTTTAAATTTAAAATTGTTGCCAAGGAACATTTGAGAAAGTATTCAATATCTTTTAAATCTACCCACAGATTAATAACTCAAAGTAAAATAAAAACAATAATTTACATTCTGCAGATTTTGACCCTGCCAACATGACTTGAAAAAAACTGGCAAAAAAGGTTGTCCTCTTGTTGAATTGTTTGGCTCATGTTTTATGCACAAGCATGCTTTGCTTCAAGATTTGGCATGAATGTCTTCCTGTTTCACCTCAAGGATGAATGCATCCAGGGCAACAAAAAAAAGGACAGAGACCCAGTTTATGTTACAGTTTGAGATACAAGCTGCTACTGTTGGTCAGAATCTTTTTTTAGATCTGTGTCTTCTTTGTTTCAGATCTTCATCAAAAATCCTTGTGCAATAACGTAGAATAATCAGTTAATTTCAGGACTGGTTAATTATCATCTGCACTGTGTCTGGGAACTAATTATAGATTATTTTTCCTGGCCTGTTTCTGCCCAGCTGATGTTTGGCTCTGTGTTCTGGCATGTGGCTTTTGGCTGCACAGTGATTCAGTGGAAATGGCTTTCTCAATGTGCTTCTTCTTGAGTAAACTTCATCTGGTTTTGCATTTGTCCATTACTTTCTCTTGGGAAATACTGCTTTCATGTCACAAACCTGAAAGTTTTCTGATTTTGATGGAGATTTTTAACAACTTCACTGCAGACATGTTTCAATCCTCTTCTACAATGTGCTGTGCTCTAAGCTTGCTCTTGCTGGTTTCTAGCTCCCATGTTGTGGAAATATTAATCCTAAAGTATTCATTCAGTGGTGTAGACACAAAACAAAGTATGCATGCTTTTTTATATGTGTTTTCAGCCTGATCCTGATGAATGGATTATATTTAAAAAATAAAAAACAAAAAATTGGAATGCTGTACAGTTCCAGCAGAGGCAAACTGTAGGAGAAGCAGTGTTTTTTTCCAGGTAGAGCAATACCTTTTGGCTCATTGAAACAGAATGGAATAATTAATACTGCTGTACATTGCCATATCACTACAGATAAAATATTTTCCCTTCCTTATACCAAAAAACCCATGGACCTAAACCCTAAACTTTTTTAAATCTTCTGCATGTATATGATAAATGTATGAACATCTTTAAGGGTTTGGGTATGAATCAGTAAAAGCCATTTAAAATATAAGCCATACACTTAATCCATGGTTTGAATAATTAAAAAAAAATAGCAAAGAATCTGTTCTACAACATAACTTATAAATGCAGCGTAGCTCAATCTTTAATTTTTCCAGCATGAGATAGAAGTTTCATGTTACTTAAATACAATTCTTCCAAATCTCCTTTCACAGGCAATTTGTAAATCATCAGTGGAATGCTTTAAGATGGATCCAATATACCTGAGATGTTGGAACAACTTTTTTAATGTTATTCAAATCTCTTAGGGAAATATATATCAATGCACTTTGTTAAATGAATATTAAATTAAAAATCCCACAGGCCTGTTGTCATACATACAAAAAAACCCCAAAAAAACAAAAAAAAATCTGAAAATATTGTGTTGCAGCTTTCACCCTGCAGGGACCAAAAATATTTTTTCAAATTATCTGTACCAATGCGTAAGCCAGTTTAAAGTGCAGCTCTCTGCAGCTAGACACCCATGTAAACAGAAGTGGAGACAATAGGGTACATTTCTAGCAAAAAATAACAGCTGTGTTAGAAATTTGACGGATGGGCTTTTACCAAATAGAAATTGTATGAATATTGGTTTTGAAATTAATTCAATGTTGTTCCTGATTATTCCTTTTTTTTTTTTTCTTGGCAAATCTAAGTTTCATTAATTTATTAGCAATTTATTAGTAACTATGATGGTGTATAAAACCACGCATTGATAATAAAAAAATTGCCTATTTTCTTAATATACAAAATGTCACTGTCTTCCAATATAAGCTACTTGGTTTTCATAGTAGGTATCTAAACCTCAAGAAGAATCTGTAAATTATTTCATCCCACGACCCTATTCCAGTGCCAGCTTGCAGGTTTCAACACGCCAGTGTGAGGCACAATAATAAAAGAAGATAAAATAAAAGAAAGTAAACTTAGTATGCAGGTGCACAAGACAGAATTAATCAGCTACTACCTTAAAAATCGAGAGGAGAAAGCCTGAATAAAAAAGTTTACTCCACTTTTAACAACATAGTTCCCACATTTAGGAAGTCTGATCTTCTGCATTTGGGGTTGTTTATATTCTTTTGCAATCAGAGATGTTGAGCAGTATTTCTGCAGAATATTCTGCAGAAAACAGACATTTCCCCAATACTTTTCTGTTTTAGAGTAAGATTTGGATAATTTTTTCTCCAAAAATCCTAAAGATTGGGTTTTTCTTTTTCCAGAA
Organism: Pardalotus punctatus; assembly: GCA_013400915.1. Classification (NCBI taxonomy): domain Eukaryota; kingdom Metazoa; phylum Chordata; class Aves; order Passeriformes; family Pardalotidae; genus Pardalotus; species Pardalotus punctatus. Next base: position 35,009 of record VZTX01030726.1, on the reverse strand, counting down.
GAGCAGATTAAATATACGCCACATTTAAAATACACGTCTTCTCTAAAAACTATATAGAATAAGAAATCTCATGTCCCGTATTTCATTCTTCAGTGTAGCACTCTGCATGTATGCAGCATACCGCTGATGTTAATGGATCACTGCTCTTTTGCAGGATACAGAGCTCTGTCTCAGAAAACTGTATTGCAGACATTGCTTTAGAGGGCACATAATGCATTATCTTGAAGAATTCCCCCAACAAAAGCTCTATTAGGATGTCAGACGAATAAATGATGAAGTTGATCTTGAACTTTGCCAGCAAAAAATAAAATCCTTCTGTGGGGTTTTAGCGACCTGCTCTGCCATAAAAATATGTTATTTAATTTGCTTTTCTTTTGAATGCAAATCTTAATGGTACTAACATTACTTGACTGCCCATTGGTTTTGTACACAGGAGGTTTGGTGACAAATAACACTTCTAATCCATTGTTTTATACTCATCCAATTGCATATCTATAACTACATACACACATATATATATACATGTCCATATATACAATTAATATGTTTTGTGTCTCTTGGGAAATAATTATATTCAAGGAATTCTGTGATGTCCACTATCACCTCACTGTGTACAGAAGAACTTTCTTCAAGCCCACATTATAAAGCTATTCCAAATAAATTTTTAACTCACAACTCTATTTGGAAGATGGCATCTATACAATGATTGAGTTTGGGGGGATCCCTGAATATCACTTAGTCCAACTTCCTCTTTGAAGTCCCATCAGGTAAGACAGCTTTCTCAGTTATTTTTACACATTGACAAGACCCTTCTGAACCTTCTCTTCTCTAGATGGAACAGTTCCAGCTCTCACTTAGCTTATTCTTGTATATCTCACCAATACTGAGTACAGGGAAGGAACACCTCTGTGGCAGGAACATCTGCTGGCAATAGTTTTCCCCATGTACTCTGTGAGGCTGTTGGTCTGCTTTGCCACAAGGGCGTATTGTTAAAAAAGCACCACTATACTTAACAAAATCTGTAAGTGTCAATGAAGACTATTTTTTAAACTGTTGTTTAGAAAAAAAAAATAAATTGAACAAGACAAAGTTAATTTTAAATGAATTTAATTAAATTCTTTGTCTCTAAACATTAAATTAATATTTTTCATTTTGCATTTGCTGAGAATAATTGATCTACAGAGAATGAGTTCACAAGCTTCATGAATTTCTTTATATAATTGGGTGATGTGGATCATGGTTTCCAACTATCTGTCCAGTTCTCACTTGGTCTTTAGGCCAAAAAACTCTAAATGTCCTTTCTCTTAGGTTCAGTTTCTGACAAAAATATTTATAGTTTGCTAAGTTTGTCTTGGTAAACTCATTGACTTTTGTCCATCTCAACTATTCCTATCAAATAGACATTGAGAATAGCTATTAGAAACTTAAACTGTCAACAGCTCTTCAGCATCTCTTCCTTCCTTGAAACATTAATGTGGAAATACTCTCCCCCTTCAAATCCTGTTCAATGTTAGTTCTTATATGCAAGTGCTTATATGCAAGTACAGAACAGAACTGACATAGCTGCATATAGTTCAGTGTCAATATAATATTAAAACAGAAAAGAAAATAAACCCCAACCAACAATAAAATGACTAAATGCCCAGTGAACATACTAGCACTGAAATAATTCTGCTTATGACCTTTTTTAAAGCTGGGGTTGTGGTAACTGTCATGTTTGATGCAACTGTACTGTGAAAGAAATGTTGACCCTGATGAGCTGTAAAACCTACCAGGAAACATGTATAAGGACATTCATAAATACAGAATTGCTCTGCTAGCTGTTCCAATTCTTCGATAAGACACAGCTGTAATGGTGAGTCATCTTATAAGAAAATTGTCATTTCATAATTTTCTCAAGTAATAATAAAAATAGCATAAAGATTTTCTGGTTAAAGACTGACCAATTAAAAAAAAAATAAATAAAGTATTTTCTAAGCCAGCATATTGAAAAGGTAGGATAGAAACTAAAGATAACATTGCTCATCTTGCTCCATGCCCCCTCCCCTCCAGGTTTTCCAATCTGATGATTGTAGAAGTGACACATATTTTATGCTTGATGGATGAAAACAGACAGTAAAAGGCAAGATGAGCTAATAACAGTAAAGTCTGTATTGAATCAAAAATGTGTTGAGGTACTGAGAGGAATCAAGATATGTGCTTCAATCATTAGAGTTTGTCACAAGTGAGATTTGTTGGTTGATGTGCTGTCAAAGTACTGAGAGAGAAACGTTTTATAACAAGCAGCTAGACATGCAGAAAAAGAAGTTTAGGACTCAAAGGACTCAGTATAAATAGAAGTTATAAAGTGAAAAACAGTAATAAAGTTGGCATCAAGAGAAGGGCAGTATTGATCCAGACTTTAAAAAAGACAAAACTTTTTCAGATACCTTGAAAAATGATCTTCTTAGTTTTTATTTTCTTAAAAATCTTTACTTTTTATAATTAAGGATGTCTTCACCTCTCAGAAGAGAAAAACTCAAAAATGTTCTATCAAGTTGCATATAACTGTGAGCACTATTCTTACCCCATCTATGTTGTTTTTAAAGCATAAAACATTATCTTAAAAACATGGATGTAATCCAGTTCTGGATTGGTCTGAGTATATATTTTCTTGAAAATACACCTCACTACGTTGAAAATTTTACCTAATTTATAGCTACAGGTAACTATTGTTTGCACTTTACAATGAAAGTATTTCACTTCATTGTAATATCAGATTAGTGCTAAAGATAGTCCTTTTAAAAGAAATTATTGTAGTTCCTGAGAAAATTTAACAAAGTGACTTTCTGATCTGAGAGTTTATTCTTCCAGCAGATTTTTGGAATGTGCAGTGCTGTTCACAAATTCCTGCATGTTCCTTTCACCCACAAAATGTATACTGTTATTTTTTACTTTAAAGTGTTTACAAAATACTTTGTACTTACATTTGACTTTGTTTTGTTTACCAATGCTAGCGGTTGATATAGTATGCCCTTCTCTGCAACCTGACCTTTATTTCCCATAACACTCCTCAAGTAATATCCACTAGTGGAGGTTGAAATGCATGTGTCTTCTCCTGATGGCTGTGGCCATTTCAGTAGGCTCAAGCAATGCATTATGAAGGTGTGATGCAGAGATAAAAAGATCAGACTCAATAAATGATTACTGCAACACTAGTCTTAGAGCTCATCGAAAAAGAGACTATTTGAAAATTTTTGCCTGAGAGATGCAATGGACCTGAGCCAAGAAGAATCAGTGGGAGAACTGGTCTTAATAAAACCACAGTGCAAATTATTTTTAAGAGTGTAGTGGGAGAGACAGAGATGAATAAATTATGCAAATTGATACTTGATTTCAAGAAAGGGAACTGTAAAGAAAGAAATTTTCAAAGACAGAATGAAGTTGTTCAAAAAGCCTGCATGCAACATCAAGGCTGCTATAAATACTATATTAGAAGACCAATTAGACTGTGTGCCATAATTCAAAAAGAAACCAACGTGGTCCAAAAGTTCCTATAACATCTTCTTGGGAAAGTTAGGAAGCTTTTGCAGCTAATAGTTTGACCTCTAGAAAAATTGGACCGCTTGCTCAAATAGGAAAAAAGAGGAATACAGAAAAAGCAAGAAGTCAAATGTAAAGAGAAAATTTAGAGACCTAAAGCAGAAAAGTCAGAACTAAAACTTTGCAAAGCATCGTCAAATTGACAGCAAAACAAGTACTTTAAATACATCAAAAGCAGGAAGCCAGATAGGGAATTGGTGAGGATGCTTGATGTAAAGAGTATATGCCTGTTGATAAGAACATAACTAAAGTATCAATAAATTTTTAATTTCAGCCTTAATCCTGGCTGAAGGTGTGAATCAGGGACCAATAACTGACCTAGACTTTCTCTGTGGCAGAGAGGTCAGAGAAGCCTGATCAGATTGAAGTAAATATACAGGAACTATTATGTCATCTAGATGAGGCAGATGTCAAGAAATCAACAAAAACAGATGAAATTCACTTGAGAGTTCTTAAATATCTCAAATTTGAAGGAGCTGGTCTGCTAGACAAAGTGCATGACCTATCATTGCAGCCACCACCAGAGGACTTTGACGTTGACATCATTAACTCTACAACAGCTGTTAAGGATGGGATTCTTTAATGTAGGGATTGGCAACTGACTTCTGTTGCTCTTTTGACAGAAGAACCTGTAATAAACAAAAGCTTTAGAATCAGTATGTCTTCTGTAGAGTGAGTAAAGCCAAAGTTTATGAAGTGGTTTCAGTGGGCATAAATTATTTGGATTTTTAGAAGTATTTCAGAATATCCCATACCAAAAGTTAGAAAAGGGAAAAATGTGCCAGGGGATTGGAGAAAGATCCTTCAGCAGATTCAAGCTGGTTAAAGGATGGGATGCAAAAGGTTAGCACATAGTGATGTCTCTCCAGGGAGTTTCCTTAAGGAGGTCTGTCAGTATGAGCTTTGTTCAATGACTTCACCACTAACCTGGAGAACAGTCACAGATGCTCCTTTAGGTTTTTTGGTTGTCAAAATTATCAGTGTCAAAGAACTGCAGATGAACCTCACAAAACTGAGACAGCAGGTGGCAGATGACTTTCATAAAAATGAACATAAGGAATTGTTAAGGAAAAACAACTCAGCTGTGGCGGTGACCCAGTCCAACTTCTCCATAGAAATTAATGAGATTAATTGGGTTAATTTTCCTCTTCAGGACAGTGAGCCTGAGGGGGAGGGAGAAGACAAGGTTGGGAAATTCCCCACAGTTCCTGCCGTTTGAGTTGCCCATCAAAATCCTAGTTTACACCCCTTTCCCCTCTCAGTTATTTCATATGTATTAGGATATCTTAATATGTATCAGTTCTGGAAAGTTCTTGGTTCTTTGCACCCCTTTTGGTTTGTTTAAATGTACCCCTCCCCTTGTTTTATTCTATTGGACACTTGCAATTATGTAATCCTTCCCCCTTGGTTGATCTGTTGTTCCTCCCCTTGGACCTCCCCTTTCTGATTCCCTTAAAAAGCCCTGTAATGGTTTTTTCTTTGTTCTTTTGTCACCACCCCACCTCGTTGCTGTTCTCCTGTCCCTCTGGGGTGGAGAATAAACACTTATTTGCTGCGGCAATTGGACCCTTCCCGGCTCCTTTATCTCCGCTGTTTCGTGACATTGTCATTGCCTGCTGCCAGCCCCAGCTGGGGTCCAAGCAAACAGCTCCAGCTAGTGAGCAGGAGCTTGCCACCAGGGACTAAAAGGACACAAAGCGGGCCCACTGCTGAGACATGTGTGTTCTTGTCATGAACTGACCACCGGGCAGTCAAGTGGGCAGCACCACTCAGCCTCAACCATGCTGAATTTGAAGCTGGCAGATATGAAGCAGACCCTGAAATCCTCATTCACAGCTCTCTCAAATCACTGACTTGATATGTCTGTTCAGTAAGGAATAGCTTGGCAGGATGTGCCTGCATTTGCAAAACCACAAAGTCAGAGGATTAATGGAAGACTGATCCTTCACTAAAGGTGCACCAAATACTACAGTATCAAAAATGGGGGCATACAATGAAGCTTACAGGAGAATAGTTCAAAACAGCCTCAATGATGTATGCAACAGGTACTGATCTTCTGAAATGTGCTGCCACAGGAGGCTGAGGAGGCAAAAGATATTAGGAGGCTCAAAAAGGGATTAGACACATTCCTGGACAAAGGGTTCAGAGATGGGAGCTAAAAGGATGGCTTGGGATATGCCCTCATGAGCATTAATTTAGTTGCTGCAGAAGCAAGAACATGCACGACTGGTGGCACATAAGAACTAGAAAATAACTAGAGCTAGTAACTTTAACCTTGTACATAAAAATATGAACATTAGTAATTATTCTCACAGATTTGCTCTGAAATCCTCTAGTAGAGTGATGGACTACAAGGATACTGAACAAGTCATCTAGTCTATTTTCTTTGACTAATACAAGGAAACATATCTTCACCAGTACTGGCAGTTGTTTTTTGATGCTGCATGTACTAAATTCTCTTCCAATTTAGTCTCATGATTAATCATCTTTATGGTTGCAATTCTGTTTTCCTGTTATTTAGTCAAACTCTTTCTTCCTCCTTTTTAGAGAAAGAAACTGTTTGGGCATAGAAAATAATTAATTTTCCAATTTTTAACTTAGTATTTAATTGATGAAAACATTAATGAGAATATTTCAAATATCATTTGGTGTGTTCCTCCTGGCTGGCAATGTATTAAATGACAATGGTTCCTTGCATGTGACTGATCAACTAGTCTTATATTTTCTTGAAATATTGTGATCATGTTTTTGTGCATCATGTGGCAAACTCATAAGAAGCTCATTTTATTGTCTCTTAGCCAAGGTCTACCTTTTGTCTGCTTCTTCCAGTCCTAACCTCCTGTAATTGATGGGGTTAGTTTTACACTTCAGTGTTTCCAAGGTGCTGAAAATTGCTCAGTTTGTTATCATACATGTGCTTACTAGTTTGCTTATTTTTCTGTTTTTCAGCTAAAATTTCATGAAGGTGGTTAATTAAGGCTGTAATTCCAGGGATCTTGGCCTTAATACAAGTCTTTAGGGTCTTGAAAGCATTTTAAATTATGTTTTTTCCAATTGCTTTTCAGTAGACTATCACACAGTTTATTGAAGAGAAGTCTTTCATTAATTTGATATATTTATTATATAGTCTATCTTACATCTTTTGTTAGAATGATCTAAAATAACCTCGTGTATTTACAAATATATATCTGTGATTCAGTTAGTACTTGCCACAAGAAAATTTTTGCTACTTGTCAGATGCCAAGTCTGTTATACGTGCACATTCAAGCAGATGAGAGAAGTGGTATAATTGATAAGAATTTGAAATTAAACTGTCTTTACCATCGAATGTATAGATGAACTTCTTTATTGGTAGATCACGATATTCTCAATAATGAATTGAAATACAGCAAATATATCTGTATCTAAAATTACTTACTTTATGGGAAAAATACTGTATTTAATAGGTTTTTAAACAAAAAAATAACTAATCCACCACACAGCACATTATTTTTATTATTTTTAAAAAGTTATAAATAGAATACTATTAAAAATATAAATATTCTAATTACACTACTTCACAGTCAGATAATTACAGTAGAGAGCTGTGTAAATAATAGGTCCATACTTTAAAGAATACATCATACATTTGCAATCAATAAATTAAGGGCTTTGACAGGGCATGACTTTATCTCTGTCTAGGTTATGCACTCAAGTTTTCTTTCCAAAGAGGAGTTTGGTGTGTGTCCTGTGTCCAGTTCTTAGTCGGATATTGATTTGGGATAAAGTAGGGCACATTTTCTGGATAAATGGACTTTTAAAGTTGTCTTAGTTTTCTATTTCAGACCCAGGAATGGTATCCTTTGAGAACAGAAAGAGATATGAAAATACAGAGGTAAACCAAGATTAAAAGTGAGTAAAAATATTCAGGAAGATAAATTTGAAAAAAAAAAAAGTTAAGATTATTATATGGCACCTAACAGTCAATAAAACTTAGGATAAAATGAAATCTTGGTGGCAAATTACATTAAAGAGTACAACCACTCTATGTGTATTTGCAGGACCATTTCCAGGGCTGAAATGGACACTTGTTTCTAATTTTTTTGACTCATAGATTTAACTGAGAGTTCTTGTTAGTAATCATATGATGTAGTCTGTAATTTACTGAAATTAGGCTGAAATCACCAACATTTTTCAAACAAGGCACCAAACAATGTCCTCTAGTTGTTTGGTTCTGACTGTTAAAATGGATCCAGATTGCAATTTAAATGAGTTTGTCTGATCCATGTCTTCAGACACACTTGTTCTTTTGTTAATGTGAATATTTTCAAATATTTTGATAGATCTAACAAAATATTTATACTTCAGAAAAAAGAACTTCTGTTGTTTTAGTTATACAGGAGCTACACAAGTCACAAAATAAGAATTGGTCATTTCAGTTCAATAATTTTGAAAAAATGTTTACTGAAATCTTCATTAAGGAAAAGTTTGTTGTAAAAGCAAATTAGGTAGATCGCTCTATATCTGCTTAGTTCTGTGATGATTATAAAACTGCAATTGCTAATAAATTTGAAACTCCATGCAACAATAGAAGAATAAATATTCCATATCTATTCTGATGCACTTAAAATCATTTATGCAATGACCCACACTGGGTGATTTTCATTTTGTGTCCTGTAAGAGGGAAAAAAAAAATTTAAAAAAAGTCTTTCATCAGACTTGAGTGTTACACAGAAAGAATATTTCTCTTATTTGGAATTAGCATGAATTAAAAGTGACCTTCAAGTACAAATTTTGTTAATAGAACTCCACATTTTTCTTTCACTGCAGAACTATTCAATGATTGTGCTTTAAGGTGGGGGGTAAACAGGGGATTTATCAGAGTAATAGTTTAATTTAATCTTTTTCAACAGAATTTGAAAACTAAAGTAGCAGAGATTCAATCATTTTTTTATACCTTGCAGCTGATGTCAATTCAGATTCTGACTGATTTTGTGCCACTCCACTTGATTACTTTCTGAAACAATTATTTTATAAGGATGTAAATTTTATCTGTAGAAAAACATCTTTGGTTGCTGAAGTCAGGGGAATCAAATCTAAACAAAATCCAAGTATAAGAAACCAGCTACAAAAGTGATGTTCTAAATTATCACTTCCATAAGTGGCCTTACTTGTCCAACTACTATTGAATATTATATACGCCTATATTTTTTCCTAGGGAGGGAGAAATGTGTGACTTCTACACAACTAATTGCAGATGTCCTTCTAAAGGTACGTTTTCAAATCTTGTTTGGATTTTTTTAGGGAATGACTTTTAGAAATTGACTTAATATTAAGAAACAAAGTATTTTAAGAATATTTTCAATAAACGGCAATTATTTTGAGTGGAACCAAAAACTCTTTCAGAACAGGATTTCAGTCTTCACTTTTCTAAAATTGAAAAAAAAAAGTGAGAAAAAGTTCATTTTGCTTAAGCAAAATCTTAATCGCATTAACATTTCTGCAAGAAGGCTCTCAGAATGTACTCCCGTACTACTGTATGAGGAGAGTAACATACAGATCAGGTAGAGAAACAGACTTGTATGTCTGAAGAGTACATTTTGAACTTCCCAGTACCCATCCTGAAGTGATAATTCCATCTCTGTGGCAGATTACTTTTATCTGAATAAGTTTTTTATCTAAAATAGTCTGAATTTTCTCAGAGTCTATGATAATGTCCCAAATGCACCTTTTCACTAATATGTTAGTTAAAAATACTAACTTGGGTGGAGGAAAAAGGCAGTTAAGGGCATTGAAACTCAGGGAAGACAAGTTTTATGAAAAAGAGGGAAACTCATTGAGTCAAACTCATTGAGTCAAACCTGCATTTCTGCTATGTAGGGCAATAAAAAACTTACGTTGTTTATATTTGGGTGACATATCAGGAAGATTCATTTCAAGTAATATTTTTAGATTAAATTACCTCATTTGGTTGCTTTTCCTCTCTACCGTGTTTCATCATCTCAAAACTGTCATATAGACTTCAAGAGTGGGAAATGTCTGTGTTGACAGTTCATCACTCGATCAGACTTCTAGAGCTATTGTTTTATTAATGTTTTCTAACTCATTTCCTTCTTTCATATCAATATCACAAATTCAAAGAATTCCTCAGTGAGCTTCATCTGTGAAATAACAGTAAGAATGAGAGACAGGAACCTCACTCATGTTTATGATGTATCCAGCTCTTTGTATAGTTGTAGAGATAGTCTGTTTTGGTTTATGAACTAGTGAGAATAAAAAACATAGAGACAGTCACCTTAAAAGCTCCTTCAGGGAAGGAAACAGTTTTCATAAATTACCATTTTGTAAAGAATGTTCGTGCATGGCAGTTTCTAGACATTGTCACCATGGACCAAATACCCATGTAATGATGAGAATCTTTAGAAAAGGTCAGGGCTGGAAGCCCCCAGAATAAAGACATTTGTGGTTAATTTTTTTAACTTCTTTTATTTGGAAGAATGACACCAGTCTAATTCACCTACTATTTTTCCCCTCTCAACTCTGTTCATAAAATTTTTCCCGCCTTAATTATCCCTCAAAAAGGATCCTTTTCTGTTTTGACAAAATAATCTCAACTCATATACTTGTGAAGAATTAGTCTGAGCATATACTATCTGTTTGGAATCACTGTATGATCAGTGTTTACAGGGATCCTGAGACCCCTTCAGAGAAATACCTTTAAGGGCTGCTGTGAATGTAGACTTCAATATGTGCAGAGCTATTTCTTTTTCACATCATGTAACTGTCTGAGACACTCTGCCCATCACTGTTCTACTAGGCTTATTTAGTTCCCACATTTTTGGTATGGATGAATACTTTGTATTCACCATCACTTTTCACAAACCCTCCTATTTCTTGCTGTCTTGCTGAATCTACAATTGAATCTACAATTTCATCTCATCTAAGTTCAGCTGGGTTTCTTTTCCTGCCATGTCTGACTCATTTTCTTACTTACCCACTGGATCTTTCTTCTCTTGTCCCAGGTAATTGCTTCCAGTGTTTTTGCCTCATTACTACATACTTTGTGGTTTTCCTGGTAATCTCTTCCTATTCTTGCTGGTCCTTTGTATCATTTCATTCTTTTTGTTCAAATCTAACCTCTCCAGGGACTCTGAGACATCATTTCACTTCATCCTACCACTGCAAATATATCACTCCCTCAGCTGTCTTTTACTGCATGTATGGAGATCTGATGATAATACTGCTTTATTAGTACCTATAAAATCATACTTATCCTAGTGAATAAATCAAATTGAATTTTTCCTCAGAAATTATAAAAAGTGTGGAATACTGTTTTAGCTTAAAACCTTCCTTCAATTCTTCATTTTTGTCTGTGAAAGAATTACATGAACAGTGGGGGAGAGGAAATTTGATTGCATGACAGGAACCAGAGAAACAAACTCCAGCAGGGTGCTGCCAGATAAATGACAAAAGAAAGCTGAAAAGCATAGGATTTTTTCCTTATTTGTAGTAATCTGTGCTTTCGTACCTGAGAATGTTAGGTAAAAAATGTAATCAAATGTGGTTTGCAAGCAGATGATATTAGTTTTTTGGTGTCAACTGCATGACTTCAACTGTGGGTAGACTTGCTTTTATAACAAAATTAATTGCACACTGAAGGCTAGGAGTCCATGCTTCTCACTAATACTTTTATTACTGTTTTCATTTAATTGAGCATTATGATTGAAATATATGCCCTTATTTTTACCCCATATTTACCTCTATATAAACAACAAAGCCCATATTTTTGTTTATTCTAAAATTTGAAGACAACATACTTCAGATACAAACTAAAATCTAATTTCCTCTCTGAAGTACTTTGAGAGACTTTTAGCTGCTGTAGTGCACTACTCACTAGTCTCTAGTGTCTGTGCTCATCTTGCTCTTTAAGAGAAGCAGTTCATATATAATGGCTTTAACAGGATAACATGATACAGTATATTAGAGAAGCTGATAAATTTTTTCTAGGATTATGTCATTGTAGCTTTTGTTTTCAAACATTCAAAAGGATCTGTTCAAAGGTGACATGCAAATATATATTTTCATATCAGAAAATCCTTGCAATCATGTTTTCACACACGTGTATCAGTAATTAAGAGTTAGAACCTGCATAATTCCTATTAATACACTAGAGAGATGGTATCTCAGGATAATTAAAATTCACACCTCCGTATCTTCATTGATTTTTTCCCTTAAACTATTCACACATTGTCAAATTTAGGTTTTTTTTCATGTTTCTACTGTATTTTATGAACTTCATCAAGAAAACAGCTTAACCTCTTTATTGCATAAATAAAATTCATTGAATGCACAAGGATCTTTAAAAGTTCCATGAATAATGCTTTAATAGTACATAAACAGTAGTGATACTTTCAATTATGATTGTAGACTGGCCACTGCTGAAGTGGGAGTGTGTCAGCAGATGTAATAGCAGATCTAATAATCCAGAGGAAAAATTGCAACAATCCAGACATGTATTTTAGCTTTTATATAAAAGCTGAAGTAAGAGAAAGAGATAAATCCATTATGGGGCCTTTTTGTGTGTGTGTGTGTGTGAGAGTGTTGCAGAAGAAATTTAAATGAAATATTATCTACCTTCCCTTACGAAAATTTTCGTATCCTGTATCACATCAAGTAAGAGAAAAATGCATTTTTCAGAAGATACCTGCTAATTTGGTAATTGATTTTAAAATACTTTTTCCCCCTAAAACTAAGATTCTTCTGGTATTAATCACAACTTCCTTTTTATATCAGTTGCATGTTAGGAGCTGTTGGCTTCTTTTAGGAAAATATTTTTGTCATTCTCTTTCTGCCACTCTTGTCTGTATTCTAAAGCAATTTTTCTCAGTTTTCTGACACTTATCAGAGAGTCTCCATGATGGTGGTCTACGTATTTCAAACTGTTGTCTTCAAGAATAGTGAACACTTGGTATATAATAAAAACATAGAAGCTTTTAAGTGATCTGCTGCCTCTTCTCCAAAACATGCTCTAGGGAAGGTCATAGTTCCTCATAGATTCCTGAAAAAAGGTTTTGAAATCTTCAAGTGTGAGATTTTTAACCATTCTATCATTCATTTTTGTACTGATTACATAAATACCCTACAGCAAACAATACCTGCATAACACATTGTAGTAATAATTTATACTGCCCAAATATCTGAGAGAAAACAATCCATTCTATTGTTTCTATTTCTATTGTAATTCTATTGTAAATTTTTACTTTTTTAAAAAAATGAAACATAGGGAGGAATAGGACACAAAACTGATATGAAGTTTGGATTTTTAAAAAATTATATGTAATCTAAACAGATGTCTTTACCAGGATGGATCAGCTCCTGTGTTAACTAAATGGAGTTCTGCAAGTCTTCAGATTATATATATCTCCAATTCTTTAGGGCAGAATATTCACAGATATCCATGAGTCACCCTTGTGCACAATTTGGTCTACTTTTCTTCACCACCAGTCTTTTCCATAAAGCCTGGAAAGTACCTATGCTGCATAGTGAATATAGTAAACTAGAATCCCTCTCAAAACTTTTTGTAAGAAAAGAGAATGTGCTAGAAAAGAGGATAAAAAAAATTACATTATAAATATACTCAGAAAGCAATTTTAACAGGGAAAGTTATTTACATAGGACAAGAATTAAACAAAAGTTGTGAATGGAGAATTATTTTATTCTACAAGATTCCCACTGAATATAAATCATATTTATCTGTCTTTGGTAGAAAGACCAAAACAGGATGCATCTTTTTAAAAAGTCCAGATTTCCACGCTTGTATCAAGCCTTCTTTTCAAAGCTGATGTCCTGAAAACTAGAACACTAAAACAACCTCTAGATTTTAATCAAAGTCAGAATACTGTATGCTAACTCCAAAAACAGATTTGCAAAACTGCCAGCCAAAACCAAACTATTTTCTTTTTAAAATTTTAAGCTTAAAAAGTCTTTGTTTCTGTTTTCAACTTGTGCTACATCTTAACATCTGGGCAATTATGCAAACCTGTAAATTACATTTTTCCCCTCTGAGTTAATTGGCATAAAATTATAATGAAAAGAATTCAAAACCTCAGTGCAAAATTATAGACTCCTAAAATGAAATTGTAAACATACTGATTAGCATGTAAAATTTTAATGAGACTGTGTTTTGATAGAAAAATCTTCAAACTGAGAGGTGTGCAGCACCTTTCAGCAAATATTTTGCTTAATTAATGAATTTCAATAATTGATAGTTTTACCCCAGATTTAAGTACCATTACTGAAACTACCTCTCTTTTCTTCTTTTTTAATGAGACTGCTGTAAAGAAGTGTGAAGTGTTTAAAACATAATCCCTTTCTTCTGAAAAGATTTGGTACAAGAAATTTGATGTCCAGGTGAGAAATGGTAGTTCAATTAGTGCTTTTTCTGTTTATTCTAGGGCCTACTGTTCTGATACAGGGGGTGGGGGAGATCTCAGACTTATGGTATCTGAAAAATCCAGAGACGTTTCAACTTTGCTTGACCCTAGCAGAGCTTCCATATTGTAGTAGAGCTGTGGTCCACTTTTGCAGGATTAGAGGTAAATGTTCTTGCCTATGCTCAGAGAAAATTCTTCTGCTCTTACAAATGCCCAAATAAATGATAAATAGAGGAAAATTCTAATGGCTTTCGTCTCAAGCCCAGAAAATGCCTAACACACTTTTAATTAGGAACATATCTAAAGTTTTGGTTAAAAAACAAGATGAAAATTAGCCTCAGACATTTTGTTCTCAATGTGAATTGAATGTAGAAAGTTTTGAAACATCAATGGATCAGGTTTTTTCCTTTCATTACAGCAGTTAGCATTTCCACTATCACCAAAGGTATCAGGGCTATGATAGTTGCCGTTCTGGGATGTGAGTCCCACATCATAGACCCGTTGGCTCATAGAACACCTGAGGCTGGCAGGGACCTCTGGAGACTGTCTAGGTCAGGCCCCCTGCACAAGAAGATTGCTCAAGAATGTGGCCAGCTAGCTTTTGAAAATCTCCAGACAGAAACTCCGTAACACCATAAGCAACCTGTTCTACTGTCATTCAATCATCCTTAAAGTAATGAAAATCTTATGTTTAATACTCATACTTGCATGGTGTCCATTGAAAGTAATAAAAAGATTTTCAGAATGAATGTCATAATACTTTTGGCACAAAGAAAAGGAAATAATGGCTACTCCTTCAAGAAAAGCTTTTTTTTTTTTTGAAATTTC